>CM070500.1:2577117-3080275 GCA_036346375.1 Guadua angustifolia | reverse complement strand
TTAGACTCCTCTTCTTCCTCCCCTCTCCATACCAGTCTCCTTCTTTCCCCGTTGCCGGTCTGTTCCTCTCCTGTTATTGGTGTTTGCCATATCTATGCCGCCCCAGTAACGTATCGGCATACACCACACATATACCCCTGTTTCGCCAACATACACCGCTCCTGTTATTGGTGTTTCCCCAGTCTGTTCCTCTCCTGTTATTGATGAGGAAGCCGAGTAGTGGAAGCAAAGGGTCAATGCCAGCTCGAACACAGCGATTGTGGTGGAAGACGCTCATTGAGGAAGAGGGGTGTAGACACGGCGGATGCCGGTAGCAAAGGAGAAGCAGGCTAGTGGTGATGGGGAAGAAAGATGTCGGTGGTGAGGAATGGATAAGTAAGAAGAATCTAAGGACAAAAGTATGATACAGTGGCATATGTCAAAGCAAATATGTTTTAGAGTAGTATATGTTAAATTTTAGAATTCTAGATGGCATATTTCAAAGTGGTATGTGTTTAGAGTGGTGTATATCCAGTTTTATCAACAAATCTAGAACAAAGAGGAAAGAATGTGATAGTAGAAGACGAGTGACTAGATTACACGTAAGTGGACATGGCCTGACCCAGTACCTTAGCCCACTTGTACCTTACCCCACTTGCATAAGGCCCAAACTATACCAGTCGATATTGCCTCAATTGCATGGTCTGGGCCATGTAAATTTGGCTCATAAAGGTAGTGTTTGATTCAAGGGCAAAGGTGAATGGGATGATCCTATCCTTGTTTTTTTACTCATCCATTTGTTTGGTTGGAGGGCAAGAGTGGATGGGATCATCCCAAAAAAGAGAATATTCCATGAAGGTGCTGGATGAATGGATCCCATGAATTTGATCGGATGGGGCCATCCAACGTCCATCGCATGCTTGAGTTTATATATTTGTTAGCCCTTACTCTTGCTGAGATTCAGTTAGCGCAGTTGGTTAAGGTGTTGGGCTTCTATCAGGAGGTCATGCGTTCGATTCCTGCCCTCGCGGGGGGGGTGTGTACTGTAGCATCTACGTTATTATGTAAAAATCTGTAACACTCCTCCTTTTTGTCCGCAAGATTTTTGTTTATTTTTTAAAAATTTTCAAAATTTTAAAGCAACAGTCGATTTATTTTTCTTTCATTCCAAAATTTTAAAAAAAGATTTTTCTCTCTCTGTTAGAATTAACAAATCGTCCACCCTCACCATCTATCCAACCAAACAAAATATTGACTTATCCCATCCATCCTCATACATTCAATCAAACAAAAAGTTGACTCATCCCTATCCACCCAACTAAATAGCCACCTGGATGACTTCATCCCATCTAGACTGAATGACCATATCCCATCCAACTTCATCCAGACAACCAAACGCATCCAAAATAGCTGGTTTCCGGAAACAAACCCATCTCTCTCTCTCTCTCTGTCACTTACTGTGCATTTCTCATTCAAAAAATAATAATACTGTGCGTTTCTCAATGTAAAAAATAATCTCTCTTTTTTGCAGGGAAAAATACACTTCACTATACATCTAATTTTTGTCAACCGGCTCGTGTCAGTGAGTGTAAAAACATCATTCAAAAACAAATTTAAAATATTTCTAGTGAACCAAAAGGAAGAAAAATATGGAATTATGATCAGAGTTGCCTCAAATAACATGTGGTTGAATTATTATTTTTTCTTGATTGGTTATATTAGATATATTCTGCCTAGGTGTATCATGCTACTAAAACGAGGGAATAATATCAATTGTTTACCTCCATATATGAAAGGTCAATTCAACACGATCATCACAAATCTAATGCAAGGGGAAAAAAAGCAGACGGGGCGGTTACTACCTGCTTAATTACTTCGATTCTTTAGCCATATGCTTATTCTCCCGACATCCATAGGGCACCAAGGGATACCTTTATTCTTTGGCGAATGCTAGGGTCCGGACGTCCGTTTTTTGTGTTTTTTGGACGCCTCTTGAAACATTTTTGTCTATTTCGCAACATTTGTTACCAGCTTGAATGCTTGCAACATCCGTTTCTTGTAGCATTTGTCGAAGAAAATGTTGCTGCGTTAGTAGAAAATGTTGCACGCATAGAAAAAAAATGTTGCGGAGTGTTAGGACGTCCGATGTCTAGCAAAACCGTTATTCTTTCGAGTGTCTATTTGGCGTTGGAAATTCATTGCCTAGCTAATCCTGCCCATTTATTCCGACCTCAACGTGGAAATTAATTCCTAATGCTATTATGGGGGCACGTCTAAAATACGAAAAGTAGGCCATCAAACAAAAGTGTTTTAGGTAGGGATGAAAATGAAATGGAAACAGTTGGTAAATGATTGTTCCGTTTTCGTTTTCATATTTTTTTACCGATAACAAAAATGAATCAGAAACCGTGAAAATGGATGTGGAATGGATATGGAAACGAAAGCAAAAAATTTCATCTAGTTATGTTCCCTGTTGTAACACCCCAAAAATTTGCAAATTCTTTAATTGAGCATTTAATTCAAATTTTATAAATTTTTTTTGAATTTTTAGTATTTAATTAATTATTTTTACTATTTTTAGATTTAAATAAATAGTTCATTTGAGAAAAACAAAACCAAAATCAAGATATAAATAATTTTTCTAAGCTCAAAATGTTATAAAATATTTTAGATTTTTTGTAGAATTTTAAACTGAATGTAGTTTTAAACTCTATTTGATATTTTACTATAAAGCAATATATATTTATAGTATTATTTAAATTAGACAATGGAATATCCGGTTTCATTTATATGGAATTTCCATTTCTATTTTCGTTTCTGGAGGAACTAGCTCTCTTGTTTTTGTTTTCGATAAAAAAATATTTCTATTTTCATTTTTTTTAAAAAGCTTTTGTTTCTGTTTTCAACTCTAGTTTTAGGCCAATGGCATCCAAAAATGTGCTTCATGATGTCCACTCCAAATTAAGGGGTATTCTTTGCCATGCAGGAACGGGAAAAAGAAGCTAGCGATTAGGGTGGATATATCGAAACCTAGAATTAATGTCAGCAAGATTAATGAATCATGCGTGTCTAGAGAGAATATTAGTGTTTTTTGCTAAATAACATTTAAATTTTGAGTCTTCATATCTAAATTTAATGGATGAAATTAATAATTTACCTCCTCTCCTCCCATCTAAGTACTATTTTATCAATTTTTTAGGTACTAGATGAGGAACATTATTGTTTTTCTGCATATCAATATTGTATACTAGTTTTACATAAATTAAGTTATGTAAATGATGTGACAATTTTTAAAAAAGAAAGTTATTTTTCTCCGTATGGAATTTTTTAATCAATTATATACTAATATTACACAAATTAAATTATATAAAAAAATATTGCAACAATTTATAAAAAGCAGATGAAGAAAACAAGTTGTAAGGAAAATAACAAACACAAACATGGATCACAAAGTCAAATTTTGACAAAATCAAAATGATAAAGCGCAACGTGAATCACAAACCAATATCTAATATAAAAAAATTGATTGCTCATATATAGAAAAAAAATCTCAAGTGCCATTTAGCTATTCCCAATCAGAAGCATCTCTCTCTTCCCCCTCTGACTCGCACGCACAAAAAAAAGAACCAATCAGAAGCAATTTCAACATCCACCATTAGCTTTTCTATATATGGTAAAGTTCATTCTCAAATCTTAATCAAATGGCAGGCAATGGGCCCATGTGTCTTCGGATGCATCCAGTAGTATTGGTGTGGGTCACCCAACCGTATTGACTAGCTAATTAAGACCAACGTTTGATTTCAACCAATTGCGTAATCGGGTGGTTTATTGTAAATAATCCAGGATTTATATTAATTATACCATCTTATTCCTCGAAAAAACTGCCATCTTATTCCTCAAAAAAAATATTACCATCTTAATTATCACAAAAGTTTAGTAGTTGCTGCTTTAAAAAATCACGGTCATTGTTACTTCTTTGAAACCTCATTAAATAAACATATCACAATAAAACTTTGTTCCTGAAAAAAAAAATAGTAGTAGAATGCTGACCCCTCCCAAAAGCAAAATCACAAAGTAGTAGAAATTAATGCGGAATCTCTTAACAGAGGAACATACCCTAATTAGTGGAAGGCAGTATACTTTTCTAGCCCATCGCAGATTTTTTTGGAAATATAGCCCCCTCTCAACATAATTACAAAATATTTCTCATCGACTGTAGAAGCGCTTGTAGATGACACTCGGTACCTGCTATGCTTTTGTACTATGGTAGGAGATACTGCGAAGCAAGAGTTCGGAAGGAGAAACCAGTCAAGCAGTGTTATCTTGGTAATATTGATTAAGTGATATCAATTTAATTAAATAAAGTTATTAATTAAGTGATTAGTTAAGTGATCATAGTACAACTTTGTTCCCAACAAAAAAAAAGCTCTAGAATGTTGGCCCCTCCCAAAAGCAAAGATCACAAAAGTAGTAGAAATTAATGTGGAATCTCTTAAGAGAGAAACATTCCCCAATTAGTGGAAGCCAGCGCTTTTCTAGCTCTCTCATAAAACTTTTTTGCAAATCTTATCCTCTTCTTAACGTAATTGTAAAAATAGCCTCCATACCACGACAGGAGGTACAACCACGTAGCATGAGCTCGAAAAGAGCAATCTATCAAGTAGTGCTACCTTGGTAGTATTAATTAAGTATTAAGTAAAATCATTAGTTAAGTGATTAATTAATTAAAGTGAATACTTAATGCATGGCATATTTTCTACCGAGCAATGTTACCTCGGTAGGAACCTTGCCATGGCTTATCAGCACGAAAAGTTTCCCTGGTCGTATAAATACTCTACATATAGTTTTTTGAACGTATATTGTAACGATCAAGAGCTAGTCTGAATTGATCTTATAACAGATCCACAATCAAACGAATACAGTCATTTTTCAAATGATTCATATCATCATCCTCAAGTATAGCCGTTCCAAATTTCATTCCAATCAAATGATCCAAAACGGCTAGGAGGAGGCTATTTTGCGAGGACGTTAGATTTGAAAAAAAAGTTTAGAAAAGTTATGGCTTCCTATTTGTGACCCCGATCTGACACCTCGAGCTTAATTAATTATATTGCACCGGCTACCTGCACGCTCACCTCCTCCTCGTTGCCGACATACCCGTCATCTACATATAAGCCGAGCTCGATCGTTTGGTCATCTCCAACATACATAGCACACCACACAGAGATTCCAATAACACACAAGCCTAGCTACTCCGTCGATTGAGCAAGTGAAGTGAGAGATAGAATCAAGACAATGGCGGACAGGGTGGCGAAGCTGGCGTCGCAGCGGGCGGTGGTGATCTTCGGCACGAGCAACTGCTGCATGTGCCACGCAGTGAAGACTCTCTTCTCCGAGCTCGGCGTGAACTGGACGGTGTACGAGCTCGACAAGGACCCCAAGGGTAAGGACATCGAGAGGGCGCTCGCCCGCATGGTCGGCCGGAGCCCGCCCGTGCCGGCCGTCTTCATCGGCGGCAAGCTCGTCGGCCCCACCGACCAAGTCATGTCGCTGCACCTCGGCGGCAAGCTCGTGCCGCTCCTACGTGAAGCTGGCGCCCTGTGGCTCTGAGACAGTGATGCCTGATGCGCAGCGTTCGTACGTACTGTGTATGTGATCACAACCTTAATTGATGATAGCTAGTGATGATTATGATGCATGCATGCTACTTAATTTTCGGAAGGTCATCAAATAAACAGCCATGATCGTCGACTTCACTTGTACGTGTGTACGTAGGGTAACTCTCTTGTTATCATGGAAAGAATGCTTTGTAAGCGATCGATGATCGAGTGTTCCGAGAAAGATGATCAGAAACTAGATCTTACATATGCATAGTTATGTTTATCTTGTTGTTGCTTGGATGCATTGCTTTACCTGGCAGTTTTGCTAAGACTCCGTAGGATCGGTGGTGGTTGGGGCCACTAGCACAAGAAAATTTTTGTTGGTGTGGTATACTTTATACGTACAACTTTATAGTTTTATACAATGATTTCGTAAAGTCATATATAAATTCAATACATATATTTAAAATTTACTAAAATTACAATATAAGTAGTTCTAAGGTCTTAAAAATCCCAAACCACTAAAATTAAAATCAATTTATTTACAAATTTGATATATTGGAGAGATCATCTTGTAGTACTTTTCAAATTTTAGAGGTGCTGGCACTACCCTTGCATGCAACGATGAAGTGAAGTGCGGCTAAGTTGATCGGGGGCATTGACAGTACGTAATTCCATTTTCCAGGTTTGATTGTGAATTAGATGCAGCGTAGTGCCTGGCAACTTCATCAAAGAAACACGACAGATATATTGGCGTCTATTTGTCGGACTGGCCGAACAAAATGCTGTCTACTTCTGCTTAATTGAAATGATGGATTCCGTGGAGGTATACATTATGGGGCCTATATGTTTAATTTGGATGACTCGAATACTATGTACTAGTGTATATGGGACTTGAGAGAATATATTCGTGTCTAAGATTTGATGTTGAAACTCTGTAATATACAGTATTGTATCTAGTTGCGTAGCCACTTTAATCAAGTCCTTGGTTAGGTCTCAGACGACACATTACTATAGAACAGTACATCTTTGCCGGCATATCACTGCCGGTTGAGTTAGAATCGGCAGCGATAACATATCACTGTTGTCGGTGTACTTTGCACCGGGGTACCCTCTCCGCCGTAAAAGCGAGAGGCCAAGAAGTGGCCTAGCCGGTTTGAAGCCCACGCGCCCCTAGCGAGCAACTGGCGATACATACCGGGCGAAGCGTTCGCGTGGCACCCATGGCAACCTGGCGAGCACGCCGCTCACGGGCGAGAAGCCCACGTGGCCTCGGCGGCGGGCGCGACATACCGTCGGGCGAAAAGCCACGTGGCACCCCAATGGCAACTGGTGAGCACGCACTGCCGGGCGAGAAGCCCACGAGCCTCGGCGAAATCACGGTTTCATGGGTGAGTAACTCGCGTAACTGACGACGGCGGCGAGTGTTCGGGTCCCTCTTGTCAGGCCACGAAGGCAACCAAAGGAATGAGAGGATGGCTTCGCCTGGAAGTCTCCCTCCCCTAACACCTTATGTCAGGGTCATTAATTGTGAAGGATTCAGCTTTCGACACGACGACAGCTTATCCCTTTGACATCTCTCACCAACCCGTTGTAGAAGCGTCCTGTCCCGGGCGGACCGGGCGAGATCTCTCACTGACATTAAATAGGGTTCGAAGGACAAGGTCACGGAGGCGTGCTTAATAAATGAGTCGTGGGTCGACGTGGAAGCTGGAATGATGGGTGTAATTAATGTGTTGTAGATAAGTATGGCGCCACCTTCTCTCCGGCCTAAGGTGGCCCGTCTATATAAGGCCATCCTGGTGCATGAAGAGGGAGGAGGAGTGGGTCGGCTAGAGCAAAAACAGCATAGAGAAACAGACATTGAAGAACACCATTGTAAACATTTCCCCATTTTCCTCAACAAAGAATTAGCAGGACGTAAGGCTGTTACCCGCACCGGGGGCCTGAACCTGGGTAAATCATCGTGTCCACCAGTCCATTGACGCCCGGAGACCCCCGCCGAGAGACATTAGGGTTTTCAACCATGAAGATGACCTCTACCGAACCATAATTTCCGTTTAGGGGGTAGACACTCTGTTAGCGGAATATTGTCGGGTGAAATACGCCGACAACTGCCAATTCAAAAGTCCGATAGGGGGGGCACATATCACTGTCGGTTCGTGAAAACAACCGGCAGTGATAACCAGATATCACTGCCGGTTCTGTTACCAACTGGTAGTAATATCAGAATTTTCACTGCCGACTTTACTCTAGAACCGGCAGTGATAAATATTTTCCCGCGTCATAAGTATTTTCCCGTGTAATCCGACCTTATCACTGCCGGTTTTACTTAGAATCGGCAGTGATAAGTTTCTTCATATAGGTGTTCTCCTCACCGTCCGAGAAAACAGAGAGGAGCTCTGATCGTTTTCTACGCTGAATAGAGAGAGCTCTGATCGATGGATATGATTTTGACGACTCGCTGCTGAAAAATTGTACCAAAATTTATTTCGTATTTCTTCTCTAAGGTTTGTAACTTGATCTATATTATATTTGTATTTAGATTTACTTTATAGATTGCTCTAAATTTTGATAATTAATGATTGTCTGGTATGAACATTTGAGGTCAATCGAGCTCAAATTAAGATCTTGCTAATTTGGTGAATAAATTATAATTCTTATTCATTTTAGTGATTTAGTGGATTTTTAAATAATAAAAATTGCTAGATGGACCATTATATGTAATTATAATTATTTTAAATAATGAAAAATTGTTATATGGAATTTTAAATAGTTAAATTTGCTAGATGAATTTTAAATAGTGAAAATTGCTACATGAATATTTAAATAATGAAAAATGGTAGATGGATTTTGCAATAATGAAAATTGCAAGATACATGTTTAAATCTAATTATTTACAAATATACCCTTATATTCAATTATATGCTTATTTGATGTATATTAATTTAATTTAATAGCACTACATAACAAATGAAATGAATAAATCTTATAAATAATAATAATAAATGCTACATGGGTATTTAAATAATGAAAAAAGTTTGATGTATTTTAATATAGTCAAAATTGCTAGATGAATTTTTAAATCTAATCATTTACAATTATATTGTTATTTGCAATTATATGCTTATAATATATTTATTGATTTAATTAATTAGCACTGCATGACTAATGTAAAGAATAAATTATTTTGTGGTCCTTTATTGATTTACTAAAATTTAGTTCGATATAATTAATTGGAGATGGACCGAAAGTGGATGTATGACACGGACCGTCGCGACCTAGAGTTCTTTAATGGTATGACTTGTTTCCTGAATGCGACTGCGGCGCATAAGTCGAAGAAGTGGCGAACTATATGTGTTGTCCATGCATTGATTGCAAAAATGAGAAGCTATTTTCTACCATAGAGTCGATATATGCACACTTGTTTTGAAGGGGTTTCAAGGCTGGCTATACCTGTTAGACCGAGCACGGTGAAAATGAGATTATACATGAAGGGCAACACATTAATGAAGATGACAAAGATAACGATATGACGGCAGTCAAAGATATGTTCGTTGGTAGCCACAAAGATGATCTAGATTAAATGTTACGTGATGGGGAGGGGGACTTCACGAGTGAAAGAAAGTTTTAAAAGTTCCAGTGTATGGTAGAGAACTCTACAACGTCATTGTATTCAGGCTGCAAGGAGGAGCACAAAAAGCTGCATACTGTGCTTTCACTATTGCAGTTGAAGGCAAGCAATGATTGGTCCGATAAGAGATTTACTGAGCTATTATGTCTCTTGGGAGACTTACTTCTAAAGGGTAACGTGTTGCCTGCAACTACGTACCAGACCAAACAAGTTGTCTGCCTGTGGGACTAGAAGTACAAAGAATACATGCATGTTCAAACGATTGCATATTATATCGCAATGAATTTGCAGACTTGGATGCCTGTGTCGGCAGCGATAGGCCAATGTCATTGCCGGTTGTACAACGAACTGGCAATGATAGTTCTTATCACTACTCAGTTCTTAAGCCGGCAGTGATAATCCCGAGTATCACTGTCGACCAATCACTGCCAGCTCCCATAACAGGCAGTGATGTACTATTCTGTAGTGGTGACAGTAACCAATGCCCACATAGAAAAGGCACAGTACACTATAGTGTTTAGACCTCTATATATATGGCAACATATCTTGTGAAAACCACTCTTATCGTGAAAATTCCGTGAAACCCATGTGCACAAATTTTGAAAAAATTTCAAAAAATTACCATACATAGAGGATGTGAGCTTTTACAATCCTACAAAATTTGAAGATCAAACCCAATCGCATTTGAAAGATATAAAAAAAGACAAATAGTGAAATATACGTAGGGGGTGAGCTACAATCCTGCAAAATTTGAAGACCAAACCCAATCACATTTGAAAGATATAAAAAATACAAACAGTGGAATATGATTCTAGAAGCTCACACCTCTACGTATGGTAATTTTTTGAAAAAATTTCAAAGCTTGTGCACATGGGTTTCACAGAGTTTTCACTGGATATGTCATACACACACACACACATATATATATATACATGCATATATATATACATATATACATACACACATACATACATACATATATATAAGGGTATCTCTCGAGTAGTTACTCCCTATGCCGTATCTCACAATATAAGGATATCTCACACAACGGAGGATATGTACGTGTAGTATACGAGTATATAAAACTAGTTAGGTGGTATTTACATTTTTTACAGAGGTGGTATGCGTATTTTTTAGACATATTCCTTTTTATCTTCATATATAAAGATATTTGCAAAATACACTAAAAACTATGTACTTCTTTGCAATTATTTTTTCATGTGGTTTATCTTCAAATATCTTATATTTAGTATGTGAGTGTAGCTAAAGTGATAAATGAGTATTTGAAGTTCGTTTAGATGATATTTCAAAGGTGGGAGTAACTACATCCAAAAATAAAAGATATTTTTTCTATATAATATAATATATACATATGTATATGTAATATACATATACATAGTGTGTGTATACGTATGTATGTATACATGTATACGTATATACATACACACGCCGTCTCGTCCCTATTGCAACAAGTCAAGGCACTAATTGCACTGTCGCTTTTAATTTATATAATTTGTGTTTGCGGTGGCCGCGGAAGAACCTATTCGCGTTACTCTTTTATTTCACATTGTGGCGCGTCGACCGGGCGCGACAGGTCTCAAGTTACCTTGGAATAATCCATGGATGCATGCTTACCGCGAGTTGACATGATTCCATATTAGTGGAATTAATAGACGGAATAATCATTGGTCGTTTTCACTTTTTGTAGACGATGCCATCAAGGACGTGTTTCACGTGTGCGCTCTAGTGCTGATCATGTACGGTTATTATTCAAGGATGTTGGCACGTGCATGGCGGCTAGCTGAAATATTGTCCGAACGTCGCATATACACATGGCGCCAGCTCGAGCTCGCTATACATATGCATGCTTGTCATGGCACTTGCTGCCACGTGATCAGTTGGGCGAATACGTGACGGTGAACGCACACGAACGGGAGAAGAGAATTGCTCGAAAGCGGAACCGACACACCTGCATAGAATTATTTCACTCTACTTTTTTTTTCTTTCACGTAGGTCCAGTGTCCTGACCCGACGCGACGCCCAAAAATGCCGTGACATATAGAGAGGATAAGGCGTTGCGAGTTTCAATTGGAGAGGGAGAGAATATAATCGTCCTGGTACTCGTGCAATCGATCGATTCTCGATCGGAGACTTTGCGTGGGTGTGCATATTTCACCTTTGTTCCTTGGAACCGTGTCTTACGGCCGGATCGAGCGGCAAAAGTGATGGAGACTAACATCGAGGGCGCTTATCTGTTACCTCGGCTCGGTCCGTTCCGAAAAATCTGCGCGCGATGACTCCGCATGGCTGGCTACATGAGGATAATCCATTTCTCGTTTCCGGATGTTACTTGTACGTGGACCATCCCATGTATTTAACTGTAGACCTGATCAGTTCCTACGTGAATCCGCATCGAGAAAAAGGTGCTGCCAAACCAACGGGCTAGTCTTCTAAAAGACAGTACTTACCTTTGTGTTGGATTATTACTCCGAGGCATATATATGAAGGGGGCATATCCAGTGCAATCAGGGAAGTGGTGCAATCACCGTGCAATCCAACTAAGAAAAGTTTCAAAAAATTCTGAAAAAAATCATAGATGTACATATCATCTTACCCCATCTACATATAAAATTTCATGATCAAATTCGTCCTATGATAGAAGTTACAAAAAAGATAAATTTAGGGTGCATTTGAACTATTCAAGTTTGTCAGAAATTTGTCTTTTTTATTACTCTTAACATAGGACGAATTTGATCATAAAATTTTATATGTAGATGGGGTAAGATGAGATGTACATCCATGATTTTTTCAAAATTTTGAAACTTTTCTTAGTTGATTGCACGATGATGCAGACCACTGACAGACCTGATATACCCTCGATATGAAAGTTTTCTTCCTGTGGCTGGAACGAGGACAGGTGGTACAAAGCGGCCGTGCGGTGCAGGCGACGGGTTGGATCAGGTGAGGCGTGCGATTCGTAAAACGGCCCGTGTGAGCTAGGCGTGTGGCGGGCTGGGCAAGCAAGCACAGAGGAAGAGGGCTCGATCGTACGCCGCGTACAGATGAACCTGCTCGATCGGCAGTCGGCACCCGACCCAGTCGCCCGCGGTTGATCGATGCCGCGCCCAACGTACGCCGACGTACGTTGGTGCATGCCGGCCCAGCACGCGTGCCGCTGGTGCTAGCTGCCGACTCTGGGCCGCGTCGTCCACGCACGACGTCGCAGACACGAGCGTCGGACGGCCGGACGAGAGCGAGCAATCGCGCGGCTCGAGTGCCGCGTGCATAGCTGCCGCAGGCCGACCGCGTCGCACGTACGTCCATTGTCAATCAACAAGGGGATATGATGCACCTTGGCGCTGCATGGTACTATAGAATTTAACCACGGAGATGTATAGGCGCAGGGTTAGAAAAAAAAGCTCGTTGAGCTGGCTCGGTGGCTCGTTTCAAAATTGCTCCGATTACATTCATTTTTCTTTTAAAATAAAAATTAGTTGATTTAGAACAAGAGTCAACTTCGGCTCGGCTCGTTAGACTCGGCTCGTTATGCTCGGCTCGAAGTTAGGTCTCAAACAATACAGGAGATTATAATAAATAAGAATAAATTAGTATCGAAGAAAACTCAGAAAAAAGTTCATCCGACTCGTTTTTCACCCCTTAATAGGCGTCTCGTTTGACCCTATTGTAGGTCGGTAACACGCTGCTGCCGTGCGTTCCAGCCCTTCTGCTCACGCATATACGTGTTATTTTGCATTACCATCGACGTCTTGCCTTCCTAGGGGTGTTAATGGCCCAAAGCCCAGCACCAGCCTAGTCCAAGCTTAAAATCATTTTCGTTTGGTCCAATCCAAGCCTGATCAAATACAGAGAAGCCTAAGCCCAATCCAAATCCAAGAAAATGTCTGGGCATTGATTTGGACCAAACAAATACATGAAGTGTAGGCTGTTGAGGAAAAGTTCATAGATTATGGACTATCTCATATCTCTATCGGTCGAAAAGAAATGTAAATTTTTTAAAATACAATAAAAAACTTTATATATCTAAGAAAAGATGTTTAATGAAAATATGTATAACAAGGGAATTTAGCTTGTTTAATGAAAATATGTATAAAAAGGGAATTTAGCTGCAAGGATGTGCACACAATTGAAGAATTCTATATATCTTCATATTCCAAAACAAAACATGGGGGGTGAAGGCAGAGTTTCAAACGATGTGGTGTGGAGCATCTGGAGTTCTAGACAAATACAAAGTTGCCTAAGAAGCAAAGAGGATCTGCATCTTTTTAGTTTTAATCTCGGTTGTTATCGTGGTAAAATTGTTTCTCTAATCTAACAATCTGAACCTAAAACTACTTTATTACTACATGTACCGGAAAAATCAATAGTAAAACCTGAAAGAATCATTATCAGTTCCTTCAAGAAAACACTCGGCGAACATCAAAACAAACGGTAGAATAAGTAATATACTTCACAATCTTAAGGACATGATAGAAAGCGTATTAAGTAACAATTTTCCATGGTTTACAGACTAATAAATAATCATTTCATTTTTAGTTCTTAGCTCTGACACAGAACAAGTTGAGCAGTAGTTCTAACTTTTTTCACTAATTATCACTAGATATACAAGCCCGTTTACATCACCCAAAATCCACACATGAAACTATGAATTAAAGGCAAAAACAACTTCTAGCCTCTCATATTTCCCGTGCAATTTTTTTTTTTTTTGCGGTTCTTGATACTACATTGCCACTAAACAGAACGAGGTTTAGAGCGTTTAATTCATAGTTAGAGAAACAAAGTAAGGTACTAAGGTGATGTGAAGAAGGCCGGTGACCGCGATTCGAAAACAGAAATGATGTGAGCAGAGGCATTGTTAGAATGCAACCTTCTTCTCAGCCGAATCAAGAACAAGGGAGAAAAGATCGAATCTATGAGAAATTGTGACGGGCCAACCAAATCCAAAACAAATCAAGAACAAGTGGCTAAGATTACCTTATGCTTCTACTTCCCGCAGCAGGGCATGGCCAGATTCGCAAGGCGACGGTGGCAGCGTTAGGGTTTCTTGGCAGCGGCAAATCCCCGATGAAGAACCAAAGTAGTGAAGCGAATAGACTGGAGTCACTGAAGGATTGATGCATTGGGTCTTGGTGGTGAGGGAACACTAGTCGAATAACTGTTTAGCTGAAAAATGTATGGTGTAAGCATGACCCAATCTAGCCTAGGTCCAATCTAAATAACAATATATTCAAAATAAGTTCAATCCATATACAATTTTAGTCCGACCTAATCCAAAAGTCTGGATCGATCAAAACCAATTAGCACCCTTACTTCCATTACAAAGTCGACATAGGGATGAACACCTGCCACGCTACGAATTCGCCACCTTTCAGCAGTGCGTGCACTCGTGTAGTCAAAGACCCGCGACATCATATCGATCGGTGCTCTGCCCATGGCGTGGTACATTTGGCACTGCGCTCACGTGGCGGTGCTCGGCGATGTTCCCATCTCGCAGGCGACCCTATGGTGAACAGCAACCATCCGTGGAGCCACTTGGCCCCTTCAATTTTCTCGGCGAAAACAAATGAAATTACGAAACCGACGACAACCGCGGAAATACTACTAGGACGTCTTCCATGGGAACACCCTTGGTGGATGAGCAGAAGCCTCGTAGCGCAATTTTCGATACGTCCTTTTTGTGTAGTGCTCCCTCTCTAGAACATATTTTTACACTAATATCTATTACAATGCATTTATAAAAACTAATAATATTATAAAATTATAAAATAATTTTCGAGATAAATCTATCCATATAATTTTTATGTATAAAATTTAAATATCTAAAAGATATTGATAGCTAAAGTTTTAAAATTTTGATTACACCTAAGTCTAAAACAAAAATTATTTATAACTGAAAGGAGTAATTTCTTGCCAAGAATTACAGTGCATAGGTGCAGCGAATTGGAGCATACAAAAGAGAAATTACTAGTAGTTTCCTTGTTTTCGCTCAATTAGACGCTAATAAAGAAAATAAACTTGCATATGTATGCATTTGTGATGTAATCGCAAAAAAATACTACTATCACTACAATAAAAGATGCACGAGTGGAAATTTTTTATGACAGTTGTAAGTTTGAAGAAAGATCCCATAGGTTTAACTCCCATTTTTACGCTTTCGTCCTTCTCAAATGCTACCTCTATGTAAGTTTGTTTTCACAGAAATGTTGAAAAATATCAGACGGTTTATGTTTCGCAGCAGCTGAAAATCTTTTCGGGCCTATCAGCGTCTCCAATAGTCAAGCCTTAAAATAAAGTCCTATACCTCAAAATAGGGCCTAAACTAAAAATTAAGACAAGATATTTCTTGACTCAAATTAGACCTAAATCTCCAATCCTTCATTCATCCCTTTTTAGGGCGGAGGAATGCTAAATATAGCATCAGTCCTAAACCTATTTTGATAATTTTCTCAAAATACAACATCTATTGGATCTTTTTTTCATCAAAACCCTATAATTATAATTAGCAACCTATTTAGGACTTCTCGGAGATGCTCTCAAAGGACAATTTACCTTTGGTTCTAAGAAAATACTACTGTACCCTGTAAGGTACATTGTTACTGCAGAGTCCATATCGCACGTTGAAACTGAGATTTCACTTTCACAGCCGCGCCATCGTCATCCGTCGTCAGGCCTGCCAAGTGAATGAAAATGGTGATGCAAATATGGGCCGGAAGTTAAGAGGCTCCCTCTCTCGATTGCCATTTAAAAGCAGAGGTGGCGTGGCAGGCAGGAGAGGAAAGTGGATGCGCCCCAAGGATCCTCCTCCCCTCTCCTCTTCACTCTGCCGAGAGCTGACTTTTGCCTCTTACTCCTACTAGGCTGCTACAGTACTGCTACTCCCCTTTCTCTTTGTCCCCCAGCCTCATGTTCTTCTCCTCCTTGTAGCTTCCATCCCACTCCCACCGCCACCTTAACCCCTCACGCGCCCTCCGAAATTCGACCAGAGCACCCTCCCGTCCGCTTAAAAATCCGATTTTGGCGAGGTCTCTACCCCCAGATCGGGGAGGGATCCCCATTTCGTCTGCTGCGGCGGTGTCTCCGCATCCCGTTTCTTGGTTCTGACGGGGGGCGCGTGGATGAGCTGCTTCCTGTGCTTTGGATCGGCCCAGGAGGGTGAGGCCAAGAAGCCCGCCGCCGCCGCCGCCAAGGATGCTCGCAAGGACGGCTCGGCGGATCGCGGGGTGTCCAGGGTCGGATCAGGTGCGAGGGGAGGACAACTGGATCTTGGAAATTGTTTCTCGCTTGACTGTGGCTTTGACATGTTTTGGGGGTGCCTGCGGTGGAGCGGTCTTGTTTTTGTTTCTTTTCTCGTGCTTACTGTGTGTGAATCATGATTTTGATGGGCCAAAATTAGATGAATGTGCAAAGCTGCCATCTTTCCAGTAAGATTGGTTGCCGTGGGTCGGTGGAGGCATGACTTGTACTGCATTTAGTGAGGAACAGATGGGAATGCACGCTAGTATCACTATAATTTCTGGGTATGATAGTTAGCTGTAGTTAGGAAAATCTGTATTGTCGTGGTGATTTTGGGCGCTTCTCGTATAACTAGCTAATGTTGGTCTAAATCACCTCTATGCGTTGGAGACTGTCTGAAAGCTGCATTGGGATTGATAACGTATCTGTTTTGTCTGGCTATGATGATCCCGGTAGATGGGTACAAACTAGAAAGAGATGGATACCTTGTCGCTGGATCTTGAATTCGATAAGATACAGGAGGATACAGACACATAATGTATGTTGGTATAGAATCCGGGATAGAGTCCGGTTAAAAGATAAATTAGGAAGTTAGAGATAGAGTTCAATTGCATTACGGTTGTAATTCTTGCTATAAATAAATGGTGTAAGATCCAATAGGATGCACACGATTTCTCCAAAACTACATGGTATCAGAGCCAGATTTGTACCTCTGAGCCGTTATCGCCGCCGTCCCAATCCAGATCTAGCCTCCGTCCACTGCTAACTAGTGCTCACACCACTGTTGCTTTGCCGTCACTTCGAGCTGCCACCGCTTCGGGATGCTGTTGCTCGAGACCGTGCCGCACAGTTTAGGGCCACAGCACTGTGCCGCCGCTGCTCAGGACCGCACCATGTGACTTGAGGGCCACTGTGCGCGAATCACCCGCCACTCCGAATGAAAAAGCAGAGACTGCGAAGAGAGAAAAGAAAAAAGGAAAAGGAAAAAAAGGGTTTGATGTTTTTTATTATTATTTTTTGTATGTGTATTAGAGGTGCCATGTCTGTGATTTCTGTTGACATTCGTGCTTGAAGGATTGTTGTGATCATGGAGATATGCACGGCATAGTCTTGTGATCGGCATTGCTCTAGTTATTCGGATGAGATTACTTCGGAAGAGATTGAGGCTGGAAGGAAGCAGGAGGGGTACACCACAATGAAGGCGGCTGAAGAGAAAAGGAGGACGATTATTGAATCGTCTTCCTCACTCACATAAGGTGACATGAGAATAAGAAGCATATTACAGGACCTTTTAGTGGTGGGAATGATTGGTCTGAGGGTTGGTAGAGGATCATCCGAATTGAAACTGGAGATGGTGCCGAATGATGTGAAGTTGGAAGGGAGCAATAATTACCTAAGTTGGTCTCGAAAGGCTCAATTGATTCTGAGGATTAAGGGCGTGGAACACTATCTGCATGAGACTTGTGTTGAGCGTATAAATAAGACATGTTTGGATTGAAGGATGTAGAACACCACCAACTCTATGGTGGTGGCTTGGTTGCTTACTTTGATGTCTCCATCCATCACTTGGATTGTGGAAGTAATGCAGAATGCAACGGAGATGTGGAAGACATTGATCAAAATGTACTCTGGGGCAAGCAATGTGATGATGATGGTGGAAGTTCAGGCAAGGTGGAGGTCCTGAAACAGGAAGAGAAGACCATCCAGGAATATGCTAATAAGTTGTAGCGGCTATAGGTAGACTTTGTCACTATGATCCACTGCAATTGATATGTGCTGGTGATGTTGATATTGGCAGATTGTGGCTGCAATGCTGGCGGGTCACACACTTCTTGAAGGGGCTGAACCTAGAATTTGAGAGCAGGAGAACTACTGTGTTTTACTTGGTGAACTTACCTACTGTGGAGAAGTCGATTTCGGCTATGGTGCAGGAAGAAGTCTGACTATGAATGACAACAGGGTAACAAACCAGTCAGATATGCCTATATTGCATCCTACATTTCATATACACGTTTTGAAACTGTTTAGATAGCTGATGGTACCTCTCAGCTTATTTAGGGAGTAGGATCTGTAGAGTGCACACCATCTATTGCTTTATCCTCAGTCTTGCATGTCCCATCTTTTCTAATTAATCTTCTTTTGGTTAGTTCCATCATCGACCAATTCAAATGCACAGACTAATTTGATAAGGACTCTTGTCTGTTCTAGAAGAGAACTGGAAGAGAATTGGGATTGGAATCAGGCGTAATGGGCTATGGTATATTGATAAGGTGGATACAACATCGGCTGTGGCTGCAAGAGGAGTTGAGGAAGAAATTTTGTTGTATCATCGTTGTTTGGGACATTCTTCGTTTGAGAGTTCGAGTTAGATATACCCTGAGTTATTCGTAAAGTAGATAAGTGTAAACTTGTGTGACACTTGTTAGTTTGGAAAGCATACACGGTCTACGTATTACTGTATTGATCTTCGAAGTTATGAACATTTATATTAATACATTATGATATTGAGGTATGTGCTCAGTTACCTCTGAGTGGTTTTAAGTGATTTGTTATATTCATTGATTGCTATACTCGTATGACGTTGATCTATACGATGATTGATGAAGCACAAGAGTGAGGTCCTTCGGACTTCCATGTGTTGGTGACATTCTTCGAATTGACAGTGGAATTGAGTATATTAACAAGGAGTTTGCATCATATCTCTCGGAGAATGGGATACTTCATCAAACCACTTGTTCAGGAATCCCACCTTAGAATGGAGAGGAAGAATCAACATTTGTTGGAGGTAGCACATTCACTCATGTTTAAGATGAATGTGCCGAAGAGATTCTGGAGTGAGGCGATGATGACGGTTGCATATCTTATCAATCGCATGCCGTTTCGAATACTTAGGATGAAGTCTCCCGCTGAACTTTGTTTGGGTCAACGGGAGTTCAAGGTTTTCCCTAAGGTGTTTGGTTGTGTGTGCTTTGTGTTAAAGTATAAGTGAATTGTCTATCTTTCCTCATAAGCTTAAGATTTTGGGTGAACTGGTTGGTGCATGCAACTCAATATGGTATCAGAGTCAAGAGGTCTCGAGTTCAAGACATTGGCGCAATTAAAAAAATAATTCTGACCACTTCTATTCCACGCCCTAGGGCTCGAGGAGCTCACGCGTGAGGAGTGTTAAAGTATAAGTGAATTGTTCACCTTTCCTCATAAGTTTAAGCTTTTGGGTGAACTGGTGGTGCATGCAACTCAATACTTTGTACAGGATCACTGGTCAACAGTTGGCATACCAGATCCTCAGGCTGTGAAGTGTGTCTTGATAGGATATTCATCTAGTTCGAAGGGATACAAGAGCTAGAATCCAATGGAAAGAAAATTGTTCGTATGGATGTAACTTTTTGGGAGTTCGAGACATACTTCACGAGTAGCGGTGATCTGCAAGAGATGTGGCAATCCCAGAAGAACTGAAGGTGTATAAGAGAAGATGCTTTAGGAGATATGGGAGAAAAACAGCCATTGTCGTTGGCACTTGCGCCGTCAACACTTAAGCACATTCTATCAGAGGAACCACAACCTAAACAACCAATCATTCCAGTTGATTCAGTCCCAAATCTCTCCTCAAGTCTCTCTTCTTCAAGTTCCTTGTCTCCCCTTGTGGCAAGTGGTAACGTTCCTTCAATTCCTCTTATTTAGGGTTACCTCTTGCGCAACATAGGGCAATTAGAGCTAATGCTAGAAAGCCTCTGTTGGTGGTATGGTTTTGAGCATGATATTGCAAATTTCATCCCATATTCCCATATCCCTCCTGCATACAAAGTATTCATTGCATTTTTCTCTGGACAGTGCCTATTCCAAAGGATTGGTGGGTTGCTAAGTAGGTTCCTAAATAGAAGGATGCCACAAAATATGTGCTTGGTGCACCTCAAAAGAACAATATGTGAGATCTTGTTCCACTTTTAGTAGGAAAGAAAGCAGTGGGATGAAAATGAGTCTTTACGGTAAAACAAATTCCTAAAGGCAAGGTGGATAGATACAACATGAAGTTGGTTGCAAAAGGTTATATTTAGACCTATGTGATAGACTATGATGAGACTTCTGCACCGATAGGGAAAATGAGCTCAGTGAAGACGTTGATTTATTGTGTTGTTTGTGGCCTCTTCATCAGTTGGATATGAAGAACACATTTCTCCATGGTGATTTGCAAGAGGAGGTATATATGGAGATACCTCTGGCTTTGAGAATAAGCGGACCATCGAAAATGTGTGTAAGCTTAAAAAGTTTATTTGGCTTAAAGCAGTCTCCGCGAGTATGGTTTGATATGTTCAGATGTGTAGTTTGTGGTATGGGCTATTCCTAGTGTAATGGGGATTATACGGTGTTTTACAAGTATAGATGATCACATATCACCATACTAGTAGTCTATGTTGATGATATTGTGATAACCGGAAATGATAGTGAAGAAAACAAGTGCCTGAAGAAGAGACTAGGAGAAGCATTTGGAGTGAGAGATCTTGGACCTCTTTTTTACTTCCTTGGAATTAAAATCACTCGGTCTCCAAAAGGGATAGTTCTCTTTAAATGAAGTACGTCCTTGGTTTGTTAGCGGAGACATGTATGTTTTGGTGTCGCTCTATTGCTTCACCTATTGACAGGAATCACAAACTCTGTGCTGAGTCTGGTGATCTAGTTGACAATAAGGCTTATCAAAGACTGGTTGAGCGTCTCGTCTATTTGTGTCATACAAGACTTGATATTACGTATGCAGTGAGTGTAGTAAGTCGATATATGCATGATCCTAGAACGGGACACATGGAAGCTGTCTTTCGGATCCTACGATATTTGAAGAACAGCCTTGAGAAAGGGCTTTGGTTTAAGAAGAATCAACACTTAAATGTGAAAGGATATTGTGATATTGATTGGGCAAGCTGTATAGATGATAGGAGGTCTAATATGGATATTGCATCTTTGTGGGTGGTATCCTTGTGCTATGGAGGAGTAAGAAGTAGGAAGTTTTGGCTTGATCTACCGCAGAGGCAGAATATAGAGCAATAGCATTAAGCTTGAGTGAGATGATATGGATTAAGGGTCTATTGTCTGAATTTCGGGTGTTGAGAAATGGCCCCTTGGTATTGCATTGTGACAATAAATCTACGATTAGCTTTGCTAATAATCCAAGACAGCATGATCGTACCAAGCATGTTGAAATCAATAAGTTCTTTATCAAGGAGAAACTGAATGACAGAATACTGAAGCTAGAGTACGCCAAGTCTAATGAACAATTGGCTGATTGTTTCACTAAAGGATTAGGTACTAGTAAGGGTGCTACAATATGTAACAAGATGGGCATGATTGATATTTTTAGCCCATTTTGAGGGGGAGTGTTGGGATAGAGTCTGGGATAGAGTTAGGTTAAATTAGAGATAAATTAGGAAGTTAGAGATGGAGTTCAATTGTATTATGGTCGTAATTCTCGCTATAAATAAAGGGTGTAGGATCCAATAGGATTTCTCCAAAATTACACTGTAGATGCTGTCATTTCAATCCTCTTTTACATATCAGGGATATGTTCGAGCCAATGTATTTGTTTGGTTAGGTAGCTGGCTCATCTTGGTGATATACAAATGGTCTCTAAGGACTTGGGTGTTTGACATTATAAAATGTAGGATGGGTTATAATGGTCTAGTACAGTACTGCAGTGCAGAAAAGACTGATGTAGTCATGTAGTATATTTTTTTTCATGAAACTGATTGATGGAGAAATTATAGTAAATACTTATTCAGTCTTCGCATCATTGTGATAATGCTTCCAGTATTACTCCATGAATGATTGCTGAAGTTTACTTGACCGGCCATTTAAAACAAGTTTGAGTATTACTTCCAAAGTGAATTCCACTGAGCCTCCTGCTTGACCCTAGCTGTTTACTGGTACCTAGGGAGAGGATGATGACTAATGATCATAAGTCAATTTTTCTTACAAAGTAAAAGACCTTCTAGAGTAGCAAAGTATCCTTAATGTTGTATGCCTGACCATTTTTTTATGTTTCTACTTGAGGAATGTTAGTGCTCTGGGAGTAACACATTTTTTATTGTTTAATTTATCTGATTGCTAACTCTAGATCATTTTCTGCTTAGATAAATTGAGATCACAGGGTGGATCAGACTCTAAGAAGGATGTAGCCATCCAAAGGGAGGGGAACAGCCAAAATATTGCAGCGCAGACTTTCACTTTTCGTGAGCTTGCTGCTGCTACTAAGAACTTCAGACAAGATTGCCTATTGGGTGAGGGAGGATTTGGCCGTGTATACAAAGGACGTCTGGAGAATGGGCAGGTTAGTCTTTGTGAAATTATCTTGATGCATTGAGATTTTACTAGATATTCCCATTTTTTTGTTTTTGAGTGATTTAATTGAAATATCCAGTAAAATGTTGTACAGTTGCTATGGCTTTTCTTTAATACACACTTGCATCAGTCCTGGAAGCTAACAAAATAATCCTACTCCCCAGGCTGTTGCTGTGAAGCAACTTGATCGTAATGGTCTCCAAGGAAATAGAGAGTTTCTGGTTGAGGTCCTCATGCTCAGTCTTTTGCATCACACTAATCTGGTCAGTCTAATTGGCTACTGTGCTGATGGTGATCAACGCCTTCTTGTTTATGAGTTTATGCCATTGGGATCACTAGAAGATCATTTGCTTGGTTTGTTTATCTTCTCTTTGCCATCTAATCTTTCAAAATTTCATCAGTGCTTGTAGCCATGTACAGAAAGTCTAGCATTATATGGTAGTGTATGTGGTATGACTGTTAAATGCATCCTGTTTTATTTAAAGTTCAACAGCAGTGCAAATGAATATAAACTACTCTCTGTTTTTTGTTCCTGATAGATTTGCCACCTGATAAGGAACCTCTTGACTGGAACACACGGATGAAGATAGCTGCGGGTGCAGCTAAGGGCTTAGAATACCTTCATGACAAGGCAAGCCCTCCTGTTATTTACCGGGATTTCAAGTCGTCAAATATTCTTCTTGGTGAAGGATTTCACCCGAAGCTATCTGACTTTGGCCTTGCAAAACTTGGTCCTGTTGGTGATAAAACTCATGTTTCAACACGTGTGATGGGAACTTATGGCTACTGTGCCCCAGAATATGCAATGACGGGGCAGCTCACTGTGAAATCCGATGTCTACAGCTTTGGTGTTGTGTTCCTTGAACTGATTACAGGGCGCAAAGCAATTGACAACACCAAGCCCCAGGGGGAGCAAAACCTAGTGGCATGGGTACGCTTTTTTACTATACTAATTTCAGTTGACATACTTAATTTTCTGCAAGTATATATCTTTTCTGAAGAAAAAAATTGCATGTAGCTCTTTGTTTTATTTCAGTATTCTTAGTGAAATACCATTGTCCTAATCAAGCTAAAGCCTGCAAGCTGGTTCCTTCATAATAGTACAGCAAACAATAGTTGAGTTTATGCTAGCTCATGGACAATTTGATCATGAAGGGTGGTCTTAACAGTTAACACTAATCAAATGTGCCTCATCCTCCCTCTTGGTCATGAAAGGTTGTTGTTTAAAGAACATTCTGTGTCACCACGTTGGTAATTTTACTGATTGTTGCAAACATTTCTAGCAAATGTGAATATGTCAGGATGTTTTAGCTCGCCTGTGCCATTCTGCATACTAATGAAATTTTTGTTTGCTATTACTCTCCTAAAATTGCTATCCGGAACTAGTTTCTACTGCAATGTTAAAAGAAACAGAACTTTGTGGAGATTTTAATTTTGGATAATCAATACAGCTGATGTAATCTGCAGGCTCGTCCACTGTTCAAGGACCGCAGGAAATTTCCCAAGATGGCTGATCCAATGCTTCAAGGTTGCTTCCCTATGAGGGGTCTGTATCAGGCTTTAGCTGTTGCTGCCATGTGTTTGCAAGAGCAATCTGCCACTCGCCCTCATATAGCGGATGTTGTCACTGCCCTCTCGTATCTAGCTTCTCAGACGTATGATCCAAATGCCCCAGTTCAACATAGTCGGAGCAATTCATCAACCCCAAGGGCCAGAAATCTTGGTGCGTGGAACGATGATCAACGCAGTGTGCACTCTCCAAATCATCATTCCCCAGACTTAAGGAGGCGGGAAGTTGCCAGGTCATCAAATTATGGAGCAGAGGTTAGCAGGACTAATTCTACTGGTGATTCTGGTCGGAGATCAGGATTGGATGACGTGGACATAACAGGGTCCCAAGTGGGTAGTCCAGCTCAAACAGGAAGAAAAAAAGAAACATCAAGGACTGCTGACATGCAGCGTGCTATCGCAGAGGGCAAAATGTGGGGGGAGTATTCAACAGAACGAAAATGATCAAATGGTCATGGTAGCTTCAATAGTACAAATGAGTAAAGTGGACAGTTTTCTTTTCAGGCATCGCTCGATCTAGCGAAGGGAAGAGTTTGCTCATCAGCACCAAATGGGTCCGATCTAGGAACATGGCATTGGTTCCACCTCGGTACTGTTGTCTGTGAATAAGGCTTTTCCTCTTCTATGGTCATCAGCACCTCTTCATGGTTTATCTGTATGTCATTGCCATTGACATGCCTTCTCCTGGCGTCCATTCCTTGTGAATGTGATTGTGTTATGTTTCTTTAGATCTCAGGAGCCCAAAAAAGATTCAGCTGAAAGTGTAGAAAAGCGAAGAGAATGGCGCAGGGTCACATCTGATGAGTGCTTTTCTTTTTGCGGTTACAGAATGAGTATGATGAGCTGCACCAGTGTTCTGAATGTATAACTGTTTCAGGTTTAGCTATCCGGAGCTCGTGAGGTTTCTTCTGATGAGATTTCAGATTTGGAGATAGGACAGTTTACCTTTTCGTATAGCTACTATTTTTTTCGTGTTGAGTTGCCAGAGCAGTTATTTATTTGTATTAGCTTTACCGTACTTCCCCCTCTATCTTAGCATGAACGTGGTTCGGCACGGAGCAAGAGTTGTATCTGTATCAAGTTATTTCAGAGCCCGTGTGCAGTTTCCCCCCCTTGTTTTGGAGAGCATGTTGTGCGTGCATCCTGCGAATTAGCACGAAACCACGACGAACTGTATTCAACCAATCTGACATCAAGCTCGAAGTTTCTTCTTTGTTATGTTTGCTCTTTACAGTTATCTATTTATCTATATCTATCGGACGCGTATCCTCTGCAGTACTGCCCTCTGCACGACTGCAGAGGATCTCTGACCATATATATCTATCTATCTTTACAGCTGTCTTTGTATTAAACCAATCTGATATTGTGCTCATTCTTCTTGACCTTTCTCCCAGACTTCTTTTGTTCAGACCATTGACCCTTCCCTTGTACTACCAGACTCCCTTCTGACCCATATAGTTGTTCAAAAGATAGTCTATCATCCATTATCTCATCACTCTAGTATTTAGTACCGAAATCTTGTCTGTCATCTCAAGCATGAGTCCCTCACTCTGAGAACATTTTTCGAGTCATACTTCCTTAGGGTAAGCATCTAGAATACATCCTTCAACAATTGACAGTTTAAGTTACTATTAGATGGAATATTCTCTGAGCTTGTGTTTGTTAGTCCTGGATAAGATAATTCTCTATAAATGTTCTCTCTAAATTCTCCAATGACATAACTTCATCTTCAATTCTATCTTAGATATCAATTTCCTCTGGGATAATTCTCGCCACACTCTTACAAGCAGAATTATAAGAGAGTCATTCCACTCCTCATGGTTAATGTTATCACCATCTAAGTCATCTTCCTCAGCATCATCATCATTGTTAGATCTGAGCCCTCCCATTTCCGGAAAAATTTGGCTGCAAAGCTATCCCTTCAGCCTCCACTCTACTATGGTGTGTTGGTAATTGCCTCAGGATCACACATGCATGCCCGGTATACTATTACTAATCCGGCAAAGTTCGGACACAGGAGACTGGAAAAACCGAATACTTTTTGGGGAAATTTTTTCCTCCTACTCTGATTATTTGTAGAGTATGATTACAAACTTGTATGGCAACATCTAGTTACTTATGGAATGCATAAAAATAGAAACCAGTCATCCCAGAATTCAGGCTTGGACTCAATCTAAACATTCTAAACACACACACACACACACACATGTTTGAAGAATCACTCCTGCCGTTGTCATTGCCAAAACCGGCGTGGCAGGGGCTGTGCTAGGATTAAGTCCAACATACTCCCCCCTAATCTTGACGTGGCCCAAGGTCGTGAACACCTAGCAGGTGCCGCATAAATCACCGGTTCGCCATCGTTAACGCTTTAGTCGATGCATCATTTCGCTCTTCATGCATACTAACTCCACAACTATTTGTCCTCCTTCGACGCATTCACGTATAAAATGGAACCTTGTGTCAATATGCTTGCTACGCCTATGGAAAATAGGATTCTTCATCAAGGCAATGGCGGACTTGTTATCAACAAATAGTTTCACCATCCTGGGCTCCTTCCCTGTTAGCTCACCCAACAGACTTCTGAGCCATAGTGCTTGGCACGCCGCCACCGTTGCTGCTATGAACTCAACCTCACATGATGACAGAGCCACCATTTTCTACTTCTATGAGTTCCATGAGACTAGACTGTCATTGACATAGAACGCCATACCTTCAATGCTCTTCCTGTCATCCATGTCACCAGCCAGATCACTATCAATGTAGCGGTGATCATTTCTTCTCCACCTCGTTGGCATAGACAAGCCCGCAATGACTTGTGCCCTTCAAGTATCAAAGAATTTGTTTCACTGCCTTGTGATGCATCACAGTGGGCTTCTCCAGGAACCTACTCGCCACCCCAATGGCAAAGGATAGGTCCGGCCTTGTGTGGAGAAGATACCTAAGGAAGCCAATGGTTTGACGATACTCCGTTGCGTACACCGGCAGTCCATCCAGTCTTCGTGCAGCCGTGATCTCTACTCCATGGGGAATTTGGTGGGATTGCACTCCATCATCCCGAATTGCGACAACATCTTGGCGTAGGCGGCTTGCTTAATCGTGATGCGGCCTCCTTGTGTCACCTCAATTTTGAGGTAGTAGGTGAGCAATCCAAGATCACTCATCTCAAATTCGAACATCATTTACTGCTTGAATGCCACGATTGCCTCTAGATCCTCCCCTATCACAATGAGATCATCAACATATACCCCAACAATCACTCCCACATTTTTATTGTTTAATTTATCTGATTGCTAACTCTAGATCATTTTCTGCTTAGATAAATTGAGATCACAGGGTGGATCAGACTCTAAGAAGGATGTAGCCATCCAAAGGGAGGAACAGCCAAAATATTGCAGCGCAGACTTTCACTTTTCGTGAGCTTGCTGCTGCTACTAAGAACTTCAGACAAGATTGCCTATTGGGTGAGGGAGGATTTGGCCGTGTATACAAAGGCGTCTGGAGAATGGGCAGGTTAGTCTTTGTGAAATTATCTTGATGCATTGAGATTTTACTAGATATTCCCATTTTTTGTTTTTGAGTGATTTAATTGAAATATCCAGTAAAATGTTGTACAGTTGCTATGGCTTTTCTTTAATACACACTTGCATCAGTCCTGAAGCTAACAAAATAATCCTACTCCCCAGGCTGTTGCTGTGAAGCAACTTGATCGTAATGGTCTCCAAGGAAATAGAGAGTTTCTGGTTGAGGTCCTCATGCTCAGTCTTTTGCATCACACTAATCTGGTCAGTCTAATTGGCTACTGTGCTGATGGTGATCAACGCCTTCTTGTTTATGAGTTTATGCCATTGGGATCACTAGAAGATCATTTGCTTGGTTTGTTTATCTTTCTTTGCCATCTAATCTTTCAAAATTTCATCAGTGCTTGTAGCCATGTACAGAAAGTCTAGCATTATATGGTAGTGTATGTGGTATGACTGTTAAATGCATCCTGTTTTATTTAAAGTTCAACAGCAGTGCAAATGAATATAAACTACTCTCTGTTTTTTGTTCCTGATAGATTTGCCACCTGATAAGGAACCTCTTGACTGGAACACACGGATGAAGATAGCTGGGTGCAGCTAAGGGCTTAGAATACCTTCATGACAAGGCAAGCCCTCCTGTTATTTACGATTTCAAGTCGTCAAATATTCTTCTTGGTGAAGGATTTCACCCGAAGCTATCTGACTTTGGCCTTGCAAAACTTGGTCCTGTTGGTGATAAAACTCATGTTTCAACACGTGTGATGGGAACTTATGGCTACTGTGCCCCAGAATATGCAATGACGGGGCAGCTCACTGTGAAATCCGATGTCTACAGCTTTGGTGTTGTGTTCCTTGAACTGATTACAGGGCGCAAAGCAATTGACAACACCAAGCCCCAGGGGGAGCAAAACCTAGTGGCATGGGTACGCTTTTTTACTATACTAATTTCAGTTGACATACTTAATTTTCTGCAAGTATATATCTTTTCTGAAGAAAAAAAATTGCATGTAGCTCTTTGTTTTATTTCAGTATTCTTAGTGAAATACCATTGTCCTAATCAAGCTAAAGCCTGCAAGCTGGTTCCTTCATAATAGTACAGCAAACAATAGTTGAGTTTATGCTAGCTCATGGACAATTTGATCATGAAGGGTGGTCTTAACAGTTAACACTAATCAAATGTGCCTCATCCTCCCTCTTGGTCATGAAAGGTTGTTGTTTAAAGAACATTCTGTGTCACCACGTTGGTAATTTTACTGATTGTTGCAAACATTTCTAGCAAATGTGATATGTCAGGATGTTTTAGCTCGCCTGTGCCATTCTGCATACTAATGAAATTTTTGTTTACTATTACTCTCCTAAAATTGCTATCTGGAACTAGTTTCTACTGCAATGTTAAAAGAAACAGAACTTTGTGGAGATTTTAATTTTGGATAATCAATACAGCTGATGTAATCTGCAGGCTCGTCCACTGTTCAAGGACCGCAGGAAATTTCCCAAGATGGCTGATCCAATGCTTCAAGGTTGCTTCCCTATGAGGGGTCTGTATCAGGCTTTAGCTGTTGCTGCCATGTGTTTGCAAGAGCAATCTGCCACTCGCCTCATATAGCGGATGTTGTCACTGCCCTCTATCTAGCTTCTCAGACGATGATCCAAATGCCCCAGTTCAACATAGTCGGACAATTCATCAACCCCAAGGGCCAGAAATCTTGGTGCGTGGAACGATGATCAAGCAGTGTGCACTCTCCAAATCATCATTCCCCAGACTTAAGGAGGCGAAGTTGCCAGGTCATCAAATTATGGAGCAGAGGTTAGCAGGACTAATTCTACTGGTGATTCTGGTCGGAGATCAGGATTGGATGATGTGGACATAACAGGGTCCCAAGTGGGTAGTCCAGCTCAAACAGGAAGAAAAAAGAAACATCAAGGACTGCTGACAAGCAGCGTGCTATTGCAGAGGGCAAAATGTGGGGGAGTATTCAACAGAACGAAAATGATCAAATGGTCATGGTAGCTTCAATAGTACAAATGAGTAAAGTGGACAGTTTTTTTTCAGGCATCGCTCGATCTAGCGAAGGGAAGAGTTTGCTCATCAGCACCAAATGGGTCCGATCTAGGAACATGGCATTGGTTCCACCTCGGTACTGTTGTCTGTGAATAAGGCTTTTCCTCTTCTATGGTCATCAGCACCTCTTCATGGTTTATCTGTATGTCATTGCCATTGACATGCCTTCTCCTGGCGTCCATTCCTTGTGAATGTGATTGTGTTATGTTTCTTTAGATCTCAGGAGCCCAAAAAGATTCAGCTGAAAGTGTAGAAAAGCGAAGAGAGTGGCGCAGGGTCACATCTGATGAGTGCTTTTCTTTTTGCGGTTACAGAATGAGTATGATGAGCTGCACCAGTGTTCTGAATGTATAACTGTTTCAGGTTTAGCTATCCGGAGCTCGTGAGGTTTCTTCTGATGAGATTTCAGATTTGGAGATAGGACAGTTTACCTTTTCGTATAGCTACTATTTTTTCGTGTTGAGTTGCCAGAGCAGTTATTTATTTGTATTAGCTTTACCGTACTTCCCTCTATCTTAGCATGAACGTGGTTCGGCACGGAGCAAGAGTTGTATCTGTATCAAGTTATTTCAGAGCCCTGTGCAGTTTCCTTGTTTTGGAGAGCATGTTGTGCGTGCATCCTGCGAATTAGCACGAAACCACGACGAACTGTATTCAACCAATCTGACATCAAGCTCGAAGTTTCTTCTTTGTTATGTTTGCTCTTTACAGTTATCTATTTTCGAAATTTGGCGCAAAGTATCCTCTCAGACTCCACTCTACTATGGTGTGTTGGTAATTGCCTCGATCAACATGCATGCGTATACTATTACTAATCCGCAAAGTTGGACATAGTGATAAACCGAATACTTTTGGGAAATTTTTCTCCTTCTCCGATTATTTGTAGAGTATGATTACAAACTTGTATGGCAACATCTAGCTACTTATGGAATGCATAAAATAGAAACCAGTCATCCGAATTGGCTTGGACTCAATCTAAACATTCTAAAAACATGCACACACACACACATGTTTGAAGAATCACTCCCTAGCTTGTCATTGCCAAAACCGGCGTGGAGGTGTAAGATTAAGTCCAACATACTCCCCTAATCTTGACGTGGCCCAAGGTCGTGAACACCTAGCGTGCGATCGCGACCATTTCTGCTCGCGCTTTAGTCGTGCATCAGCTGCTCTTCGGCATACTAACTCCACAACTATGTGTCCTCCTTGACGATTCTCGTATAAAATGGAACCTTGTGTCATATGCTTCTATGCCTTATGGAAAATAGGATTCTTCATCAAGGCAATGGCGGACTTGTTATCAACAGAATAGTTTCACCATCGGGCTCCTTCCGTTAGCTCACCCAGACTGAGCCTAGTGCTTGCACGCATCTAGCAGTCTTCGCTCATGAACTCAACCTCACATGATAGACTGAGCCACCATTTTCTTTGAGTTCCATGAGACTATCATTGACATAGAACGCCATACCTCAATGCTCTTCGGTCATCCATGTCCCACCGGATCACTATCATGTAGCGGTGATCATTTCTCTCCACCTCCAGTTGGCATAGACAAGCCCGCAATGACTTGTGCCCTTCAAGTATCAAAGAATTTGTTTCCTGCCTTGTGATGCATCACGATGGGCTTCTCAGAACCTCTCGCCACCCCATGGCAAAGGATAGGTCGGCCTTGTGTGGAGAAGATACCTAAAGCCAATGGTTTGACATACTCGTTCATCCGATCCATCGAGTCTTCGTGGACGTGATCTCTATCCAGGAATTTGGTGGGATTGCACTCCATCATCCAATGTTGACAGACATCTCTGGCGTGGCGCTTGCTAATCGGCGCCTCCTTGTGTCACCTCAATTTGAGGTAGTAGGTGAGCAATCCAAGATCACTCATCTCAAATTCGACATCATTCGCTTGAATGCCACGATTGCCTCTAGATCCTCCTTCACAATGAGATCATCAACATATACCCCAACAATCACTCCTGCCTAACGGTTCCTCTTGTGTACACGGCTTTTCTTGAGCACACTTCATGAATCCGAGCTACTTCAACTTCTATCAAGCGTGTATTCCAAGCCCTTGCGCTTGCAATCCGTGAAGCTTTGCTCGGTTTCAACACTAGATGCTCTTTATTCTTCATTATGAATCCCTCATGAGCTCACCATTCAAGAATGCCGATTTGACATCAAGATGGTGAACTTGCCGAACGATGCAGCTATGGCAAGTATAACACGCATGGTGTCGAGCCTTGCAATCGGTAGCATCACTTCCTCAAAATCAACACCTTGCCATGAACATATCCTTTTGCAACCGCCTAGCTTTGTGTTTGATCACCTCTCCATCCAAATTCCTCTTACTGTATACCCATAGCCCAATTGGCTTGTGTCCGCCAACATGTTGTAAGGTGCAGTTGCATTCTTCTCAATGGATTCATTTCCTTCGCCATTGCCTCCTCCATGGCTTCTTGCGGCGATCACACAGTAGCAGATGGCTCCTCCATCTCCACGAGCAAGGCCTCTTCATCTACATCCTCCTCTTGAGTTCCATCCTTGTGCATCTCTCATGATTCATCGATGTGCAGTGAACAAGGCCTATCTCGGAGTTCCCATTGCCCCACAACGGTGTGGGCGATCTACTGAGCCATGATAGGATCATCGATGGCGCTTTTGGAGCGCCACCATCGAGTGATAGGAGATGTCAGGAGGTTGATGGCTTTGTGACAAACGTGCCGTTCGACACCGCCAGTTGCGTCGCCGGCAGTGAGTCGTCTGGCCGACATGGTTTGCGTGGCGATGACTCGCTATCGACCACGAGGATAGAGCGAGCCACATGACGGTCGGAACATACTCCTCAATGGCGAAGTCCGATGGCTCCGGCACTCGAACTTGTACTAGCTCACTCCACTCTTTCTTAAATTTGAATCACGACTTACATGAATTTTTCCTACCTGGATCAAGCGATTGCCTCTAGATCCTCCCTCACAATGAGATCATCAACATATACCCCAACAATCACTCCCTTAACCGGTTCCTCTTGTGTACACGGCTTTTCTGGTCAGTCTAATTGGCTACTGTGCTGATGGTGATCAACGCCTTCTTGTTTATGAGTTTATGCCATTGGGATCACTAGAAGATCATTTGCTTGGTTTGTTTATCTTTCTTTGCCATCTAATCTTTCAAAATTTCATCAGTGCTTGTAGCCATGTACAGAAAGTCTAGCATTATATGGTAGTGTATGTGGTATGACTGTTAAATGCATCCTGTTTTATTTAAAGTTCAACAGCAGTGCAAATGAATATAAACTACTCTCTGTTTTTTGTTCCTGATAGATTTGCCACCTGATAAGGAACCTCTTGACTGGAACACACGGATGAAGATAGCTGGGTGCAGCTAAGGGCTTAGAATACCTTCATGACAAGGCAAGCCCTCCTGTTATTTACGATTTCAAGTCGTCAAATATTCTTCTTGGTGAAGGATTTCACCCGAAGCTATCTGACTTTGGCCTTGCAAAACTTGGTCCTGTTGGTGATAAAACTCATGTTTCAACACGTGTGATGGGAACTTATGGCTACTGTGCCCCAGAATATGCAATGACGGGGCAGCTCACTGTGAAATCCGATGTCTACAGCTTTGGTGTTGTGTTCCTTGAACTGATTACAGGGCGCAAAGCAATTGACAACACCAAGCCCCAGGGGGAGCAAAACCTAGTGGCATGGGTACGCTTTTTTACTATACTAATTTCAGTTGACATACTTAATTTTCTGCAAGTATATATCTTTTCTGAAGAAAAAAAATTGCATGTAGCTCTTTGTTTTATTTCAGTATTCTTAGTGAAATACCATTGTCCTAATCAAGCTAAAGCCTGCAAGCTGGTTCCTTCATAATAGTACAGCAAACAATAGTTGAGTTTATGCTAGCTCATGGACAATTTGATCATGAAGGGTGGTCTTAACAGTTAACACTAATCAAATGTGCCTCATCCTCCCTCTTGGTCATGAAAGGTTGTTGTTTAAAGAACATTCTGTGTCACCACGTTGGTAATTTTACTGATTGTTGCAAACATTTCTAGCAAATGTGATATGTCAGGATGTTTTAGCTCGCCTGTGCCATTCTGCATACTAATGAAATTTTTGTTTACTATTACTCTCCTAAAATTGCTATCTGGAACTAGTTTCTACTGCAATGTTAAAAGAAACAGAACTTTGTGGAGATTTTAATTTTGGATAATCAATACAGCTGATGTAATCTGCAGGCTCGTCCACTGTTCAAGGACCGCAGGAAATTTCCCAAGATGGCTGATCCAATGCTTCAAGGTTGCTTCCCTATGAGGGGTCTGTATCAGGCTTTAGCTGTTGCTGCCATGTGTTTGCAAGAGCAATCTGCCACTCGCCTCATATAGCGGATGTTGTCACTGCCCCTCTATCTAGCTTCTCAGACGATGATCCAAATGCCCCAGTTCAACATAGTCGGAGCAATTCATCAACCCCAAGGGCCAGAAATCTTGGTGCGTGGAACGATGATCAAGCAGTGTGCACTCTCCAAATCATCATTCCCCAGACTTAAGGAGGCGGAAGTTGCCAGGTCATCAAATTATGGAGCAGAGGTTAGCAGGACTAATTCTACTGGTGATTCTGGTCGGAGATCAGGATTGGATGATGTGGACATAACAGGGTCCCAAGTGGGTAGTCCAGCTCAAACAGGAAGAAAAAAAGAAACATCAAGGACTGCTGACAAGCAGCGTGCTATTGCAGAGGGCAAAATGTGGGGGGAGTATTCAACAGAACGAAAATGATCAAATGGTCATGGTAGCTTCAATAGTACAAATGAGTAAAGTGGACAGTTTTCTTTTCAGGCATCGCTCGATCTAGCGAAGGGAAGAGTTTGCTCATCAGCACCAAATGGGTCCGATCTAGGAACATGGCATTGGTTCCACCTCGGTACTGTTGTCTGTGAATAAGGCTTTTCCTCTTCTATGGTCATCAGCACCTCTTCATGGTTTATCTGTATGTCATTGCCATTGACATGCCTTCTCCTGGCGTCCATTCCTTGTGAATGTGATTGTGTTATGTTTCTTTAGATCTCAGGAGCCCAAAAAAGATTCAGCTGAAAGTGTAGAAAAGCGAAGAGAATGGCGCAGGGTCACATCTGATGAGTGCTTTTCTTTTTGCGGTTACAGAATGAGTATGATGAGCTGCACCTACCGGCGATCCATCCGAGTCTTCGTGCAGCCGTGATCTCTACTCCACGGGGAATTTGGTGGGATTGCACTCCATCATCCCGATGCATGCACAAGATCTTGGCGAGGCGGCTTGCTTAATCGTGATGCGCCTCCTTGTGTCACCTCAATTTTGAGGTAGTAGGTGAGCAATCCAAGATCACTCATCTCAAATTCGAACATCATTTACTGCTTGAATGCCACGATTGCCTCTAGATCCTCCCCTATCACAATGAGATCATCAACATATACCCCAACAATCACTCCTGCCCAACCGGTTCCTCTTGTGTACACGGCTTTTTCTTGAGCACACTTCATGAATCCGAGCTACTTCAAACTTCTATCAAGCCGTGTATTCCAAGCCCTTAGCGCTTGCCAAAGTCCGTACAGTGCTTTGCTCAGTTTCAACACTAGATGCTCTTTATTCTTCATTATGAATCCCTCCGGCTGAGCTCACCATTCAAGAATGCCGATTTGACATCAAGATGGTGAACTTGCCAGCCACGATTGGCAGCTATGGCAAGTATAACACGCATGGTGTCGAGCCTTGCAATCGGTAAGATCACTTCCTCGAAATCAACACCTTGCCACTGAACATATCCTTTTGTAACCAGCCTAGCTTTGTGTTTGATCACCTCTCCATCCAAATTCCTCTTCAGCTTGTATACCCACTTAAGCCCAATTGGCTTGTGTCCAGCCAGCAATGTTGTAAGGTGCCAGGTTGCATTCTTCTCAATGGATTCGATTTCCTTCGCCATTGCCTCCTCCCAGGCTTCTTGCCCGGCAGCGTCACAGTAGCAAGATGGCTCCTCCATCTCCACGAGCAAGGCCTCTTCATCTACATCCTCCTCTTGAGTTCCATCCTTTGTGCATCTCTCATGATATCATCGATGTGCCTGTAGTGAACAAGCCCATCGTCGGAGTTCCCATTGCCACCTAACAATGGTGTGGGCAGATCTACGACAACCATGATAGGATCATCTGATGGCGCTTCTTGGAGCCGGCGTCACCATCGAAGTGATGAGAGATGTCGAGGAGGTTGATGGCTTGTGTGTCGCAACACGTGCCTTGTTACCGACCCTGCCAGTGTTGCGTCGCCGGCCAGCAGAGTCGATGCAGGGGCCGGACACGTGTGCCGTGGGCGATGACTCGCCTATCAGACCACCTGAGGATAGAGCAGAGCCACACATGATCGGACTCTGTAACATACTCCTCAATGGCGAAGTCCGATGGCTCCCCGCAGCCTGAACTTGTACTCTAGCTCCACTCCACTCTTTCTTCAAATTTGACATCATGACTTACATGAATTTTTCCCTACCATGGATCAATCAGGCAGTGTGCCTTGTAGTCGTCCTCGACGCCAAGGTACACATCGGCTAGCTTCATCATCAAGTTTCTTTAGGTGTGGCGTCGTCACCTTCGTGTGAGCCATGCAGCCAAACACATGAGGGTGTGCCAGATGCGGCTTCCTTTTGTTCCAAGCCTCGAACGGAGTTCGCTCACCTAGCGCCTTCATCGGCAAGTGATTTCACAAGTACACCGTGTGCCGTATTGCCTCACCCCAAAATCTTCCTGGCACGTTCATGCTCTTGAGGAGGGACCTTGCCATCGCCATCATTGTCTGTTTCTTCGCTCCACCACGCCATTTTGTTGTGACATGTATGGCGCGGTGAGGTGCCTCTCGATCCCTGCCTCCTCGCACACTCTAGCGAACTTGACAAAGAGAAATTCACCACCACGATTGGTCCTAAGTGTCTTCACGCGCCGCCCGCTCGTTCATCTGCCTGTGCCTTGAACTTCACGAACATGGGGCACACCTAATCCTTCGTCTTGATCACATATAGCCACATCCAACGGGAATAATCATCAACAATCAACATAAAATAGTTGTTTCCAGCGAGGGTCGATGGTGTAATCGGGCCGCACAAATCAGCGTGTAGCAGTTCAAGTGGCTCCTCCGCTCGGTAGTTTGTTGTTGCCAAAAATGGTTGCCTCGCCTACTTAGCCACCAAGCACCCCGACACAGCTGGTTAGAGTGCGTGATTGGCAGCACCACCACTGCCATTTGTCGACGAGCATCTTTAATGCATAGAAATTTACATGGCCGAGCCTAGCATGCCACAGCCACATCGGGTCTCTGAGGCTCACCAGAGGCACACCGCCTCCACCAGATGCAGCTCAATTCGGTAAAGGCGATTTGCAGTGAGCCTCACCTTCATAAGCAGCCTCACATGAATTTTCTCCAGCACCTGCAGGGCATCCTCATCCATGATCACCTTGTGGCCAGTCTCGGTGAGTTGTCTGAGGCTTACGATGTTGCTGCGAAGCCTTGGGATGTAATATACCTCCTGGAGCAACCACTGATCCCCGTTCTTGCAGGCAAACAGGATTGATCCCTTGCCCATGATCTACACCATCGAGCCATCACCAAATTTTACCTTGCCAGCGACAGCCTCATCCAGCTTGTGAAATTTTGTCTTGTCGCCTGTCATGTGGTTGCTTGCCCCGTTATCCAGGTACCAAACATGACAGGGGGTAGCCTTCTCTTCTGTGTCGCACAACTTCGGTACCCTCGTCCTTTCCTTGTGCAGTAGGACGACATCATGTCGCCCTCCGCCATTCCGGTGCCAGCTCCTCCGACACTACAAGCAGAAGGGCTAGCTCGGTGTCGTCCGTGCGCGTGAGGTGCCCCTCCTCCTCCTTCTTCGGAGCCTTGCATTCAAATGCATAGTGGCCCATCTTGTCACAATTGAAGCAGCATATATGGCTTTTGTCGTGACCGCCACCGCCAGAGCCACTCCCATTGCCCCCGTGGCGGCTAGCCCCTGCCGCCTTGCCGCGGTCTCTCGCCGCCTCTATGTCCACCCGGTAGTGGTTGTTGCTATTCATGAGGGCATGGGATTTACCCTTGTTGCTCGATGAGGTGTCACAGGCATCCTTCTTCTACCAAGCCTCCCACTCAGCCTGAGTGAGCAGAAGCGGGCCATCACCACTGTCGATGCCACCTGGCTTCTACAGGCACGCTCGTTCTTTTTAGGTCTTCAACTACCCCACAGCCTCCTTGAACAGCATCGTGTCGAGGTTGTAGAACTGCTCGATCCCAGCGATCATGCTAAAGAAATGATCCGGCGTAGTGTCGAATAGCTTCTTGACCAGCGCGGCATTGTCGAGCGTCGCCCCCAAATTGGCATACCTTACCGACATGCCATTGAGCCTCCCTGCATACTGGTCCAGGGTCTCGCCCTCCTGCATGCGCATGGCGTCAAAATCGCTTTTCAACATCTGCATTCGTGCATCCTTGATGCGATCCTCGCCAATGAACCATGTCTTGAGACAGTCCCAGACCTCCTTCGCCATCTTCTTCTTTGTGACCTGCATTAGGAGATCCTCCGGGAGTGCTTGAAGGAGATGCGCTCTCGCCATCTTGTCCTTCTTCATGTCCATGGCTGCACCGACCGCTGGTTCGATGACTTTCCAGACACCCTGGGTATCCATCATGGCTTCCACCCTGATCACCCAGCCGGTGTAGTTTGTCGCCGTCAGATGTGGGTAGTGGAATGGCGCACCGCCGCTCTCCTTGGGTACCTCGCTGTGGGTGACGATGGACATCGGCTAGCTGAGCTCTAATACCAGATGTTGGTAATTGCCTCAGGATCACACACACATGCTCGGTATACTATTACTAATCCAGCAAAGTTCAAACATAGGAGACTGGAAAAACTGAATACTTTTTGGGGCAATTTTCTCCTCCTTCTCTAATTATTTGTAGAGTATAATTACAAATTTGTGTGGGAACATCTAGCTACTTATGGAATACATAAAAATAGAAACCAGCCATCCCAGAATTCAGGCTTGGACTCAATATAAACATTCTAAAAAATGCACACACACATGTTTGAAGAATCACTCCTGCTGTTGTCATCACCAAAACCAACGCGCCAGGGGCCATGCTAGGATTAAGTCCAACATGGTGGTCCATATTGTTTAGAAAGATTTCAAGGACCCCGTTAATTGTTTCGAATCTTTGCAGCTAGGCCAAATTATATTACCCTTGCCCTCAATTGGAACAAAGCCAAGTCCACACCATTTGATCTAGTGCAATATCTAAGACTAGCTTGAGTAGGAAAGACTTGAGCAATCTCATTATCATATAATTACCCAACTTTCCACTTTCAGTTTTCCTCTATTAAATAACTTATTTCTTCCTCTACTTTAAAAATTAATCCCTTACCCTTCACTATGGTAAGAATAACCACATTTTCTCCAACATTACTAGTAGGACATTGAGCAGTAAGATGACTAGAAATTTGCAATTGTAACAAACAAGAGTATTATTATAGTTTATCTAGAAGTGGCCTTGTTGCCCACGCCAGAAGCATATTGATTCATCTTTACCCCACCACATTGGGGACCTCCATCTGCACCTTGGCCTATACCTTTGTTTTCATCCAATTGGTGATTGTTAGGTCTTCGACGGAGATCTCCCTTATCTGATTTGGAATTCGGACCAAAATCTTGGACCACAAAGGAACATTAGCTTATCAGTTGGAAGAATCTCCACAATTATCCAAAATCCACAATGTCTTCTATATATCTCAACTCCAAGCCTGTCTTTAGGAACCATCCTACCACATATTTGACCTCAACATTCCTTTATAGCCTGACCTTACCTATGAAGAATGTCCAATCAAAATCTTAGCCACAGAAGATTGTCAGCTTAGGAAAAGATCTATCAGATTCTGTAAGGTCCAATAAAAGCATAATTCCCTAAAAGAGGCCACTTAGGAGAAGGAAGAAGACCTGCGTGAATCATATCCCTATAAGTTTAGGTGAGCCGGATTGCGGGGACAAAATCCCTCTTTAGCGGAGTAGGATAAAGTGATACAGGTAAATTAATTATGCAAATGGGGTCATCAACACAAATCAAGCATACATAAGTAATTGCTCAACAAAGTAACAACCAACTTTGTTAATTTTCAAACATATCACCCAATTACATAATTACAATGTGCTACCAATGATAAAGTACATTAAAAAGAAGATTACATGAAAATTTAAAATTCCTAAAAATCTAAGATTTTGTAACCTTTGACTTTGATCCCTGAAATTGGTTAGTCATACATGTATATATATAATAATCAGAAGGCAATTAAAGTAGGGATTAAAAAGGGTTAGGAGTTGCCATCAGACTTGAATAAAATTGGTATCACTAATCGAGATAGCAGACCATTTGAGGCTAGTCGACGCCTCTCGCTATACTAGGTTTCATCCTTTGGCAATTTACAAACCTGTCTCATTAGGTACCCATAGCTAATACTCAAATAGTGCATATAATATCTCATGGTAAGAATGTAAAGTTTTCATGGTAAAAGAGCAATAGCCCCACAATAAAAAGATAAGCTTGAAAGCTAGTTGTGTCCAACCAAAGCCACCAAGCTTAATAAGGAGCCTCAACCGAGCTCCAGCCATTTCCCAACCAAGTCATCCATTCCACACATACAAACAAGCCAAACTTTCAGGGAGGAACAAAGCTCCCAGGAGGCAAGCCACCTCAAGCCCTAAACCAAACACAGCCAGGAGCAAAGCCACAAGGAAGCAAGCACTAGAAGGCTAAGCCCTAGGCAAGCACCAGCACAACAAAAAACCAAGAAGCCCAGGAGTAAGAAGAGTAGAGCCAGCACTTCTTCACACCATTATCTCAACCTGCATTTCATTTTCCCCATCGCAGGTAACCCCACATTTAGACCCTAACTATGGCGACCCGCATAATTAACCCTCGGTAACAATTGTCACCTAGAGTTAATTATACGGATCTCAGCACAATAACTAGCAAAATATCAGACATTCCGATGCTTTATTAGTTACTACATTGTAAACAGAGTATTATAGCAAAACAATAATTAGAGACGCATAAATGGAAGCTTTATTTCATTCCATTAACCACACGGGCTATCTTACATACCTTAACTTACATGGGTCTAATACATCCATAATACATCTTATAACCCCTTAACTCCTGAAGACTTACTTGCATACAAACCTCCACCCTAGCCTCGTAGGATTGTCCATAGGACTCACTTTCTTCTAAACAAGGGTGAGTACTAGGTACTTAGCAAGTAATAATAATAATGAATACAGTAAATGAGTTTCCAAATAACCCAATTCTTATCCAACTCCTACATACCCTTGTCCTCCTAAAATACCTTTCATAACAAAATAAACTTTAGTTTTAAAGGTTGCAAGTTTTTAATTTGCAAAAGACACTACTAATAGTTAGTATGACTTTGTAATCTCCAATCTAAGAGACTGGCTTGAATTCAAGATTTTATCCTGCGCAGATTTGTACTACTTTACCCACAGTGACACCCACAAGAGATGCTCTAGAATGTTTATCCTATTCCGGTATTAGTTCTCCACCCTGCACTAAGTATGGGCTCACCTTCCCAGGTTACCCCACCTCTGGATACAGTTGTACTCTGGCATCTAGCCAGCAATGCTTGGTCTTGGGTCATACCGGTATTTCCCTACACGACTATACATTCTTACTCATTGTGGAGAAACTAATACCATTCTAGGACAATCTTTTCTGACCGATTTCACACATCGTGGTTGGCACCAAATTTACAGCTCATTGCCCAATATTAGATTGTTATTAACCTTATATGCTAGCCTATTGTAGAGGACCCCATTGGCAAAACCTTTTCATCGGCATCCTCTATCCACCCATATTAAACATACACCCACAGCTCCATTCGTTAGATGAGCCAAAATTATACAGACATCATATTATCAATCCATTCATTATCCATACCCATTTCCATCAAACCATCCATCCATTCATTTTCAACCTTTGCCAAATCATCCATTCACATAACCCACACTTCCAATTTACATTTTTCATTCTCAATATAAATTTTCAATGCAGTGATGGAAACTAATTCAAAAAATAGTAAAACAGTTAATGAAATATAATCAAAGGAAATGCGCTTGCCTGGAATAGAATCTAAATGTTCGACCTCGCTCAAAAATGGGCTCGGGTCGACCAATGGGTTCTATTCTGGTCCTGAAAATTTTACTACATTAATCTATGGCATTTTATTAATATGAGTAGCAACTTCCAACCCTTCCAACTAATCAGTTTTACCATTTTAACAAATTTGGCATTCTGTTTTTTTATATGCATGCACTACATTGCTATTTATATTTCTTTTATGTAACTAATGCAATTACTGATGCTTTTGATGCAATGCAATGTAGGCACATATTCCACTCCACTGCTTGTCATTCCTTACTTCTCCTTCTCACTTTTATTTTCTTCTTACTGCCATTTCACTTATTCTCTGCTTGCTACATCTCTTGGCTGAAGCCTTAGCCATTGGGCTATGCACACATTCAGCACGGACTCACTTCCCTGGCGAAGCTATTGGTCTCGGTCACTTGACCAACTGCTAGTACTATTGCCTGCTCCCTCTCTCATTTACTTCATTCGATCGCCACTACTTTAGTTCTTTACTTGGCTGCTCTCTGGCTACTACTCCTTCCAATTGCTTCACCTGGGCGAAGACCCTACTGAGCTAAGTCATTCAGCTCCTCTCCTGGCCACAGCTAGCTGAGCAAGCTAGCTCCCATGGCCACCAGCTACTCACTCCTCCCTCTACTTCTCCCCTACCACGGCTACCCCATGCCGAAGCCAGCTAAGGCGCATGAGCTAACCCTAGCTCATATAGAAATTGGGGGGGTTGCCACTTCTTTGATTTTACGATTTCTTTGATTTGGATCTACTGATTTCTTGAGTTGTGATGTAAGATCCACTGCAAGGTGAGGGTCTATGAGGATCTAGGGTTGAGCTATAGTTTTACTAGTGTTCTCCTACTAAGACCAAGGGTCTATGATGAATCAACACATTTTGAGACCACTTTCTTACTTCCTCTATTGCTACTTTAGTGGCAAGGATGCTTACTTGAGGTCCTGAGGTTCGGTTCTAGAGTTGAGGAAGTGGAGATTCAGTTGTGGTATAGTAGGAGAGGAAGCCGATCTGCTTCTGGATCTGGCCTTTTCCTCCTAGCTCCCTGGGTCTCCTCTTCTTCCTTTAGCCAACTTCACCTCCTGGTTTAGCTGGTTGCTTGCTGGTTCCTTGGTTTGGTGCTACTCTTGTTGATGGTTTCTTGGTTGTGAAATGAAACAACAGGGGGCTGCAACTTTTGCTTCGTTGCTCTCGGCTGGAATGGCTGAGCTTCACTATTCCTTTGCTTTGGTTTTGGTTGGCTAAATGCTTTTGGCTAGAAGCAAGGAGGAAATATGAACCTCTTGCTCCCTCTAGCTTGGTTGTGAGAAAAAGAACAGAGAGCTGCACCTTGCTTCCTTCTTTTTGGCTTTGGCTATGGAGAAGGGCTGCACCTGGCTTGATGGTTTGGAAGAAATAATGAAGAGTTGAATCTAGCCTCCCCTTCCTATAGCTTTTGGCCGAAATAAGGGCTAACCATGTACTCACTTGGCTCAAAAGTGGTGACATTCAATGCATATGAGGCTAGCTTAGCTGGCCATGACCCCTCTCGATTATGTTGCATGCACAAGGGAAGTGAATCTCTAAAGTCTATTGACTGCACTATTCATTCACTTTTTACCAACTCACTTTACCTTTTTACTCATTCTCTGTTTTACAGCTTCACTTTTACTCAAGCATAGCCACCTACTGCTATCACAAAGGTATGCATATATGTCATGCATATGACTATCATGCAATCTATTACTTAATGATTGTTTAAGTTAAATGGTGATCATGCTATGCTTAAGATTTAATGATGATGCTTATGATATGATTATGCTTGATGATGGAGGGTCTTAGGGGGAGGGTGTAGGATCAAGGATACCGACTAGAGGGGGGGTGAATAGGAGGTTTTTAAATTTTAATCACTAAGGTCAAGATTAATATTTCTAAGCACAAGTGATAAGTATGGCAATATCAATGTCGAGCAATTCTAGTGACTACCAACTAAAATTTCTACTCAAATATATCAATGACAACACAAGCAACACAATGATGATCAATTTACTAGAGGCAATTTAAGACTTAAGCAAGTAGCACTAAGATGATCAAATTGCTAGTATTAATTCAAAGGTAATAACAATGCAAACCACAAATGAGGAACACTTGGATTTTTATCCTGTGGTCTCGAGACTTGCCGGCCTCCCTATTCCACGTTGAGGTGACTTGAAAACCTTCAAGCTGGCTCCACTTGCTTGAGCCTTCCCGATCACTAGAGGTAGCTCTTCCCCTCTCTGTAGGCGAGCTCCTTGCCTTCACAACAATCGGGCCTTCACACAAGCTTCTTTGTGAAGATCTCCGAATCCACACGCCCAAGCCGCCTAGGAGGCGGCAACCTCCAAGAGTAACAAGTTTGACGCTTGCTTGAAGTCAATTTGAGTGTCTAATGGCTCACACTAAATGTAACACTCAATTTTTTCTTCTCTAGCACTTAATGTGAATTGAATGCTCTAGAGGAGGAGGAACCTTTGCTACAACTCAAGTGTGTTCAATAGTGCCCAAGAGTGTCAGAGATGGCGGTGGAGGGTATTTATATCCCCACCACCTAAAACTAGCCGTTGAACCACTTAAACCTAACTCAATTAGTTTTCTTGCTGCACGCCATGGAGGGGCTTAGAGCACCCGGTTCACTTGATGAGTCAGTCGAGCAATTAATGCATCGACATAGCCGTTGAGCAGAAATCTGTGCTACCGCCCATGTGAGACCAGTAGCACCGGTTTCTGATTTTCCTTTTTTTCACCATAAGGGCACTTTCTAGAAATATGGCACGGGTGGAGGGCGGGTGTTACCGCCACATAGCACCGGATACAATGGCGAGTACCACCTGACCTGGATTCCAAAGGGGAGTCTCGGAATTTCTACATCGGGTGGAGGCTCTGTTACCGCCACTCCCAGTTAACCGAAGTACCATGCGCTGTAGCACCGCTTTTCTCGGTTCCGAAACCTCCTTCTTGATTTTCAATGCATTCACTAGTGAGACTCTATATGCTAGTGTATGAGTGTAATTAACCAAGATTGAGCCTTTAGACACTGAAATCACTCCAATCAAAAACATCAAACCCCTCTTAATAGAACGGCCCTATTTCTAGCAATCCGATCTTTTCACCAAACTCCGAGATCGGTAAAATGACTAGAGAAATTTCCTTAGATTATTTACCTTGGATTTGACATTGCACTTTGATCCTCTTTTTCTCCATTTCCATGCCTGCACGATTATCAACTCTTGAGACTAACCTATCTCAAATACACTCAGCAAACAAGTTAGTCTCCTGAGAGGGATTGTCATTAATTACCAAAACCACGAAAATACTTTTTGGGGGCCTAGATGCTTTCAGAGGGTCCTCACACTAACATATACATATATGTAGATATGGTAGTAGCAAAATCAGTTTAGAGACTAAGCAGTAGCTAAGCTAGTGGTCTTGTAGACGAGACGCCGCAGGGGCTGCGCCATGCATGCCCAACAACATTTGCAACTCCCGGTGTATGGAATGTTGTGAGTATTGTCGCGGTACCTCCAAAACCTAGGAACTCAAATCTTATATCATCATCGACCTCCCCAAAATGAAAGTGTATATTTATCCAGCATCATCACAAGTCATGATAATGCAACACATAACCATTCAAGAATAGAACTAAATCAAGCAATTAGGCAAGACCATCAGGAACATCCCAGTAGGAGCACAAGTAGAAGAGAGTAGGAAGTAGAGGCAACCACAAGAAGGTATATTACCCAAACCCTAGACCTCGGCCATAGAGGTGAGGGAGGAGCCTGGGAGAAGGACCATTGGCCTGGTGCCAGGGCTCGGGCAGCTAAGCCCTAGCAGGAGGCCCAGGAGGGAGTTAGCGTGGAGGAAGCCCAGAAGGAAGCCCAGTGTGGAGGAGGCCCAAGGAGGAGCCTGGAGTAGGGGGGCCTAGGAGAGGATGAGGCCGGGTGGCCCAATGATCGAGGGTGGCGTAGTAGTGCCTCGACTCGGGTGCGGTGGTTGCACGTGTGTCGCAGGCGAGGATGAGGGTGGAGTAGGCGACCCAGAGGAGACGGCGACGGGGACCGGGAGGCCAGGGGAGCTGGCGCTGGCGCCAGAGAGAGAGGGCGCCAGGTGGGGGGAGAACCAAAGCAAGAGAGAGAGGGAGATTGAAGGATGTGGTAAAGAGAGGAAGAAGGAAGAGATAGGGACCGACTAGGTGGGAGAAAGGAGGGGGAAAGAAAATAAGATAAAATAAAAGAGGAGAAAAAAGAATTAAATCAGTACATCAGCCAAATAGATCATGTCCATTTCCAAATTCGATAAACTTTAGCAATCCAAGTTATAAACCCTTTAAATGGAAAGTCACTAAATAAAAAATGAAAAATTCAAAAATGAAGAGGCATTTCACATATATTAAATATGAACATTTTAAGAATTAGGGTTGGACACCATCAAATATGCTAAAATCTACTAAGAGATAATATTTATAATTTCATAAATTAGTTTAAATCCGAACGGTGATCTCCAGCAACAACTAGGCGAGGACGAATATATTTACCAAAATCCAGGCAAGTTTTCCCTTGGCCATATTTGAGAAAGTGTTTTCAAATGATTTCAGATTTATTTAAGCTATCATAAATGCATGGGAAAATATCTTTTAAAGCAAAACCTCAATTCAAAGGTGGTTGGAAAGATGGTTGTGATAATGACTGCTGCGGCAGTGGTTGGTTTTGGTTATGTAGATGGGAAGTTGTTGCTGGGGCATTGTTTAAATTATCGATATGTATGGTGGGTAGAGAACGGCGATGAGGAGAATTGTCATGCTAGTGGAGCCCTCTACATAGGCTATAATATAAGGTCAAACAATTCCACTAGGGCAATGAGCCGTAGTTATAGTACCGACCATAGTGTGTAAAATTGGTCAGAAAAGGTTGTTCTTTGAAGATATTATGATCTCTACATCGGATAAGAGTAGATAATTAGGAATTGTGAAGCTAGAAAAATATTGGAAAGGCCCAATGAGGGACTCAAAATCAACGGTGGTTTATTCACGCGCTATATTTAAAGTCTGAGGTGGAGTATCTCCGATGTCAAGCAGGAGTACAACTGGCATGCTGCGAGTGGGTTGAAGAACGTTGGTGAAGAACACCACGGCTCGTCGGTATACCAGAGTTGGAGATATAATACTAGATGAGTGAAACATTCTGGGACCTCACACGATGGGGTCACATGAGTAAAGTGGTATCATCTGCGCAGGGTTAAATCATAAATTTATGCCTGTCTCTTGGATTGGAGACTACGAAAGCTAAGTCTACCTCATATATGAGTACTAATAGAAATTTTCATGATTAAAACACTCAAACCTTAAAGAAAACCCAAAACCTAATTTCGATAAAAATGGATTTTGAGGTAAAGGAGTACATTGGATGGTTATGAGATAAATTCATATATGCATTTGCTATTAATGCTTGCCGAGTACTTTTATACTCATCTTTGCTTAACTCTCTATTTGCTTAGAAACCAACAATATGGATCCACCAGCAAGAAATGGGTGGAGGATTACCCATTGGATCAGGGTAACGAGTCAACGAAGGACCACTAGGAGGACTAGGTGAAGTGATGGACTGTACAGTGAAGACCATCGATCCATTAAGTACCTAGTTACTATATAAATAAATTGTGGACGTGGTATGTACATTACGTAAGACTTGATAACTTAGCCGGTTAATGTTATACAACCACTCCTGATTCTGTCATCGCTCACGAGTCGTAGATGAATTCTTGCCCTTCAGGGTCCATTTACCAAATGTTGAAACATATTTTTGAACTAAACAATGCTTCACATTACCAAACCACATTTACAGCAAGCATCTCCCAATACGGCGTGTTCTTCCCACCCCCCTCCTTGGATACACGAACAACTAAACAGTGAGCATCAGAGGGAGAATGGTTGTGTGTACTACTAATACCTCAATACGCTTATATATCTTACATTGGTTTCACTGGGCACTGTGTTTTTGCTCATTTGACAAACCAGGTTGCTTCGACAAGATGGTGTTGCCATTGAGGTCCATTTCATACCGCAACGTGCTGTAGTCCATGACGATTCTGCAAGTGCTCCATGCTTCCGCATGCATGCTGACGCCGAGATAGTATATATGGTCTTGCACGCTGTTTCCACTCACAGACCTGAAAAGAAATGGTGTTGAGACTTACGAGGGATATTAATTTAATCTAGAGAGGAGGATATCATGTGGTGTGTTTCCATGCATCTGCTTGTGTTTGTGCGTATGAGAGGGTGGAGGGAGGGACCTGCTGCATGCTGGGTCTTCACCAGAATCATCGCAGATTTGCTCTACCGAGTATATTAGGCTTCCTAGTCCGACATTATGGACCCATACCTGAAGAAAGGAACAATATGGCACTATGCATTGGAAACTGATGGAAAATGGGTAAATGCACGTTCATTGTTACTAGATGTCTTTAGAAAATGAATACAGCAAAGTATACAAGACTAATTTCAACACAAGTAGAAACGGTAAGTGTACTACAGAGTGGAGCATACCTCTCTTGGGAAGTGATGGTAGGTCTTTTGCGGGAAGAACGCGAAGTATGGTGGGAGGTGAGGGACGATATCATGCGCGTGAGTAACTCGAATTGCATGAGGCAAGTATTTCTTGAAATAAGAAGCGAAAGCAGCATTGCCAATACGAGGTTGCCCAAATGTCATTAGTTTCACACCATCTAACCCATAGTTCACCTGTAGAAAGATGTGGCAAATTACTGACTGCTCACATATAAACTAAGAATAAGCACTACGTTGGTGAAGGAAAGATGAAAGAAAGATCATCCCCAAAATAAGCTAAAGCAACAACTTGGTGATTTACAAGTACATTAATAGCAACTTGGCAGTTAACCAGAATATAGATTATGTGTTATATATATTTCATCAGAACTGATGGAAGAAGGTGGATTCAAACTCTAGTAAAAGAAAAGTGGTTTGCTGTTTTCTGTGAAGACAGCCCACCCTATCAGCAGTGAAGAACTAAAGGTCCATATAACCTATAATGCAAAAAAACCTAGCATATAGATATATGGAAAATTAATTTCTAAACAACAGAAAGTAATAGAGAAGCTCAAATTGAATGCATTTCAGATTCAGAAAAGGTTCCGAACTCACAACAAGATCAAGTGCACAAAATGAAGCCATAGCCCCACCCATTGAATGCCCTGTGATCATGATTGGAACATCTCCATAAAATTTCCTAGTCCTCTGAATACCGTTGACAACTCCATCGCGTACTGTTGTGTTATGATAAGCAGAGTAAAACCCTCGGTGTACCTATAACCAGGAGGAGCGCTAGTATGAATTGGGTTTGCCAGAAGTGCATTTTAATTAGAGTGCTTTAGCTATGCTCACCATTGCTTCAGGCATGCCAGGGTACTCAAGATCAAGTTGTTTCCATAACAAGTCCTCTATCCAATTCTGGATGCTGAGAAATTGGAGGATCAGTACAGTTGAGGGGTTATAAAGGATATTGACACCCTTGAAGGTTTCCATTTTTATGAGTATTACATTGCATACAGAGAAAAATATGTAAACGGTAAATGGTAAGTACACACAAATGAAATTGAAATACATAATAGCTCTACCTCTTATAAGTGATAGAAAATTCTGGATCGGAACTTGAATAGCATTTTTTTAACAAGCAAGCAAAACGATATATATGCTAATTACCTGTTCTCTTGAGTTCCTCTAAACACAACAACGACAGCATTGATATCACTAGCAAAACCAACATATGCCTGCTTGTTCACCAAGATATGATCAACTTAAAAGATAATAAAGACATGGAGATATAGGTGCCATGAGCACAAGTAGGAAAGAACCTGCAAGCAATTCTCCACATCTACGATGAGCACTATCATCTCAAACCCCTGGGTCATCCAACAAGTTTACTTCATCATCCAAATGTTTACCATAAATCATGTCAGAACTCGCAATAAACAGAAAACACGTCAGTGGTATGAACATTTACCTCGATCAGGTCACCACATCTAGCACATGTCCAAGTAAACAGTTGTGTCAGATCAGCAGTATATATCTGCAAGACATCACCAAGTTTTAACTCCAAAATACTGGAAAGGAACGGCAGAAACTTAACAAACATTGCATTTTTTTTGGGTAGGAATTTGCCAAAGTACTAGAAATAATTTGACAACAATTAATCCATATTGAAAGATGATCTAATATTCAGGAATAACTATGATGAAAGAAAAGGTGTATGAACTTACAGCAGAAGCATATTCCACAAGTGTCTTGGCAAGAGTTGAGTTATATATGGCACCGGAGGGGTGGTGTTTAATCGTACGTTCTATATAAAAAAAGTAAATCATCAACATGGAACATGCGGAATACATGGAGAAAAGACACAGCCTACTGAAGCAAAAAAGAAAGAAAAGAAAAATGTAACATGACAAGATGAATAAACATATTATTTTAACAGTAAAACTTTTGAAATCAAAGTTGAAGAGGACATATGTGATAGCTTTGGATCAAATCCACATGCAAGAACTCCTGTAATTCTTTGTAACGGCCATTTTTTTGTCAGGAGGAATTTGAAATTTAATGTTACTTGTTAAAGTCAAGATGAATCTGACCTACCAACTAGACACAGTTCCAACCCGGCATTTCAAACCTGAATTTCAAATCTGTACTGCTGAGAACGGGGTAAACTAAAAGCATAAGCAAAAAAAATATTTCAATCAAAGTTCGACACTAGGGCACAGCAACACAGAGAGGGAGAAATGTATCGATGTATGGGAATTTGTTGTCCTAACGTATATATTTTCGTTTGCTAATATGATCAATTTTCCAGTTCATCCCAATATCTCTGGAAACAAAAAATTAGTCACATCATTTACCTCTCCCGGAGCAAATCACAAGCAAGCACACCAAAAGAACCGCCCTTAGCAACCCGCGGCGCTCCATGCCCTGACAACGCAACCCAAAAAAACATGAATATCCAAAATCGCAACGAATTCGAGCGCAAAGCCAGCCAATCTTAGCCAAATTTGGATTAGAAATCGCGGAATCGCCTTACCAGAAGCCCAAATCAGCCGAATCCACGCCGAAATTTAGCCGCGCGCGCTATTGAAGAGCCAATGAGTTGGGGAAACCGGTGTATGGCTATTCGAATCCAAACTTGCGCGAGATTTTATTATCGTACTAGTTATAATAAATAAATTAACAAATCGAGCTCCGCAGGCACAGAGCGACGAGTCAAGAAAGGGGGGAGTGAAAATAAACAAAGTCGAGGAGAGAAAATAAATTAGGATTAAATTAAGGGAGCGAAGCGAGACCACGGAACGGTGATTAAGCGGAGGTTATATATAGACCGGGGGTTACCTATGAAAAGACCTGTTTGCCCCTGAGGCTTATCTGGATTCTGATTAATACTGCGGTTTCGGGTTAGATCAGAGAGGAAGCGGGTCGCTGCCCGACGGAGCCACGACACTCTAGTCTAGCCAAGTCTCTCGTTGAGTTAGTCCATGCATGATGCAGTCAGCAGCGGATCTAGTTGAGATATCACGTATCTATAAAATTTAAAAATGTTAGGATATTAACTCTTTGATTTGTAAGATCTTAGAACTATTTGCATCGTATTTTTAGTAAATTTCGAATATATAGGTTGAATTTATGATGTTCACTATTACAGATGGGACTATCACAAGCGGTTCAAAACCGTTTTTAGAAGCGATTTTAGAACCGCTTGTAAACAATCGTGAGTGATACTCTGTTAAGATATCAAGCGTTTTATAACCGCTTGTAGTTACTTCAAAAGACAAATAATATTGTGAGGACGGGATTCAACCGACAACCTCCTCCTCATGACCTACGCCTCACCATCTAACCAACCCACCCACGCGCAGCATTTCTCGATAGAGTAGGGCATGCATTCCTTTTATTATTTCGAAAACTAGGCTTCTAGAACTCTAGAAGGGGTTCGTGTCCCCAACCGCTTCTAGAGCTTGGGCTTTAGAAGGGTTAGTGTCCCAACCCTTCTAGTTTCTGTAAGGGTTCGGGACACTAACCGCTTCTAGAGTTAGGGCTTTAGAAAGGGTTCGTGTCTAGAACCGCTTCTAGAGACCCCCTTCAGTCCATTTCCCACGAACCGCTTGTGGTGCAGAGATCACAAGCGGCACGCAATTAACCGTTTGTAATAGGCCGCTTGTAAAAGTCGATTCTGTAGTAGTGGTTACAGAATCATTATACAAGACTATAAAATTATACATGTGTAAAATGTGTACTTCTATTAATTTTTTTTTAATTCTGCCGTTGCATATAGTAGTTCCCACATTAAATCAACATTATTCGGTCTCTATAATTGTCATTTGAGATACTGCTGTACCATTTTATGGTGGTACATGCATGGAATTGTTGTATGAACAGGTAACAACAGCTACAAGATTGTTACTATCCACAAACTATCCATCACATGTTAATTGGTCATATATATATATATATATATATATATATATATATATATATATATATATATATATATATATATATATATATATACCATCTTTTGTGATCAATTATGCCCTCGTTCAATTTTTAAATAAACTTCCGCTTAAAATAAAAGTGAATTGTGCGCCAAACAGTACGATTCTAAATAACTTCTCCAAGAATCAGAATTACCCTTTACACATAAAATCAGAAGCAGGCATCGGGTGATTCTACCGATTCTTCCCGTTCGCTTCATCCCCCTCCGCCCGCCCGTGCCTTTGCGCAGGTCGTTTGCCGCCAACGCCCACCAGCCGTGCCTCTGTCGGACCGAAGCCTCACCGGCACTGTCCATTCACCAGCCCGACGCCCCTCCATTCACGGCTCCGCCGAGCTTCTCCGTCACGCGCGCACTTGAGCTTCACCGCCCCTCCCACCGACTCCTCCGTCCGTCGAGCTCCTCAAATTTCATCGATTCTTGATTCTCGACGATCATTGAACGACTAGATTTTTCAGACAACCACTTCTTCAGACAGTTGGCTATAATCTATAATCTGCATAATCCAAAGCTGAAACGAAGGGGGCATATGTCTTATTTTGAATCGTAGGAATTTCACGTAAAGAAGTCAATTTCCATAGGATTTAAAGAAAAACACCACGTTATAAACAAAGCCTTAATATCTAGAATAAATAAATAAATAAAAAGCTAGTCTGCGAAATGAGTTGGCCGGGTGTATTCAAGTGTTTTAATGTACGGGTGCTTGTCAGCCTATCGGAGACTTGAGCCTTGAGGACTGTAGAGGCGACAATGTACGGCGCCAATGTTGAGAGAGCAAATGACACCGCATGGACGAATTAGTTAATAATTATTGGCCTGTTTCACCAAACTGACTCTGTCTTTCCTGCCGGGGACATTGCAACTAGAGCTAGCTTTATAGCAGGAGTGTCAATCAATCAGTTTGTTGCGTTGGTTATGCATGAATTCGACGTAACTTCTTCATGTGGCAATAACGATGTGTCGTGAAGTTGAGTATGTATGCCTCCAGATTTCGTTCAGAAATATTAATCGGCTGGGAATCGAAGGAACGGAGTGTGATAGACTGACTGGTAGTTATCTATCTCCGAACAAGTGCAGCTACCCATGGTTAATCAATTGCTTTGGTTGAAGCCTCGTGCCACGGCAGGCAATGATTCTACCGCGTTTCAGGAAACGACGGAAGAGGGCCAACTCGATCGCGTTGCCACATCGGCCGGCTGATAATCCAGAAGGATCACAAGTTAGCGTCATCAGGGTGAGGCCGATCAGAACACATCGGCTGTGTAGGATGCAGCTCGTTAGGTAGTCGCTGATCACGTCAGACTGACCAGATCATGATGCCGCGATGCTCGACAGGACGGAATAGTTGTGGCGAAAAACAAGCACACTTGTTGATCCATGAGGAGGCCTCCCAAGTCAACATGTTCATGCAGCAGATGCGTGAAAGCGAGCTGCGAGGCTGCTTACACGTAACACAATTCTAGAGTTTCGATTCCTACGACTGGCTAGACCTTTCTGAAGGCTGCGTACGAAAATTTAAATGTAGTTCAGAAGATATATGCAGTAGAAATTGGCCGATAAAAGAGAACGAAGGCCTGGGCCAAAAATCGCAGAGAAGTTTCTGTGGTCGAGCCCTCGCGCTCCATAGACGGCCCGCCATATCGTCTTCTTCCGCGGGCGCCGGCGCCTCCGCACGATGGCCGGCCCGCTACACCGCAGAGCGCTCGGGCGGTCTGGACGTCTTGTCTGCGCCCGGTCACGACGACCCAGCCCATCGGGCGCACCAACGCCGGAATCCGGCGCTTGCCTTTAGCTCTTGATCGTGGATTCTAGCCCTAAAAACAGAATCAGAAATAAATAGACTGATTTAGAATCCGATTCTCACAATCCAGCTCACCCATATACACTAGAATTTACAATCCGCTTCATATGTGCTTTTAGATTCTAACTTTTGAAGAATCAGCTTCCTACAATCACAATCCAGAATCAGGTTTTTGAGAATCCAAAGCTGAAACAAAAGTTGTACTAATTGCACAAGGGTGATTTTCGAAACCATAAGTTTTTTTTTGGCAAAACAGCGGCAGAGAAGATCTAAACGTATTTTCGGAATTTTCTAGTGGTCTTTGAGAAAGTGCAGACAGGGACTTGAACGCTATTTTTGGAATTTTGGAGGGACCTAATCGTGATTTTGGAATTTTGGAAAGGCCTTTTTGCAAAATGCCAATAGGAGAATTTCAAAACTTTCGAAGGGCCACTCCGTGAAATGAATGACGTGGCTAGCCTCTCTCGCCAGAAAAGCTTCCATCAATAATATAGGTAGTATACCTTTTTCGCAAGTTTTTTTAAAAAAATTTCGATCTCTTTTCAAAATATAATTATAAAAATAGTCCTCTTGACTATAAAACAAAAAACACTGATAGACAGTGCATGCCAGCTAGTGCGCTCTCGTACTAGCAAGAGATACCATACAGCGGCTGCTCGAAAGGAGCACCCTACCGGTAAAATTCATTAATTAAGGGATTAAACAAGTGATTAATTAATTGAAGGTGAAGGGACCTTGCCGTAGATCTGCAGCGCTGCAGGTGATCTGAAAAAAAAAAGAGTTTACAAAGAGGATAGAAAAAGTGATGGCACATTGGCACGACCGCTGACCGCACGTCCTGGCGCTCAGTGCGGCTGTGCCACCCGACCACCGTCGTTGTCAGGGACACCGCCCCTTCCGACCCGGCCGAGGCGCAGCTGCTCAAGAAACAAGAATTTCCAACGCCCCCTTCCGACCCGGCTAAGATGCAGATGTTCTTGCCTTCGGAGTTCGGTCTGGACGCTGACCGTACCAACGCCGTAGAGCCGGACAAGTCCGTCTTCGCCGTCAAGTCCGGCCTCCACCTCGTAAATTGGATTCGTAGGCTAGATCTACTTCTGGCACTTACAGACTACTAGCAGCTCGAGCTCGCCCATATCTCGACGACAAATGCAAGTAAGATGACCACCACGCTAATGTATTTGGCTGAGGTTTCTGTTATTCCTTTATTGAATCATGCTATGATTTTTTTTTCGTGGGTGGGTGGGTGGGGGGTGGGGTTGGCCTTACACCTTACAGAAGTTCAACGATTCTAGCTCATACATACACATTCTGAATTAGAACAGACTGCACAAAATTGCACGGTATCCTCCTGCATTCTGTTTGCTAAAACAGTTTTTTTCTGGTCTTACATTGCAGATAAATGACTGAAACGATTTTCTCAAGATTTTCTAGTTTGATCGAAATACCTGGCAGAGATTTTTGCACTAAAACTGAATCAGCACTTTCAACAGTCTATCTCTCCAAATCTTTCAATTCAGACTGCAGATCAACAGCATGCAAATTTACATAGCAATACTTGCAACAGAACGAGTTTTACAATTCAAATTCAGCATAAATAATTTTAGAACTCAACATCAGTCAGAATCAGAAACCAATGCCTGGCTTGGTGCCCCATCTGAAAGAAGTTCCTCTGTGGATCGAGGGAGGTTGCTCCAGCTAGAGAATCGAAGAAGTCGCACCATCTTAACGGCAAGGGTAGTATGCGACGCAACGCTTGCGCCGGCGAGGTCTGCAGATGGCCAGCAGCAGAAAGGCGATGAAGATGATGACAAGCAGCCACAACAGCCAGCTGAACCCCGGCTCATCTTCTTCATGACTGCAACACAACTTGCCCATGTTACCTGTTACAAATAGAGGGAGGGAAGAGACGAGTTCTTGGTAGGATGAGAAACAAGATGATAGAGTCAGGCTAAAGGCTTCTTGGTAATGGAATCTGTATATATGAAGAGCCAGCCTGTGGATGTCAGTCTCTCTATTCTATGCTACTTTTGATATGAATCTCCTTTGCTTTGAGGCATTATGCGATTAGTTGTTGAGGCATCACTGTCGTCTCTTCCATGGTGCGATTTCTTTTTCTTGTTAGGTCCTTTCGGTTGGAGATGAGACAACTCAGCCAACCAATTCCACACTCACAAGACCACAACCACCAGATTAATTAGGATAGAGTTGTTATAAGCACATGGGTAGGAAGGGATAGAGTTGTTATAAGCAGATGGGTAGGCAGGCAATGTGATTTAGGTGTTTGAAAAGAAATCATACTCATCCCTACTATCCACGCCACTTCCCATTGGTAGGTAGAGCTTAATTTTAACCAACCGAATTCAACTATTAATAAGGAGATTACGTGGTCGGTGGTGAGCTAATTGGATTTTAAAAGATGTAACGCGCATGGAAAAGTCTGAAATACTTCACTATTATAAAGGGCAGACATATTATGAGGAGCAAACATTTTTTTTTCTTTTTTTTTTTTCTCTTTTGGTCCATATATGTCCAGTGCTTCGAAATAAATTTTAGATGGACTAATTATCAAAATTTGTTATCTTAACTTGATGTATTGTTTTTGAAATTAATAAAATCTTCCTTTATCAAAAAAAAAAGATGGGTAGGCAGGCAATTTGATTTAACTGAAACCAAATGCCTGGTTTTCCTTTCAGAATAGCCTGATCAATTCACATTCTGCAGCTTGGCACCGGCATCGTCAGTTATTAAATTCCGTTGTAGTAGAGATACTGAAATGACATACCGTGAAAGGCATGTTGTGTTCATTCTATTTCAACGTCTTTTTTTTTTTATGATTCTTGTTATTATAGTTTTTAATTTTGCTTCATTAACAGTTCACCATTGAATCAACCAATATATACCTATCCTTATAGCGAAGAGGATTTACACTCGACTAGGCCGTCCATGTCATTGTCTTCACAAAAAAGATTCTCCAAAAAATTTAAAATTACGTTTAGATCCTCCAGACGTCTGGTCGCCGTTCGGTGCTGGCCGTTTGCCGCTGGCATTCGTCCCTTCTCCATTTGGTTGAGCCGTTGCCATCCGTTCCTTTAGCTCAGCAGCGCTTCCAATAATTGATAACGCATCGCCACTTTCTGCTCCCGCCGTTTCTCATAGAAATTATGGGCCTCCTAGATCCATCGAATTTTGGTACGCACATCATTAATACTTGATTATTATTAATAGCCACGTGCTGTCATAGTCACCTTGCTCCAACTATGTCTCTTCCCAATGTCGATATAGACTTGCAAAGATGGCTGCGCAACTCTTGGTGACGCATCATATTGCCATATGAGAGTTTTTCTTATCTTTGGGAGGTACAATGAAGTGCCACTAAATTACTCTTAAACTTTTGTATTTTTTTTGTATCTTCACTTTTTAAATTTTTGATATCTCTTGGTATTAGCTTAATGTATATTTTGATACCTATCAAGAATAGTAAAAAGTCCATAATATAAACTAAGTGCTAAACTATATACGTAACTTTTGGATAAAGATATGATGTGTTGATCAATTGCAATTTGCATGCACTGAATAACAGTCACACTGTCAGTTGTAAGCATGTAGTAAATCTATAAGAGTACGAGATTTTTTACCACCTTTGACAGGTACTAAGATTTACATTCAGGTAGTACCAAGAGGTATAAAATATCTCATAAGAGCACATGCATGTACAATTCTTGCCGATAAAAGGAACGGAGCAAATTGGACACTAATGGACGCTGCAGTACATTTCATTTGGCACTGTACGTCTCATTTTCAATTCGACGATGATTCGATCGGCGCGGCGGCTTGTTCATCGTCTTTCTTTTTCTCCGGGACAACCGGCTCCTCTCCTTTTTCCTCTGTGGTTATGGCCCCCTTCGAATCAATGGTTTGTTCCCCTTCTGATTCCCCTGCACATGGGACGACCAATGCAAGTCTCGTGTCAGAAGTTTGATCGGCAACTGATGAAGTTTTTTCTTACAAAAAGTTGACTAGAGCAGAACTATACAATGAAAGAATGCCTACATGTTTAGAATTAGAGCTCTTTTACAATGGATTAAAATCAATATATAAGCCGTCTATTCATTTGAATATAATAATTGAAATCAATTTATATATAGTTATACTATCACCTATAGTATTGATAGTAAAATTCAGTGAAGGATAAAAGGGTAAAAAATCCGTCATACTATTTGTCCTCTACAATAAAACACTTCTTGTGATCCTGATAAATGATGGATGAATGGATAAAAAATCTTTGAAGATCACTAGATATTCGGTAAATACAAAACTGTGAACGAATTAGGAAAAGTCTAAATACCCCTAATAAATGGATAGAAAAAAAATCTAAAATACTCTTGAGGAATGGATGGTTAGATTTGATTTCTACTATTACTATTTACTATCTATGTTATCCACCGTAATTTTTTTTGTAAAAAATGATGTTACAGAAACAAAATGATTAGGAAAGATTGCAAAAGAAGACTGACGAGTGACTACCGGGTCCCCTGATCATCATAAACTTGATAGGAGAATAGCATGTGGGAAACTTTAGAAGAACAAAGAAAAATATTCTGACAAAAAAGGCAAATATTGTACAAATAATGGCATGGTTAGCAATCGAGGAAATGGAACCTACCATCCTCATCTCTCGAGCATCTCCAAGAGGAGCTTAAATAGGTTGCTAATTGTAATTATAGGGTTTTGATGGAAAAAAAGACTCCAACAGAGGTTGTATTTTGAGAAAATTATCGTTTAGAACTCAGAGCTCTTGCTATATTTGGCAACGCTCTCACCCCATTCTATTCGCGTTTAGGGTCTAGCTCTGAGTCAATAGTTATCTTGGGTCCTAATTCTTTTAGTTTAAACCCTATTTTAAGGTATAGGACTCCATTTTAAGACCTGATTGTTGGAGATGCTCTCAAAGCGGCAGTAGATTTCTCCACCTCTGGCTCCTGGGAGACACTCTCCTGATCTTCCTGCTCGACCTTGATCTCCTCAGCTTCGTCTACCTTCTCCTTCTCCTCCTCCTTCACTTCCTCCGCCTCATCAACTTCGCTCACCACCTCGTCAACAACAGTAGGCACCGGCAGCCCTTCCTCATTCAAATTATCATTCTCGGAAGGCTTAGGTTGCTCTACCGCCTCTACCACCACCTCCTTGGCCACCGGGGCAGCCGCGAAGGTCACACTTTCATCCCCCACCTCGGTCAATGGGGCAGCCGCAAAGGTCACACTTTCATCCTCTTCGGCCTCCTCGACGTCCTTCTCCTCGGTTGACGATGCCGCCTCATCATTCGCCTCGGTTGTCACTTCTTTCCCCTCATCTTTCTTCTCCTCGACAACTGCCTCGATCGAGACCTCGGCAACCTCACCATTCTTGATCTCTTCTTCTTTCTCCTCGATGACAACATTCTCCGTCAGTGCCGCATCTTCTTTCGCGTCAGTGATCGCTTCCTTGTTTTGACGACCTCATCCTTCTTGGCCTCCTCTTTCTTCTCCTCGCTGACCTTCTCGGCCGACATCTCTTTGTCCTTCGCGTCGGCTATTGGTACTTCTTTATAGTCCATGACGACCTCATCCTTCTTGATATCCTCCTCTTTTTTCTCCTCGATGACCTTCACGATCGATGTCGCCTTGTCCGGGTCGTTGCTGTCCCTGACGACGACCACATCGGCCTTGGTGCTCTCCTCTTTCTCCTCCTCCTCAATGGCCTTCTCTGTCGTTAATGCCGCTTTGCCCTTCGCCTCGGTGATCGCCTCGTCGACATTAATGTCGTTCACAACGACGGCCGATCTGCCGTCGGACGTCGGCACATGAGAAGGCTGCTGCACGGCGGTGACGACGACGCTGGACTTCCGCCGGAAGAGATTGCGGTTGCATCTGCCGCTGGCGTTGACGGTGTTGCCGGTGGCCACAGCTTCTTTGGAGCCACCGCAACCCATGGCGGTGATGGCAAGGAGGAAGAGGAGATGGCGAGGAGGCAATGTAGGGGATGCAAAATGCAAAGAGTGGATGGGGAATATTTGGGTCTGGGATTTGAGGCAAGGAGTAGACGTGGGGGATCAGGGTGTTATATACTCTTCGACCATGCATGCATGCATGAATGGACAGGTCTAGCTCTTGGGAAAATGCATGCGTGGCATTGCAAAATTTAGGGAAACCATAAACAAAGTAGAGGCTTGTGACATGTGTTTTAGTAGTCTAATTGCAGCTCGTCATTGCTGTAAGATGTGCTTAATTTGCGTAGAGAAATTTTTGACGAAATTTGTAGTTCCAGTTAAGCAGGTTTGCCTCTTGTCTTTGGCCTGGCCTCCAGGCTGTCTTTTAGTCAGTTCTCCCCCCAAAAAAGAAACGATTTTGATGTTTCCAGAGGGAGTTTGTAGATTCAGATGATTTATATTTTTGCCGGGCAGGTGTTTTTTTTTTACATATACTGTATTCTGTTCAGCGGGACTTGTATTTGTACCATTGTATGTCGAGTACTAGGATACAGTTGTTGATTGGATCCTACTATGAAATAATGTTGTTAGAATGTAGCATGATAATGGAGGTGTAGTTCATCACTTAGCTGGAGATTGGCCTCAATCTCACGAAATTAAGATGTGTCCTTGTAATGCAAGAGTACGCAGAGAACAGTAGTTGAAACAGAGACCAGTGGGTGTGAGTTGCATGCATGCGAGCCAGCAATTGAACGGCAGATACATGCATAAGCACTACTAACTACTAGTTCTCAACCTTAGGTCTATAAATTCACCTCACCTCGAACTACTGCATCAAGTCGTATGCAAGTGATACGATCGTGAGGGCCTATTGGTTTGTTCTCTGATACAAATTGTGACTTTTTTTAGAGAGAAACAAATTGTGCTTTGGTTGAGAGTTCTTGTCAAGCTGTAGTTAGCACTCGGCAGTTTCTATTTCTCGGCGAAATGGACAACATGGGCCGGGAGGGCCAGGTTGGGGCGTTCCAGGAGGAGGCCCAGCAAATTGGGTCCCTGGAGGGTGGGGTCTGGTGGACCCGGCTTTTTGGGTGCCCCTGGCCCTGGTTCTTGGGGCCCTAGATTTGGGGGAAAATTGATATAATGCCATCGCCAAGAGTGGTGCGAGCCAAAATGCCACTCTCGACGCCTTTGTTAAAATGCCACCTCCTCGTCGCCTCCTCGCCAAAATGCCATTCCGATTTTGAAATGAATTCACACTGGGGCGGCCCTAGCCACGAAATGACCGTCCCCCCAACTGACTAGCTTCTTCGTTGGTTCCACCAGCCACACCGCAGCAGTAGTCCTCCCTCCGAACGAAACCTTCCTCGGCGATTGTGCCTCCCGAACCAAACCTTCACCTCCTGCCTCCTTCCCTGACGGCGGCGAGGACAAGCGGTGGCCAGGATGTCGCAGAAGAGCTACTCCTTCATTCGGTGTCGCCCTTTCCCAAAGCATGAATCCGGTCCGAGGGTGCCCTCGTGGAATGCCCTAGGTGCGTGACCGGATTCGGAGCTTGTGTCGAGGTCAAATAAGAACCCGGGAGGACCTTCTTCAAGTGTCGGCATAGCGAGCAAGATGTATATGAGTTTTATCTTTTGGTTTGGAAAATTTGCTTTGGGTTCATTCATGTCTAGGGTTCATGTGATCAGTATATAAGCTAAATTATCTTATTGTGAAATTTTTTGAGAATCCAGGAGGTGTGTATTCTACATGTGGCGTGAGGAATATGAAGAATTTGTCACTTCACTCTCGGTAAATGTGGGGATAAAATTGGAGGTGAAAAAGGGAAGGCCAATGCTACGGTATCAAATTGGAGGTGTCAAAGTTGGTGAAGATGGGTCGCATCTGGTTGTTTGCAACATAGTGATATTTGCAATGCTAACAAATATTGGTTGTATATGTAATTGTGAAATGATGTAGTGATGCTTCTCCCTGATTCTGTGTTTTGTAATGAATGCTACAATTATTATGTGTTATGTAATTGTGAAATGATGCAGTGATGATTCTCTCTTATTCTGTGTTTTGTGAAATGATGTAGTGGAGAGAATTGTTAATTTACATGAAGTTTGTTGTGGAAATGAAATGATAAGGAATTGTGAATCCAGATGAAGTTTGTTGTTTCTGTTACAGATGAAGTGTGTTGTGAATCCAGAAAATCAGTTTGTTGTTTCTGTTCTAGATGAAGTTGAGATTAGACCGATTTGCTTGAGATATGTTGAGATAAGTTCCAGATGAAGTTCCACATGAGATCGGTATCGCTTTAGAAAATCGATTGTGTTGTGAATTTTGTTGTTTCGCTCCGGATGAAGTTTGTGTTCCATGCATGCGATATGTTCAAAGTTGAGGCCTGATGGACTCATGATGCTTGGTGTATAAATTGTTTACTCGATGAGACCAAGAAAACAAGTGCTAACAATATATCGTGAGAATGAAATAGAGGTGAAAATTGATATAATGCCAACGCCAAGTGCTAACAAAATTGTTTGCATATGTTCATAGAGGCATTTGGAAACAATGGCCATCAGAAACAATAGCGATAATAGAAGGCCATACAGAAACAATGCGACATCTACAGAAACAATGCCCATTAACATATGCAAACAATATCTGTCAGAATGAAACAGAGGCATTTGGCCACATTACAATCACAACATCCCAGAATTTTTCCGACAATCCAAGCATCCAAGTACTCTTGTTGAATATGTTTTGCAGTAGTACTCTTGTCATACCCAGAATTTGGCCACATTACAATCACAACTCCATCTGGCTCTGTCATACTCTTGTTGAATATGTTTTGCAGTAGTAAGGGAATCCAGAAATGCATCCAACTTCCAAGTACTGAGAAACAATGCACATCCAGATACCAGAAATGCAATCTGATACTGTCCAAGTACTGAGAAACAACATCCACAAACCAGAAACCATAAACAACTTCCAAGTACTGAGAAACAACATCCAGAAATGCAATCTGATACTGTCCAAACCAGAAATGCATCCAAAAGATTAAAACCTTACAAACATGAAGTTGACTGCAACTTCAAACCAGAATTTCATTGTTCAGATTACAAAACACATCAAAGACCTTTCTTTCGGCTTCAAGATGACTTCTTCTTATTCTTCTTAGGAGTTAACTTCTTCTTCTTACGAGGGTTGACTTCTTCTTCTCGAGGGTTGGCTTCTTCTTCCGAGGAGTTGACTTCTTCGAGGAGGTGGGAGTTAACTTGCTCGATGAGGGTCCTTCTTTGCATCTTTGCAAATGCATCCAAAAGATTAAATTGATGGAAATGGAAAAACCGAAATGCATCCAAAAGATTATATTCATGTCAAACCTCCGGTGACCACCGTAGGTCCTGCCTGCACATTTTCATCCTCGGCCAGTCTTTGCTTGTAAAATTTCTACTTGGACTTCCTCTTCCTCTGATAAAGTAGCAATGTAATTTGAACATGTAGTATCATATTACATGTAGTACACATAACTTGGGATCCCCATATAACTCACCATTTTTTAGTGCCATTAAATGGACATTTGTAGCTTGATTGTCGATGACCAACCTCCCACATCTCTTGCACTTGATAGGGCCTCGACCATTTTTTAATCTTGAGATGAGCTACTCCCACCTTCCATGAAACCTTTTATCCTCAATTTCCTTTGCCTACCAACTGGCCTCTTGCCCAAAGGTGTCGCCACCTCATCTGACAAGTCAACTTTGTAGCCATTGTGCTTTGTCGGGCATAGGCTCAATTCTTCTGAATAGGCATCCTAAATCGCAACTGTATAGTATTCATTTACATAATCTGCCATATCAAATGTCCTATGTGTAATGATACTAGCCAGAGCATGATCACATGGCTTGCCCGTGTGTTGCCATTCAAAACAAGTGCATTCATGGGATTGCTCCTTAACCACATGCCTTTCACCAGAGGTATTGTCCCAAACCTCCGCACATACCCTATCGGCTTTGATAACTCTCAAGTGCCCAAGACCTCTAGTCCTTGCCTTGATTTGAAGCAAGACCATGAGCGATGTCGTACCATCCAATCTCTCCCCAATTCTCTTCCTTTTTCCCATAGCACCATGATCCTCTCCTTATTTTGTCTCGCTAGGTCAACAATGTAGATCTTTGATGTCTCTAATCCAATTGTTGAAACACTCGCTAAATTATTATTTATGTAATCGCATTTCACATCTGGATGAAACATACTCCTCATCCATTTCAACGAATGGTACCTACTCAAGTAGTCCAAAGCCCTAGGGCATTTCTCAAAAATTGACGCCATGTGCTTCTCATGCAAGTCAACCCTATAGGCCCTTCTGTCAGCAGGTACAATTCGATGAAGGTACCCCTTGAAATTTTTGAGGAAATTTTGCATGAGATGCCTAAAGCACTCTCTCTTTTACGCACGAGGAAAACTCTACTAACTGCATTTTCTAGACCTTTACATGCATCTGTACATATGGCTAGCAAAGGAGATCTCCTCTTGCCCTATGTACGACTCATGAACCAATGCCGATTATCTTCATTTTCACAAATCAATAAAACCAAACGCCATCAGGTACATCCATTATGGCCATCTAAAGTCAGAAGTAACCGCCAAATGCCCGCTCCACCTACCATTTAGGGTCAGTCTTGTCAATCTTTGAGATAAGGCCTACACCCACTAACAAACCCATCGATTGCATGGCTTAAGTGCACAGAAAAACCTATGGAAGTATACAGTTTCATCTACACATCTTGTGTCTATTTCTACAACACTACCAGGGGATCTCCTTAACACCTCTGCCTTCCACCTGTACAATAACTGGAAGCTTTCTTCCCAACTACCATACATATCTTTTAGAGCTCTCTGTAAGCCCTTCCACACAGTATCATAAGCAACGGTAACGTGGTAATCGTCCTGGAGTTTTTTCTGCAAGTCCTTGGCACCAAGATTAGGGTTACCTCTCAGAATAGGCAAAGCCCTCTCGGCAACCCATGCTCGGGTTGCAGTTGTACCTCCAACACGGCTGCTAGATGTACACGTGTGCTCCTCCACCAACACGGTCACCTGGATAAAAAAAAGAAGATAAACAAACATTAGTAAAAGCATTTAATTCAAACGAAAGAAATATTTTAAGCAAATACCATTATGGTTCTCATATCACCGCTTTGTGCCCAACTATCCTCCAAGGACAACCTTCAGCTTTGCAATAACCCCTATATCTTGTCTTATCGGTCTTCTCGATCCCCAGATCAAACTCTTCGTTGATTGCAAATTGCCTCACAGCAAGCCTGAATTCTTTCATTGACGGGTACAGGGTGCCTAGCTGCATAGATGGATGATCCTTGTCATAATGAATACAAATTTCATCAGGATCCGCATCATCAACATCTAGGGCAGCACCCTCCACATCATCATCATCCATAGCGGCCCTCTCCTCATTTGTATCTGTAGGTACCTCTGCACTTGCCCTCTCCTCATTTGTATCTGTAGGTACCTCTGCACTTGCCCTCTCCTCATTTCCTCTCGTTGCATCCTCCTCCCTTAAACCCAGAAGCACGTACATTTGATCCTCACTCATCTGTTCAATCCTACCTTCCTCATCCTGTGACTCAACAATCCTAATATTATCCCAGTCAATTCCAACTCTACAACCATCTCTAGCGCCCACATCATCATGGCGCGGACTGCATGGTAGAGACCAATCTACTGTACTTTCCACCCATTCAACTAGTCTACCAACCATTGATTTGATGAACACAAGCAAAAAAAAAAACTTCGTTAGGGTACACTACCATTTACTTCACTTGGTTCATCAAGAATTGTGAAGAAATTTTTTACCCCAACGCGTCCTTTCCTAATTGGGTTCATCCCGCCGAGCCACAAATGCAATCACGCGAGCACCGCCGTTCCTAGACTAAGGGTTCACACAAAACAAAGAACACGGCACACATATCAAACCCTAGAATCGCCTCGAGAATGGTATCACGAAGAGGATTCTCACCTTTCTCGGCGACATCCGTCTTGCGCCGTTAGTCGGTCGCCGGTCTTTGGTCGTCTTGGTGGGTCGCCTCCCTCCCAAGTCGTCGGACCGCGGAGGATTGGGCTAACTAGGTTCCTCTAGTTGCTCGATTGTTATTACCTTTCGTCGCACCTCGGTCTTGAGTTGCTTTTCTTGGTTTGGGTTGGCGGAGGCGGTCATTTCCGTGGCTAGGAGGCGCCCCAGTCGGAATTCATTTCAAAATCGGAAATGGCATTTTAGCGAGGCGCCGAGGAGGTGGCATTTAACAAAGGCAACGTCGAGAGTGGCATTTTGGCTCGCACCACTCTTGGCAGTGGCATTATATCAATTTTCCCGTATTTGGGGGGGCTTCATGGGGCCTCGGGAAGTCGAATCCTCAACTAATTAATGACACTTTCAACTTTGCATTTGCCGGTGAAATCATCAATTCTCAATTCAGTTAGCTGATTGGTAGTTCAGGTAAAGTATAATTGGGTTTTCTACAATGAATCAAGTGCAGGTCCTAGCGATGAAGCGTACACCAGTCGTTCAGTATTTTTTTCTTGTGGATCGTTAGCCTTCTGGTAATTTACAGACCAAAGTCTGAAACTCTGGGTGAATGCTTCTTCTGCAGCTTCTACATCCTCTGCTGCTGCTGCCTGCTCCAGGATTGCTGTGGGCCGTTCCTCGGCAACCCAGGCCCAGGCGGCCCGCCGCAGCCCTTCTTATAGCATGCCTACCGTGTCCTTCTCCTTCGTATGCTCCAGTCTTTGTCATTGCATAAACACTAGTGAGAACTATGGTGATCTTGTCCCTGGGAGAGATTACTGCATGTAGTTTTACCTTCCAAACTGGTAGTATTGTATCTTGTGACTCAATGCAATGATCAGCTCTCTACCATGGTACCTTGTTGATGCCTTTTACAAGAGAGCATGTCAAATCAAATACAACCAGGTAGACAGACTGACACCAAGCAAGGGAAATAATACGGAAAAATGCACCGATCCCAGGAAGAACCGAACCCCAACACACTATAAAACACTTCCGCGGGAGGAAGAAAATCCATGGTTTGTCTACAGGGGCAGCAGGCATTTAGGACGGTTGTATACAATGTAAAAGCTGTTCTATACACGCAAGCAATTGGCACCCTAGTCATATGCAAAACCATCTGAAACTAATGATCATAGTGCTAAGAGATGCTCCTCTTCCAAGATTTATATGTAACTGCCCTTCAACTCTTGCCAGAAACTGAGGCTGAGGCATACAGAGGCTCAATTTTGAACGGACTTGAACTCATAGGCGCAAGAGGTAACCGAGGGACGTACCAAGAAGCGCCACATAAACCACAAACAGCAAGGGGAAACCTATTTGACTCTTTGGGGTTCCCTTCTTCTGTAAAAATACCTAGCCAAGCCATGCGCAATATTAGAAGCAATAGATGCAGATCAAAAATACAAAATTATGATGGCAGATACAAGTAATAGAGCAAATTGGTCTTAAGTAGAAAGTTATGTTCTGTCCCAGCGTCCAAGGAATACTGCAAAATATACACATCACGTCATCCACTGCTTGGATAATTGTTACCGTGGCAAAATTATATGATGAACGGTTATAGCGAGGCCTCAAATGCTTTCAGAGTGTGCCTACTCAGTTCCATATGCATAGATAAAATATCAGGTACCAATCAAGATAAATATGGGATGTCACCAAAGAAACTCCCAACTTGGGTTATCAAAAGAGATGAAACAAGGACCTTCCTGTAGTAAGGGATGGGCTAATGATCAACCCAGAGCTATTTGACAAGGTAGAAGGCCGCATAAATTTTATGTGGACGACTTAATTTGGCTAAGTAGCAATAGGACTAAGCTATACTATAGAACGTGTTGAGCGGGATGAATAAGCTTATCTCCAGGAACATGATCCATCATCATAGCCTTAAAAAATGGCACATGCAGGTATTGTGGCCTGAAGGGTCTTATAAAAGCACATTAGTTTTTTGTGCTTCTTGTTTTTATGTTGTAAGTCAAAATCATACACTTGAACACTCTTTCTTTTATCAATGGTATTACAGCCCCCTGCATTTTCTAGAAAGAGAAGAATCTACGTGTTTAAAGCGATGTTTGATCATTCTTTCTTCTACCAATGGTACATATAGCTATCCTGCATTTACAGAACAGAAAAGGATCTACATGTAATGTGTGATGGAATTAAAACCATACCAATTCTTGCTGTAAATTATCCCGCTCCTGGGCGGTAGTCATGCTCTCTTCTCTCAGCTTTATTATCATCTTTTCAGCCTACAAAATAGAACAAGATATTATTATACTTCAGAGGGTGTTCCCTGAAATGTAAGATAGAAATCCAAGATAATGAAACAATATAAGCTCCATTATTTCATAAGGATCTGATCCTGATACTTGTTCAAGTAATCCAAAACATTTTATGGTGGTGATCTTACCTCTTCCAATTTTGATTCGAGGTTATTGAGCTTCGACTTCAGATTATGAACATCTTCTGTTACCTGGTATGTATGGATACAAGGAAAAAAAATCAATGGAATTAACCAGAAGGCTGTGAAAGAAACACATATCCGAACTATAGTCTGCATTGTGGAACATACGTACTCACACAACTACTTCTGTTTTCTCTAGCCGAGGTAACTAGATAAGGCTATAATAATGTAGTGTGGACATCTCTATAAGTATATTATAGTTCAAGTACATATATCTAATAATGTTTACCTTATAAAACTATTTCTAGCTTAATTTTAAGGAAGCAGAAACCCTTTTTCAACTGCCAATTACAGGTTTTCCTGGCAAGGGCATAATTTGGCTGAATACAGCCAAAAGTCTTCCCAAGTTATACCAATTTAGACAGATTTATGGTCATAAGTCAACTTGAGTTCCGCCAAAAAAAGAATCGCTGTTGAATATGAAACCCAAGCGTTTTAGACAGTTTAACAAGAACGAATAGGTTTCTATCAAAATCTAGCCTGTCAGACCAGGTTCCACTTGGGGGCTGTGCAAGACCCTGTCCAGCTAGAAGCTGGTCTAAGACTAGCACTGCGGCGCTCCAGAAACTGGATCCAGAACTATTTTAAGAACACTAATTGTTTCTAAGTAACACATAGGGGAATGGGCATATGATAAACTACAGAATGGAAGCTTACATGAGATAATTGATGATTCTGCACACTGAGATGATTCTGCACACTGAAAAATCCTCGGTCGCTTAACATAACTTCTTTCAGAGGAGTTTCTTCTAGAGGAGGAGATTCCTTTAAAGTTGCAGTGTTTTCTTTCAGAGGAGGAAGTTGTTCAATGTTAATTGCAGGCATATCTTTTGGAGGAGGAGGAGATTCTGTCAAAATAGCAGGTGCTTCATGCAGTGGCACAGCAACTTCTCTCAGGATTGGAGTCTCCCTGACAGGGGAAGGTATTTCAGTCACAATAGTTGAAGCTTGTTCCAGGGGGGGAGGAACTTCTTTCACCATAGCTGGCACTTCATTCTCAACATTCAGCGTATCTTTTAACACAGGAACCTCAACAGCTGCCTCAGTGCTGGGGACACCATTAATCTGTTGCTCCACAAGAGGATGAGATGCACCAACAAGGACAACTCTCAATTTGCTTTCCTCAATATATCCATTAGTTTCTTTGGAGAACTGCAAAAAAAAAAAAAAGGAAGAAGTGCGATTTACAGTGAGGATGAGTGATATAAAAGGAACACTATGCAAATAAAGTTAATAAAACTATGTGCTTACAAAAGCAGGAACGAGGTCCACATCTGATGTACCAGGAGGAACAGCTGTTGTCTGCACCAAAAACTTGTCTTTTAATTGCATGTCTGGTGGAGCAGTACGCTGTGCTTGCATGATAACTACATTTAAGTGACAAAAAAACAGAGCAAACTAATTAAATGGGAAGAACAATCCAACTTACAAAAGAAGAAATCTAGCATAATCAAGTCATCAACAAAAGACAGAAAATTAACAAAGAAAATTGTATCATTGTTTACTCATCCCCCAAAAGCAAGCACACCATGTTCATTTATGGCAAGTTTGGTTTTAGGAATGGATTAATCCTACCATGGGTTGGTCCATCATGAATTCAGTCTATGATCTATGTGGGATGATCCTGTTCCTCATTTTTCTATTAACATTTTGCTTATGAGGAATGAGATGACGATGGACCAACCCATTCCATCCCTCAAATCAAACAAAAAGATGAGGATCTACATCAATCCATTCCTCAACCCAAACACCCCATTAATAGACATTGCAATTAACTGAGAACGAATCCACTTGCATGAACACAGAAGAATAGTCAAAACTAGTTCACATTTGGAAAAGCTTTAGACAATTATTTCATACAAAACTCAAGTTGGCTATCATAATGTATTTCGAATTATAAGTTTGGTTCAGATCAATGAGGCCAACAGAACTCTACTGCCATAAACTTCACACACAAAATCATTATTATCAAAAATAGTGAGTACAGTGCAGCAGTGTACACACCTGTGAAATCACATGTTGCCCATGGAAGGATAACTCCAGTATTTGGTCGGACACAATATTTTTTAGGAGAAGTTGTTTTAACCTAGCAAATTCAGAATGGCGAGATCAGACACTGTAGTTTTGCAGATGCTCAAAAGGCATTAACTGTGATCGTCCCATTGAACATAAAAGCAAGAACAGAACACACCACGTTCAGACAGCAACATTTGAAAATATGCAAGTTTAGCATCATCAGAAATAACTGGAGATAACAATAGGAAATAGGCCCTCTGTTACAAAATACATGTCGTTATAGCCTTCTCACTTAGTAAGTAAATATTAGAGTAAATTTCACAAAACTACAGGTTTTTTTGTACAAACTATCAAAAAACTATAGGTTTTAGCATCTTTTTCACAAAACTACTGATTTTAGAATTGACTATTTCTTGTAATGGATCTGATAGTGTGGGCTTACATGACAGCTTAACATGTAAGTAAAACGAGAAACTACAGATTTTAGAATTGGTCATTTCTTGTAATGGGTCTGATAGCGTGGGCTCACATGACAGCTTCACACGTGAGTAAAACGGGAAATAGGGGCATGTGAGGCTGCCATGTGGGCCCACACTATTAGACATGTTACAAGAAACGGTCAATTCTAAAACATATAGTTTTGACACAAGTTCTCTTAAAATCTGTAATTTTGTAAAATATGAACTAAAAAACCTGTAGTTTTCTGATAATTTATACAATAAACTTGTAGTTTGTGAAATTTACTCTAAATATTAGTTCACCATTTCAAGATAAGTTGTATCACTTTTGCCCTACATACCCATACTTCAATAATTGAAATTTCCCTTTCATAAGAAAACTAGTGGCTATAGACGTGCAAAAGCATAGTATATAGGATATTAAATAAAGCTATCAGATTATTGCCCCTCATGCCTTCGTTTCCGTGCTATCAACTAGAATAGCGTGTATTTAGTAACAGAGGGAGTACATGTCTACTTTTTGCTCAATAAGCGCTTAAGGTGCTCATAATTACAACATAATTGGTTATTTGCCACAAAGTTGATGTGAGGCCACATGTCAGTGAGACAAGGCATAGCAAATCATCAATTACACCAATTTAGATGTGGCAAATAATCAAATGTCCCAATTAGTAACTAATGGACAGATTCATGGTTACAGTCACAAAGAACAGAATATGCACCGTTAGCATCATCAGAAAAGACTTGAGACAAAAATAGGCAATAATTTGAACACATAGTAAAAAAGACCAGACAAACCTTGAAAGCAACATGTTCACTGGACTTGTTGACTAGATGGACAGAACATGAACTTTGCTTCTTCACCTCAACTGACAATAACAAGGAATGTAAAACCAAGTCAGATTTATATTTTTTTAAAACAAATGACGAAGAACGCGCTTGGCATCCTATACTGAAAATGAAATACTGCAGAGAAACTGAAATTTTGCACTTAGCCATTTACATACCAATATCAAACATACACATAGAATTTAGAACTGTAAGAAACAACACTATATGGCTGAGAGTGAAAGCTTTGGAGACAGGTGTACATATCAGCATGAGACATTTTGTTCGTCCAAAGAAAAATCACAAAGATCTGATCATGCACATATTTTTGAAAAACCTATCATGCACATATTTGACAAAGTATGAAAGTACATTGCACGATTCACATGAAAACCAACTGTGGAAAAAGGAGAAAGGAAAATTGCCAGCTACGTTTCACTACCGGCCCCCTCCCTTTACTATTGTTACTTGTTAGCATGTGCATCACTGCATACTGCATCAGGCCATTCTCAGTTGTAACCACAACTGCGTCCGATCGGGGTCCTCCGGCTGAAGTCCATGTGCTGCATCCTGCATAGTAGTACTACCGGCTTATCACCTTCGTAAGCCTTAAGTAACTACCCTTTCTCTCATCACAATCAGTGGGTTGGGGGTGAGCAAATCATTATTTGCATTGTGCTGAATATGTGCCAAGCAGAAATCATTATTTGCATTATGCTGAATATGTGCCAAGCAGATCTCTCTTTCTCTCTCTCTCTCTCACTCACACACACGCACGCACGCACACCAGACTTTACAACCACTCACACAGTCACACCACATAATCTACCTGTCTGTAGCAGCCCTTTTTCCTTAAAAAAACTAAGATAAAAATTAAAATAAAATTCCAAACTCTGTGAAACACGTTACGGAGTACTTTGGCCAAAGTAGCACAGAAAAGTTCTTCCTTGCTTTCACTAGACGACGCAACCAACAAAAGCAAGCAGCGAAAAATCTAAAGTTTGCAAAACCGCTGCTTCCCAACTCGATAACTGTATGTCAGTCACAAGGAGAATAATTCGGGGGTTCAAAATATTCGAAATATAATCCTCCGCATCCTAACCCCACCCAAATCAAGTATACACAACAGTCCGTCGCATTAGAATTTAGAGCTACTCTCCGATCAACCCAAAGGAAAGGAGAGGGAGGAAAAAAGCAGCCTCCAATCAACCGATTGAGTTCTAAAATTACGCAACATACAAATTCACAGGCGCGCGCACACACACACACGGCTGCGCAAACATCCAATCGAAGCAGACAGGGAGCTCGCGCACCACAACAGGTAAACGCGCAGTATCGACTCGACTCGATTTACGCGAGACGGATCAGAATTATCGCGCACGGGGCCGGGGAAGCAGACTTACAGGTGAACTGGAGCTCGCCCGGGTGGATCTCGACGAGTCCCTGCCCCATCGCCGCCGCAAGAGGATCAGAAGGCAGCGGCTACACCACCACGACCGCGCCGCTCGCCGCTGGTTGCTAGCTGCAGAAGCCTCCGGGTCCGGGTCCTATCAATCTATCCCCGTCTCCAAGCTTCGGTATCCCCACGTCTTTGACTAGGACGTCTCGTCCAATAGGCAACAGGAAGCAGTAGCTATAGGAGAGGAGGAGGAGGAGGAGGAGGAGTTGGAGTGAAGACGACGGGAAGGCTACCACCACCACTCCGTCCCTCTTTCTCTCGCGGCGGTTTTGACGAGGGGAGGTGATGGGAGCGGTTGCGAGATTCGGGGACGCGGAGCAGGAGGCGAGGTTTCTCAGGGAAAAGCAAACTTTTTTTCCTGGCCAGTGGCTCGGTTTTTGTAAGCCGCTTCCGTCGAACGAAGGGGCTGTTTGCGATAGTTTCAGTTTTATTAAAATAGGTAGAGTTGGTGGAGTAGAGTATTTTTAATTTTAGAAATTTTTAGAGTTGAAACTGTAGGCATATACATTAAGAGTGTTTAAGTAGATTATCTTGTTTACATTTTAGATTAAAAATATAAAGTTAATTCACTTTATTTTATCTTATAAATTTTAGATCTGAACTAAAGTTAAGATCTAAAACTCTTCCAAATAAGGTCTAAATATGATCTTTCTTAACGGTCACTTATCGTTCTCTACTCGTCACGCTCCTACACTGCTAGTATTACAGAACATATCCTTTTACGGTTAAAAAGAATTTTAATCTTTTATAATGGAGAAAAAGACTAAATTTATAATTTCTTTGTTGGAACCTAAAGTTACAGGAAAAAAAAAATTAGGCCAAAGGAAAAGCCAAAATTTTCCCGGAAATGACCTGATAGGACCACGGTTTTATCAGTGCGGGTCCGGCCCGGTCAGCAGGTGTGTGCCCGTTTTTGCAGATTTGTCCCAAGAAGGCCTCAACCTTTACCACTGACATATCTGGATTATGGAGTGCTTTATCTTTCGAACGAGTGCTCGTTTTTAAATACGTACGTCAAGTCCACGCTCCATCTTATATTTTCAAAATTTTCTCCTTCGAGGACCATCTAATATTTTCGATTGCTTCCACCCGTTATAGCTTACAGCCAAGTATTAGTACAGGCGTAGCTTTTTTTTTTTTTTTGAGGGGTACTGCAGGAGTACTTGTTTGTAACATGACTAGATTTTTTGTCCTTGCATGCAAGTGCTCTCCAGAGTACAGGCATGGATTCGTCAAGCGGAGGATGGCGGGTGGGCCCCAGCTTATACTGCTGTGTCAGCAGTGACGTGGCGAGCGCAAGCGCCGCTCTCTGCCACCGCACATGTTCGTCAATCGTCAGGAGTTGAGTCGGAATGATCACTTTTCTATATTTTTTTCCTTTTTAAATTTAGTCCTTTCTAAATGGATTTACAAATATAACTTTATTTTTACGGTAGAAGTCACCATTCTCGCTCTTTTACCACGAAAGTAGCTGTCACGCTTCCTAATTACGACAATGTCAGCTCATTTCCTATACACGGTAGGGAATAAATGTTATGTGTCATATCTTCCAAAGTGGAAAAAAAGAATTACAAGTGTGCCTTGATTTTAGAAAGCGCTAGAATAACGAAGAATTCACCGGAGTTAGCTCGACGAGGTGTGTGAACAGTACCTGTACTCCTACCACCAATGTCCATGGGGACATTGCTCAGGGATTTCCACATGGATGCAGACTTGCAGTGTGCCAGTGTGTGTAGCATCATCATCATCGTCTGTAGTTGATCCATCAAAACTATAGGAGTGCTACTTACCATTCGTTTAGTACCGTCAGTTAAAAGGGAAGTAATCACAGCATTTGCAACTGGAATTACTCATGATGACAATGGCAGGCAGGTTCTTGATGGTGGAGTATGTATGACTGACAGAGATAGAGCCGGCAGGGAAGAGATCCGATGCTTTCGCTCTATGACTGCAATTTTAACGGTTGTAGATCTATTGTTAGATTAAAAAACAATAGTCTAGATCTTTCGCAATACTGTTTGGAAGACACGGTAGCAACCCTAGGGCTGGAAACAAGCCGAGCCGAGCCGACTCGAGCCAAGCTCGCCAAGCTTGATCTGAATTGTGGTTCGGCTCACTTAGAAAATGATCCAAAACCAAATTTGGCTTAGCTCGAAAACTGACTCGAGCCAGCTCGTGATGGCTCATGAGCATGGCTACCATATAAGAGCAAAATACTAGATATCATATTCTATTTAGTCTACTCGTCATTTGGAAGATTTTTTAGGTTATATTTGTATAGCAGTATATCAAAGTAAGATACTGGATATCATATTCTCTTCGGTCTATTCGCTCGATGACAGAATTTTCAATATATAAGGGAAAATATGACCCTCGAATGGCACAAATGACACGAGCACACCATCTGTAGTTAACTCTGTCTCCGGTAAAGTTAAGGAAGTTAAACATCTCAAAGCTTAATAGATTTCATGCACATGCTAGCTTCACATGCTTGTAAATAGACAAAAGAGCATTCTATTAATAGCAAGAAAACAAGAACTAAGAAATATAAGCATAAGAAAAGTTGCATTCTCTATAGACATAATCAGCTAATCTCAAGACGATATATGTACCCTCACTGTCTGTATCAAACTATAGTACCGAACTCCCCTACTTTCAAAGCAATAGCAGCATTTTTAGGCCTCCTGTTCACCTCATTGTTTCTCTAGCCCTCTGGCCTCTGGGCTAGACATACGAAGCCGAACAAGCCCACAAAGCAACTCACAAGTAGCTTGGACTTGGCTTGTTATAGAAGAGTTGAGGAGGAGGCTTGGCTCGACTTATGTATGTCATGAGTCCGAACTGAGTCGACTTGAGCTGAGTTAGCTTGCAAGCCTCGAGTTATTTTTCTTGTTCTAAACAGTCCTGAGAATATTGTAGCACAATCCAAGCCGCTCGCTATCTCGATCTCATGATGAGGATATGTGGCAACTGGCTTAAGTTGCAGTTCCGATGATAACATTACATGAGCCCTATGTAGGGGTGGGCATAATTTAACAAGAAAAGCAATCAAGCAGAATCAATTAGAAAAATTCGGTTTTTTGGTATTCTGTTTGGTTCGATTTATTTTTCTTATTAGGTTTACGGTATTGGTTTGGTTTTTACAATCAGAAGCCGAAAACCGAACAATAGAATAGCAGCAATGAGTAGCGACTAATATACTATCTGCTGACTAACTAGCGAGTAGGCGTGACTCTGTCCTCCTCCTCCAACCTCGCCCGCCCCCATTGCAATCCCGCCCTCGCCTCCAACCCTAGCCAGCAGTGATTCACTGACTCCTCAGTCCTCCTCCAACCCTAGCCGAGCCGCCGATTCGCAATCCCGGCCTCCTCCATTCTCCAACCCTAGCCGTGGTGAGCAGTGACTCCTGTCCTCCTCCCGATCACTGGCTCGGCGGCCGGCGCTGGTTGAGTCCGCTTCTCCATTGTCAGCGTCTCTCAGACTCGGTGACTCCATCCATCGGTCCAACCCAGCGGCTTGAACCTCGCTCATGCCCTCCTCAACTCATGGCGACCAGCTCCTCCATAAATTGGGTTCGCCGGTTCGGCCGATCTGACGATTGCCCTCTCCACTCCTCCAGCCTTCCTCGACTCACGACCCGGCTCCTCCATGAGTAAAACTTCAAGTTAATCCTCGGTGCTCGATGCTCGATCCTCAACCTCATAAGTCATAAGTCGGTGAAAGTATTAGATCTGTGTTGAAAGTATTAGATCCGTGTTGCGTTGCTATGAAGAGTTGATCACTGTTTGCAAGCGGAGAATACTCACATGTGTCTTCTGAAGCACTCCATGACCATGACTCCATGAGGAATTGAGGACAATGTATTTTAGTTAATTAGTTGCTTGCACTCCATGAGAATGTATTGATGTGTGATGTGGTATACTATTGGACAATGTATTTTGTATTGCCTACACTTTGCTTCTTGCTTGCTAAGATCAATATCGAATTGCATGTGTTTTGGTTTTGGCCTACGGGGTTGGAGGGTCGGTCTTCAATTGAATGGAATGAAACTTCGGTTAGCAAGAATAGCAATAAAAAAACCGAATCGAATTAATTCGGTTAATTGATTCAGTTTTCGATTATTCGGTTTGATTCGGTTTTAATTTGAAAAGCAAAATTTTAAAAACCGAATACACCGAATAGAAAAACGAATGCCTGTGCCTAGCCCTATGCAGCCAGTAGAATGCTACGAGGATACCGTTGTCCTCCAGACAGAAAAGATCCCATCGAATGGAGTGCCTGTCTCTTCATTTTTCACACAAATTTATGGTCAAACGCTTGAAAAAAGAAATAGCTTTACAGTTTACACCTTGTTTTAAAAAATTAGATATTAGCGTGTGTATCCACCTTTTCGCATGTACTCCCTCCATCCATCTATGATCAGCGTATAAGAAAAATATAGAATTCCAAGATTGATCATCGTCTAACTTTGGAAAGTCGTTGTGTCTCGAGTAGAACGTGGGAGACTCTTCATATTGCACGATGCATCACAGGAGGATCTGTCTTGCTCAACAACTCAAGGTATATGGCGATCTTTAAGTCATCCGGGTAGAACCTCCTCTTCTTCGCATTCGAACCTACAAAAGACAAATGAAATTGAAAACCAGAAAGTACATAATATTGTACCAATACGACGATACAGAGTACTCATCTAGCAATCACTATGTTTAGAACATTGTTGTAAACCTTGTTCATGTGGTCAGTCTTGATCACGATAATAGAGGAAAACTTACCCTCTGAGCGGCGGCTCCTCCATCCATCGGTGCGGGTTCTCCATGTATCGTCTGATTCTCCATCTCTGATGTGGAGTTCTCCAAGTAATGGTGCTCCTTCATTTATCGGTGCAAACAACTCCATCTTGGCTTCCTCTCCTAAATCATCTCCACCTATAAACAGATGATATCAATGTTCATGTGCACCAAGAGATCGGTTGCACTATACCAAAACCAAAAGATCATACCGCATCTTCATCTACATCATCCCACACCATGGCATACTCGAGTTCATCGCTAGGACCTCCCAATCGCCAATTTCATTCCAATCGATGGGTTGGTTTAAGTCGATCGCCATTGTTGTTCTACATATGCATGGAAGAGATGATAGGAACCGATGGGCATTATTCATCCCATGGCGACTTATATGGAGCCATGGCACCAACTCTTCAAGTTTGAATTTTGCGATCGCGCGCGTGTGAAACAAGGTGATTGATTAGGCGTGTGAGCAATCGAGGCGACGGAAAGTTTTGATTAAGCGCGCCAAAATTAGCAAAATGTAAATTAGCAAGCGGCAACGCGTCGGCGGCAAAATTTTGCGACGTGAAAGGCGTCTTGAAAAGCAAACCGTCGTCGCGAGTTTCGATCTCGAGCAAAATTAGCAAGTGGGCAAAAATTCGCATGACGTGGGAGGCGGCGTGCATGCATGAAAGCAAAAGCGGCACCGATTGCATCTTGAATCGATCGGAGTAAATGGATTAAGGAGGAGATTTTGTAATTCTTGGTCTTGGTGCCCATTGTTTATCTGCTGATCATATATGGATGGAGGGAGTAGTACACAATGAAAGTAAAGAAACGAAGTTTCCATAAAGAAAATCTTTTCTATGCAATGATTTGAATGCCATGAGAATCATGGTTTAAAAGCTGCCTTATTTCTGAAACAAATCCTTTCCAAAAAAAGCATGCAATTTGATTTTCTTTCCAATTGTATGTAATAATAGTCTAAAATGGCTGCCCAAAAAAGGCCTAAAATAGCTGTTGTGCACACTGGAGGTTCCTATGCATGGGACACGCGTACTCTATTTCTGGATTATAATATAGTACATCCATACATGGTTCAGTGATGCTATGAAAAGTCGTTCAATGATGCTACGAAAAGTCGTTCATTATATGATATTTGGCCTAGTTAAAAAATGTTGCACAATGTATCATTATGGTACCATTATGGCGTGTGTGGTGTGAGTGTGATAAAGGTTATAGATCTGCCTCGTACTCTTAAAATGATAGAAATCGTCATAATTGAGTAGCTCTAAAACGGATAACACGAGATAGTCGCAAGGATGTATTTTTTTTAAGCTATCTCAAGCGCACTCTCTTTTTCTGTCTCTCTGTACCAAATACATATATTAAAAACATCTCCCTTTCATCTTAAAAAACACATGCACCAATATATATAATGGTTTGACAGAGCTCCAGATCCTGATTTTCTATAGAATCGACTCTCTGGTAGAAGTGATTCCTGTCTGAGAAATAGTTATGAAATTGGTGGGGTGGTTCATAATTGGGAGGTTGTGAATCAGGTAGGGAGTAGATTTTTTAGCTCATAGGCTACAAGTCAAAAAACATAAATCACTTCCTCGGATTTCTATATGAAGTTGGTTGATTTTTTCTTATTTGGTAGAGCTCCTCAACTTCTCATGGGGACGCTGAAGCTGAGAGCTCTGCCAAAAGCACCCTAAATCTTTATGCCTGAACATGATTTCCTTCCAAGGTACTCAGGTTATTTCTGCGGTGGTTAGGGTTTCATCCTCTAACCGACAACCGCTGGTTGCCGCTCCTTCCCGATATATATATATATATATATATATATATATATATATATATATATATATATATATATATATATATAACCTCTGTACAAATAGAATTGCAAAAAATAGCCTATCTCCTACTGTGGAAGCACTACCATGTGATATGTGTCATCTGTCGCGTCAGGTGTCTGCATGACAGGAGGAAGGAAGATGAGCTTGGAGCTAGCTATTAAGCTAGAGCGACTTGGTAGGACTCTCAGATAGTGCTCGGAAAGCTCGACACCTTACTGCCGAGCTATGGGAGCGTGATAGTAATCCTGTTGCAATTGACTGGGCTACCATGGGTCTAGGCCCCTGTCGCGCGGCAAAACATGTGACATATATCACATGCCGATACTTCTACAATCGAGAGGAGACTATTTTTGTAATTATGTTCGTAAGAGGGTAAGATTTAAAAAGGAAATTAGCAACGAGACCACTTAAACCAAGGTTTAAGAGATTTCCAAGCGCTCCTACTTGAATACCGTAGTACCTGCTGCTAGGCCTATAAAAGAGTTGAGCTCGAGCGAGCTTAGCCTCCTCGAGCCGAGCTTAAGTGAGTCTAAGTTAGGGTTTAAGTCTAGATCTAAGTTTGAGTAAGCTTGATAACAATTAATAATTCAATGTATACTAATTTTTAACAATAAAAAATACTTAAACTCGAGTTCAACTCGATAAGAGTTAACAAATAGTAATATTTAATAAGTAATTTATAAATTTGTTATACTAACAAGCTCGAATAGTTTGGCTCGTTTACCGATCAACCTGAGCCTGGAGCTAGAACGAGTTGGAGAAACTCATGATATAATATATCCCCATTGTTGTTCTCTTTTCCTCTTTTCCAGCATGGGTCCATGCTGTTAATGCTGAATAATTCAGTGGGCAGGAAAAGAGCGTCTCCTTTAGTCTTTTCGCTTTTTTTCTCTCGGATCGATCGCTCAAAGATCTGATCATGATATGACAGGGTACGGGACAGAGGGACACTGACAAAGCGATGTGCTAGCTCAGGCTCTGATTCTTGGAATCTTTGCGTGGGCCCGTGTGGGCTTGTGCTCGTCTGAAATTTCCAGCCCTGGCCCGTTTTGGGGTCACATCACATGTGATACGGAGACGGCCATGTTCTTGAGCCTGGCCCATTGTTGAATACTGCAGTGCAGTCCTTGAGCAAGTCGAAGGATTCTCTGTAGAACCAACCGAAAAAACAAGAACAAGAATGGTGTGGTGCATATGCATTTGGACGTTCATGGAGTTTGAGAAAACAGCAGTGGGAAACGCACAAAAAAAAGGTCCAAACGGCGCCAAAATTGTCGTTGGTATAGTATTTGAGATGAAGTGACATGAAATACTAGTTACGACGATAGCTGCATCGATCTTTAGTTGGGCGTTCGAACTTCAGAATGCTTGCCACAGTTCTCATGTTGAGCTAGCATCGATGCTCATGTACGAAGTTCATATGGTATATATCAGGTTTCCACTGAACATATGTACTACGTACATCGTGTTTTAGCATCCAATAAATAGCAAGAAATTTCTTACCTCGGACCATAAAGAAACTATACAAAGGTTGACCTAGCAGGGGCAGAGCTTACAGTGCTGCCGCTGTTGAATATTTGTAAGGATATATTTATTGATAGAGAACAAATCAAGCTATAACAACACCTTTAACTGATTCTTCAATTTGAAGAACCTCTAGGTTTAAAACCAGCTCCTCCATGAGGGTCTCATAGTGGTAGAGTCGACCATCGGTAAGTTCTGTTTACTACTACTTATCGACATTCAGGTCTAATTATTACTAGCCCTCTTGTTCCCGAGGGTTTCTCATGCCACCTAACTCCCTCTTGTTCCGTTTCTCAATAGCACGGTGCATCAGATGACCAGAGTAAAAATTAAACTACAAATGATAAACCCGCTGTTAACAAATCAGACGGCCACAAGGTTGCATGCATGCATGCAGCACTAATTCCTTCAAACTCGATGTTAAGTGGAGTGTGTTTTCTGAAGTACTCTGAACATATGCTTTTCCTTACCGAGAGCCATTAGTCCCTCATATGATAGAGCGGAGTTGATTACATTCATAACATACTTAGTCATTAGGCAAAATGGTGAGGTAGGACCGTAGGAGATAACGGTGTAGACTCCGTGAGTGCAAACCCATCATGACCCTTTGGATTAGGCCCATTTTCATCACATCGCTTAAGTCATTATCGGAGTTTTCTTCATCCGTCACCACTCTCTAATATAGTTTTCTTCCTTTCCATCACTGTCGTCTGTCGAGCCTCTTGAACTTAATCTTATTGACTTGCTTCTTCTTTCCTTCGTAGTAGCCATTGTCCTTTTTCTTTTTGTTCTTACATCATGAAGAAATGGGACCATTTTGATTACACTCGTAGCATATGTTATTGTCAAAGGGATTCTTCTTGCTGTCATAGTAGCTTGAAAAAGAAGCTTGAAAAAGATCTTCTTATCTTGTTATCGTTGTCAGCGTTTGAGTTGATCTTCTCAATGAGACGCTTTGTCTTCTTCATAAGCAAAGCCAAGTCATCCGAGTCTTCTATTTCATTATCACCGTCGTCGTCATAATCATCATCTTCATCCTTACCCTTGAGAGTATTGTTCTTTTTGGTGCTAGGACCGTCTCCATATTTCTCTAAGAAGAGTTATGTACTGTGAGCTTCCCAAGAATGAAGTAGGCGTGTCAACTCATTCAAGTCTCTGTTTGTAGAAGCACCGCCAACATCTTGTACTCCTTAGGCAACACCTCAAACATTCTTCTCACGATCTCAAGGTTAGCTAATATTAAGTTGACTTCCTTTGACTCATTCACAATGCTATTTATCTGAGAAAAACAGTAGACGGTCAGTTTCGGTTCCATTTGCTTAGAGCCAAATGTTGCAACTCTGTTGCTAGTAGTACATATCTTGTGTCTTGTTTTGCTTAATAGGTTAGCTTGGAATTACAACTGCAGCGCACACCCTGCATTCCGTATTATTGAAAACGATCGTGCACACAGGTAGATAGGAGTATGCTTTTGCGAAGGCGCGAAATGTGCTTTTGGCTTTTTGCCCTGCAGTTTTGTTATTACTATCTCCGTTCTATTTTAAATGATGACCTAGAATCCACGCCGTAGAATCTTCTTAGCAACACTAAAAGACATGCCATGAAATTCTTGTTACTAAAGTTCTGTTTACCTTGATCTTCAATTCAGGCAGTGCTAATTGATCGGGTTGGGAGTCTTCTACGCTCCATTGACAAACTGGAGTAAAATATTTGCTAGTTCAGACACATGACTCATAGCGAAATGTTGCGAACCACCGTCTAAACTAACAAAGTTAAAACCTTTATTTTTCGTTGATGACTCAACAGCCAACAATACACCAGAATTACTGAAACTAAAACGAGTACACCGGATGCAAATGGACATGGTGACACTAGGCTTGTAGTAGGATCATAGGATGATTAATGCACACGTCTCCGCTTCTAGTGCTTATTGCTGCTACACTTCTAAGAACTCCCCATGGTGAAGTTGAAGTTGCTGCAGGTAGTGCGGATTCCGAAGAGCAGTCCACTGAACCCCAACGTCCCCTTCTCCAAATCGAATAGCAGCAAGTGGTTCTCCATCTGGAAGCCCCCAATGATCACTGCCGGCGAATCGATCACCGCCGGCGTGTTCCCCATCTCAACAAACGCGAAGCACACCGTCTGGTCGTTCACCTGCACCAGCGAGCTGCCGCCGGGCAACGTCCAGTTACGGCCACCCTCCAGCATCAGGTCGATGTTTGCCACGCCGAAGCCGAGCCGCGTCGTGCCGAGCGCGGACGCCTGGTAGCACATCTCAAACGGCTTCACCGGCGTCGCTCGGGGGATGCCGCTCGTGGCCGCGTCGAACGCCTTGAGAAGTGGGCGGTAGATGTCGGAGCGCAGCGTTGTGTACGGCGTAACGGTGCTGAGCATGACGCCGCCGGTGCCGCGACGGACGTTGAGGTTGAAGGCGCGGGGTGGTATGGGCACCAGCTCGAGGTTCACAGCGATGCCGGCGACACGGAAGTAGTAGGCGCCATTCTTGGAGTTCTTGAGGAGGGGGAGGGGGTTCTTACGGAGACCTTCGCCGATCTCCACGGGGGGCGCCGCTAGGAGCTGGAACGGGCCGCCGCCGAAGATAGCTGCGCCATCGCCGCCGCTGGGGAGGCACAGCGCGAACTGTTTCGCCACCTTCAGCGTGGACGCTACCTGAGACGGCAGCGACAAGGGCAGCCTCGAGAGCCCCGCGACACCGGCCGCGCCCGAGGGGAGAGACGTCGGGAGCCCGTCCGGCGCGCACGACCCGAAGACAGAGAACGACACCTGGAACAGCGGGTTCTTGCCGTCCGTGGCATTCGCAGAGAGCGGCACGATGGTGACGTCGCCGTGGCCGCATTGGCCGTTGACCGGGTTGTACGGGTAGGCGGTGCAGTACCTGTCGGTGGAGCCAGGCCGGCAGTCGGCCGTGTACGGGCAGCTGGGCGGGTGGTTCCTGTTGGCGACGGCGCACACCCCGGAGCTGCACGGGATCTTGCGGTGCGGGAAATGGCACGTCGACCAGAGCAGCGGGCCGGCAAGGTCGAGGACGAGCGGCGCACCGTTCTTGACGGAGATGGTGTAGAGGGAGGTGGAGGGGTCCTTGTTGATACGCGTCACGATGGGCTTGGAAGGTTGGCGGTGACTAGTGGCCTGTGCCCTCGGAGGTGAAGCTCCCAGTAGGAGCGACAGCACGAGCAGTACTGGGAGCACAACTGAGCTACCGCCATGCAATGACATACTTGAGACGCACCTTGGTGCCTCACTAGCGTGATTTGCCAGGTACAACTTGGTGCTGCTGCTACCAACGAACGCCGTCGATCAACGCCGCTGTGCTTGTTATATGGAGTGCCGGTAATAGTTGGCAGTGTGGATTGGAGTGGAAGTGAAATTTGATCAAAGTACCTCGTTCTTGGAAGCCAGAGGTCAACTTGGGCTTCAACTCCCAAGTTTGGGCACGGTGAATCGTGAAGCTCTACGCTGAATGCTCCAGTCCCGATGGATCGCGTCGATCAAAGCCATGTGAACGAGTTTTAGGACGCCAATCCAATAACACGCGGCGCGTTCCGTTCACCCAAGGGCGCGAGAGACGCTGAACACCTCGTTATTGGCAGCGCCGACGCCGTGATCTGAAAGAAATGCTCTAGTCCCGATGGATCGCTTTGATCAAACCATGTTGGCATCCAATAAGGGAGTCCCAATGCTCCATATCAGTTAGTTTTCATAGCATCAATAGAGCCGCTACATAAGTAAATTGGTGACATGGCAATAGAGTTATTGAAGTGAGAAAAGGAAATGGTTTCTCATGCAGTAAACTAAGTCCTCCCGTAATCCGATGCGCAAAGAAACTAGACAATTTGCGTTGAGAGCAGAATCGTGGTTTCCATCCCCTTGCTCCTAGATCCGATGCATGTATGAAATCATTAAATTTTTCTCTACATAAAAACTACTATAAAAACTATGCATTAGAGAGAATATGTCTAAACAAATATTTATTACACCCTCTCTCCTCTAGAAACCACTCATGGAAACTATGGGTTGGGATTGCCCTAACATGCGGCACGTTCCGTTCACCTAAGGGCGAGAGAGATGCTGAACACCGCGTTATTGGCAGCGCCGACGCCGTGATCCGAAAGAAATGCTCCAGCCCCAAGAACTATCCACGGTTGCAGTCATACTCAGATTTTTTTTTTCAAATTTGGTCCCGACCTGCAAACACCACGCACGGGGAGCACGACACGATACGTGGCATTGCCACATCTCCACTTAGCAAAATGCAAAAAAATAGAAATGCAGCGGTACTGCAGCACCGCTGTATGGTACTGTAGCACATCATTTTTGGCTTATTTGGATTTAATATGCATTTTATGGATTTTTTGAATTTATTAGATTTTTCTAAAATTTATTTGAATTTATTAATTATTATTAGATATAGCCTATTATGAAAAGCTTTTCAATAATGATGAAGTTTAAATAAGGTTTTGTTATTTTATTTGAGTTGAAAATGTCTTTAAAATATTTTTTAAAATTTTTATGGGATTTTTTTTGATATTTTGCTACTTTATTTGGCCTAAACTATTTTTTAGAATTATTTTAATTGGAAAAGGCTTTTGAAAAGATTGTAACATTTTGGACCAGAACCCAGTAGAGCCCAACCCAATTTCCTAGCCGGTCCATCCCATAGCCCATTTTCAAAAAACTTTAGTGGCCATCCGTCAGATATGAATCTTGTGGTTCTAATGGAGCCACATAACCCTAGAGTGGAGGCCATCGGATTTTGGATTGTGAGGATGTGATAGATAGACAGTAAATGAAACCCTAAGTGAATCTAGCCATTGGATCCTGTGGATGATTCGGATAGCACTGCGTCACGACGAATCGTGACCGGTCACCTTGCCACATGGACGATTGTGATTTCGTCGTCTCTGTGCAGCTGACGGATTCTGGTTCTATGTCACCGCTGCATCTCTTGAGCTCTCTGACTCATGCACGGTGGCCAAGGGCTTTAAAAGCCTCATTAACCCCCTTGAACTCATGATCAATGTTTGAAATCTCGTTTTCACATAACATCTTGAAGGTGGCCAAAATCCAAAATCTCACCGAGATCTCAGAATATCGGACAAAATACAAAAACAAATATTCAAATCCATTTTTTTGCACTGAGAAAACCAAAATTTCGGCCAGAATTCCTAAAATATTGGCAAGATTTGCTAAGATTTCAGTGAATTTGCACTAAGAAAAAATGGCTCAAACAACGTAGAAAAATTTTGATTTTTTTATGAAGGATCCTAACAAATCGATGATGTTCCATAAAAATTGCAGATGATTATCAAGCATAAGTAATTTTTAAAAATTTGAACATTGCTATTATCCTGATAAAACGTTGACTAATAATTTTGAACCGAATGAAAATTAGAACAAACAACATTAGAAAACTTTGAATTTTTTTGTGCATGGTTATGATGCATCATTAATGTTTACATATAATTTTTATATGATTATAAATCTTCATGTATTTTTGAAAACTCGGACTGTATTACTGTTGTGATAAAAGCTTTACCTACAAAATTCAACCAAATGAAACATGGTTCAAACCACATTAATTTTTTTTAAAATTTATTTAGATGGTTATGACGTATAATTAATGTTTATATAAAATTTTAGGATGATTATTAAGCATCAAGAATTTTTTAAAATTTTGACAATACTACTTCCTCATAAAAGCCTAACGATCAATACATAGATTTGCTTTAGTAATAAAAAAAGTTTAAAATTTTTGAAAATTTTATAGAAGGGTGCTAAAGAAATTCTTAATATCTAATAAAAATTTGGAATCATGACCACACTCTAGTTAATTTATAAAATTCATACAAGGGCACTAAACTATTTATGTTCTTTCTGTTTTTGATTTTTGAAATATAACAAATGAAATTCAATGCTTACATAGATTTTATTGAGAAAACAAAAAGTTTAAAACTTTTTAAATTTTATAAAATTATAATGATGGAATTATAATATCTCACAAAAATTTTGGATCATTATCATGCCCGAGCAAATTTATAAAATTTCGCAATGTTATTATCCTAATTTTATTCATTCTATTTTTATTTTTAAAGATAACAAATGAAGTTCAATTATTTTTAAAATTTTTATGTATGATTCTAAACTATTATATATAGTATCATAAATTTTAATATCATAATCATGCTTGTAAATTTTATAAAAATCTAACAATGTTTCTACCTTAATTTTAAAACATCTCAAACAATCGGTTTTTCAACAAATTTTCATTGAAGAAGACTTTTTTAAGGGTTAATTGGACCAAATCTGGTAAAATCCGACCATAAAAAGTCAAAAGAAATTCAAATAACTTGAGATTTTGGCAAGATTTGGTGAAATCTCGTTGCAAATTTCGATATACTGTAGCAATTTAATTTTTTTCAAATTTTTTTACCCGACCGGGATTTTGTATCCCGTCCCCAGCTAAAATCTAAAATCTCGGTCAATATTTTTGAGATTTTGGTGTTTTTTAACCTTGGTCATGATCTCACCACGTGGCCTTGCTCCAAATCTGTCACGTGTTTGCATCGTCGACACCTTGCCTTGTTGTCCACCGTCCGATCATGAGCAAACAATTTAGATTGCACCCACGTGTCTCCATGCTTCAGCAGTCGCATAATTGCCACGTATGTGCCATCGTGATGCTGCTTCAGTGCTAGCTCATCCGATCTGCACAAGTGTTGGTTACGTCATAGGGTGTGTCAGCGTTGATCATCGGTCAATCTTTCCTGTGGACCGAGTCTATCATGGACTTGCCTCGGTGCATGGACGTGGTCCATGCACTATGGAGCCCGCATGTCAGCCTCTAAACAATTTTCTAGATTTATTTAATTTCAAGAAATTTGGTTTATGATGTCAGTCGATGTCATTAATCGGTTTTTTTAAAAAGAAAATAATTCATATGGATTTATTCTTTTTTTGTATTTTCTTATTTATCAAATATTTTGAGAGCCCGTTCTTCCTCATACGAGCTCTGATTGAGGTGATTCAAATTTTTTAGAAATTTTAAAATTAAGATATATTTAATAATAAATTTTATTTATTTTTGGAGTTTATTTTCTCTCTATTTTAGCATTTATTTGGTGTTCTCTCTCAATACGTATGGACGTTAAGGTGCTCGGAGTGTTCGAGGAGTCATTGACTCACAACCAAGATTCAGAGTAAGATTAAGAACTTTTCTAAGGCAAGTTGTGCTTTGATCATATTGAACCCAGTTTTACAAAATTGCTATGTTGATTTACATTATACGTGATATTTTATGTGTACAATGTTTCAAAATAGTTTGGGGTCCAGTTAATCTACTCAATTGAATTATATCCTATCTTGTCATTTGTATGCCATGATAAATTGTCACCCTAGGATGGTTCATTAGTTGGTTAATATTAGTAGTCAACATGGATTGGCTAAATCGTGTTAGTATGCTTAGCCACGCCACGTGTAACTCATGTCTTTCGAGATATACAAGACTAGAGTGATCCTGTTCCTATACAAGATCATAGTGAAATATGTTGCCTATAGTATTCTCATTCGGAGATGAGGATTAAGTAGGAGATAAATTAGAGCATGACAACTTTTAGGATGAACTGTGGATGAAATTAGATTTTGCCTTAGAATCCATCAACATTTGAATAAGAAAGGTGATGAAAGTGGTATAAATGTTCATATTTTAAGACCATCCGCATCAAATAAGTTGTTGCCTCAATGCATCTAGGATGTTTTGATATTCAATTGTAAGTTGTGTCTTGTAAATGTCGTTCTAGAAATATTTAAAGAGAAGAAAATTTCGCACAACAGATACTAACTATGGAAGTTCTGCTAAGAGAGATAGGAAAAAAATATATCACATACCTCCACTACACTAGGGTCATGTAATCAAACTTGAACTAGACAATTAACTAAGCAAATAAGGCCTTGAAATCTTATCTTCCTAAACTATGCACCATCAAAATCAGATTATGAATAATATCTAAATGTTGTTCTAGTGTATGGGTATCCAGTAATCATAATCATAGAAAACTAATCATTTATGTATTAAGGATAATGTCAGTTTACAATACATTAACAAGCTATGATACCGTAAATATTAACAAGCATTTGAGAATCAACATTATTTGATATATCAACACAAGAAGACCTTAGTGTGTTTCCATATCTGTTATTATATGTGTCATACCTTCTGCAATAGAGGCTTTTCAATTCTCCCTGAAATTCCACAACTCTGGCACAATGCCCATTTATTTGATACCAATAACCGATTGACTTTCAGCCATATCTCTTAATCCTTACAAAAGCGATCATGTTATTGTGAAAAGGATGTCTTGGTTTATTATTAGTAACCATATTGAATTAAATACTAGGAACCTTTATATTACCTTTATGTGACTTCTTCTAGCTTTGAATTCGCTCTGTGGTCCATCATTATGAGCGACGTGTTAAGAGATTGAATATCTTGTAATTTATCATCTATATCTTTTAGTTTTTCTTTCATCTCATAAATCTTTTCAGTTAACTCAGACTTTCTCTTCAATTATTCTATCTCCACCTCAAGTTTTTGTTTTGCATCCAACAACTTTTCCATATCGTCTATTTTACAAAATTTGATTTTAATTAATTTAGATCAGAAACATATAGGAATAAAGAGAGCACCCAGCTACAACAAACCTATACTATGAGAGGGGAGCAATTCATCTATCAGGCATAGTACTATATATGGATGTTTTAACTAACGTTCATCTATCAGGCATATGTTTCTCAATGTAATTGACAACAAGGAGATATGCGCCATATAACAGGAAACTATCATATCAACAAGGCGTGGTATATGATCTAAGCTTTGCATGCCTTTGGGATTACTTGACACACATGTACATAAGTAATGATATGTAATACAAAAGGAGAAGCCAACACAATGATAGCTAAGCAACCACATATTACTTACACAACAATAAATTTTGGTGTAACCTTCACATGATCACATCCAACAACAGATGGTTCTATGCGCAGCATGCACTTGAATTAACAAGGCACAAAATTTCATGTGTAGGCATTAAATCAACCATATCAACATAATCTTCACATTCAACAACCAATGGTTATATGAGTTGCGTGCACCAGAAATAATAGCCTCAAAATTCATGCATAGACATACATACACTAATCTCATCAAGGTCAAATCATCACCAAGATATTGAAACCTGCATCCAACCCTAATCCTATCAATGAATGCTAAGATTTCAATAATGTCTTGGCAAAACCCCCATATAAGTGTAGCATCTAGTAGTTTCAGGGTTTGGTGGTTCTTGCTCATTAATGGGAGATCACCACAGAAGAGCTTATCGACGGTGGGTTGTTATGGGGAAGGATGCCGAGGGGGAGGACACCAATGGGGAGGTCGCTATGTAGGAGGATGTCAACAGGCAGGACATTGACAGGGAGGTTGCCGACAGGGAGGTCACCATGGGGGAGAACACCAAGGGGTGTGGCCGAACGGACAAGGAAGGAGGCGAACGGTTTTTAATTTTGTTTGGCTGATTAGTGCGGCGAGTACAAACCTAGAATGATATATATACTTATTGAGTGTTAATCGTCTGTGATAATATAATATCGCAGACGGTTCTATTTAAAAACCATCAGTGATGACTCCTATTCATATCACTGATGGTTTTTTGCAAAAATCGTCTGTGATATTCAATTATCATAGATGGTTTTACAAAAACCGTCTGTGAGTATATATAATATAGACAGTTTTGTAAAACCGTCTATGATGAGATGCCTAATATAGCCTTTTTATAGTAGTGTAGGCTCCATTTGGTATCGCATGTCATTTAAAAATCACTTTACGTTAATACAAGAATCTAAAATAATAGATCACCTTCTAACATACTGGGTTGTCGGCTTGTCATACAGCAACTGGCGTGAAAAATTCTGAATTGGTTTGATGCTCAAATGCTAACACCAAATGTACAGGACTACTTGGAGGGGTGGTGGATTCAATAATGATAAATGTCAGTAAAGAGGGTGTATAAGACTACTTGGAGGGGTGGTGGATTCAATAATGATAAATATCAGTAAAGAGGCTAGAAAAGAGTTTGACATTCTAGTCAAACTGGTGATTTGGTGGTGCAAACTACCAAGCTGAAGCATAGTAGGTGCAAAGGCAATTTTCGGTGGAGCGGTAAAATGTACTGAGATCGAAAATAATACAAACGATGAAAGTATTCTGTTGGACGAACACTGACATGAGAGATGAAAGCTAGGGGAACAAATAGGATTGGAGAGCCCGATTGTCCTAGCTGTAAAAGATGGATATATGTGTTGTGTGACTCGACTCATATAGTGCTGTACCTAACACGTTATGTTTCCCATCCAAGGAGTATGTCTACAAGAATGAAACTCAAAGAAATTAACGGGGCTGCATAAGTAGTGGTGCATGTGTGTGGAAAGAGAGGAACAGCCAGGGTGTTTCCAGGTGGTTTAACAAGAAGAGTTAGCACTAAATATCAAAGGGGAGGCCCCGAATGGAAGCTATCGGGTGTCGGTTGCTTGCAGGCATTCTAGAGCAGGCTTGAAATCTTTAGCCTACATTGTTGTTGTCGGCACCTGTTGATTGTATATACAGACTAGTCTCTGGTTACTTCTTGTTTCTTTTCCTTCTTTCTCTTTCTCATTGCCATTGCCATAAATCAATTATGGTAGCTGTATGAGACATTTTGCTTTCTCAATGCATTTGACACGCAGCTCTCCCCACTTCCTTGCAGGCTTGCAGCCTCATCGAGCATATGTTCGCGTCATTACACGGTGTTCTCGTCGATATTGGTAATCGTCTCAAGTTTTCTTTTTCTTTTTATCCACCATGTTTGCTCCCTGACATAACAATGTTTTTCTTCTCCCATTCATTTACAAATAAGGAATTTAACCCTACTATGTTTGTCCATAGGCTTGGGAGTCTCCATTTTAAAATATTATCCATCAAATGAATCAAGAGCATAGTTATTGTAATGTTTTCACTCTCTACCCTTACTTGAATGCTTTGGTAGAGATTAAGTGATTATACCATGTTATTTAATAAGAGTATGTATAGCCATTTCTCATTAATTTTTATTCAATTTAGTGATTTCTTAATCTACATGTATGGTGGAATGTAAATAAATATAGCAAAACGAAGAGAGAACTGTCATTCATACCCTTTGTGGCGAGTGAAGTGTAGTGACTCGCATAATTAGTCTAGAGTAATAACAGTAATACTTTCATTACTCTAAGTCAACTACACTGATCTCGGCATATCAGCTAACAAAATATAGAGCGCACTTGACATTTTATCAGTAATACACTATGTTCAGAGTGTTACAGCAGAACAATAATTAGAGACTGAAATAAAACCTTATTACAATCCATTGCTATGCAAGGTTACAAGTTTAGTACATTAATTACATATATGATCCAAGTACAACAAAAATATAATACAGAAGTACTAATTGCCCTTAAAGGCTGATGAAACTGATATACGATCTACTAAACGAACTCTCCCGGTAGTCCATCTCTTTATAGACCTGATCCTGCTAGTAATATTCACCTCATGCCTCATAAGCATAACCCTCGGGATCCATATCACACCCGATCGCTTATCAATATGATCATGAATATTATATCTAAGGAATGCAATAAGATATGATAATATGAACTCGAATGCATACATTTAATATTTCTATTTTTTTCATTCAAAAGAGACAAATAAGAGTTAAGCTCAACAAAAGAGTTAGTCTCATAGAAAGATTTATCATTAATTAAAAAATAAGACTAATGGATATTATGATTATCAAAAGGATTAGTGTCAATATTAGATTTATCATTAACATCAAAACCAAATTAATGGAGCTTGAACTTTCACCCAAGCATGGTGTCTTCCTTCCCTTACTCCTGGCTATGTCAGCCTCCTGGGTTGCCTACTTGCCTGCACCTCAAACAAGCCCCCAGCTTCCTTCTACTGGCCAACAGGGGTGGGCATTTTTAAACTGAAACCGAATTACCAAACCGAACCGAATCGAATTAATCGATTATTTCGGTTTTCGGTGTTCGGTTTGTTTTTATTTTGGTATAATTCGGTTTTTGGTGTTCGGTTCAGTTTTTCGCTTTCAAAAACCGAAATAACCGAATAACCAAATAGCCCATATATAATACCACTTTCATAATATTTTTCCTAAAGTCACTAAACAATTCTCATGTTATAATATATTTATGCACATGTTTAGTATATTCATATGTTCTATTATGCTTATATTGTATAACATATAAATATTGTGTGGGTTTATCCATACTCTGTATTGCAATATGAGAAGGACTAAATCTAATCTATTTAATGTTATTCATATTTCGGTTAACCAAAAAACTGAATTAACCTAATCGAAATATTTTGGTTAATTCAGTTCGGTTTTTTATTTTTATTCGAGAAATTCGGTTCCTAGTTTTCAAAAACCAAATTATTTTAAAACCGAAAAACCAAACAAATTAAACTGAAAAAACCGAATGTCCACCCCTACTGGCCAATGCAGAGGCCTACAATTGTACTATTTTTTTAATTAATCTTTCTAATTGCTTGATCTTATTTTGAGCTAGGTCGAGGATGAATTGCAGGTTGTTTAGGTTGGTGATGTTGTATCAACACCCAGGGACCTCCCGTACGCTGGGGAGTACGTGAGGGTCATCGGGCACACATGTTGCCGCCCCTACGATGATTGATCTATCGAGACCACTAGTATCTCTAGACCTTCCATTATCTCTATTCTCTACTGCATTTGAGTAATAGATGACTCTAAAGTTGTGTAATGAAATGTTGGTATGGATACCTGGTGAGGTTGAGATTGGAATGGGGTTTGGTTGTGATAATGGTGAGGTTGATGGCGATTAGATACTGTGCTCCTTTCTCTCTTGGGTTGCTGGTGGTGGAGCTCTTGGAAAGCCGATCGTGGACCGTTGCTCCTAGTCTTGGGTGCTCGGTGTGCCTCTCATTGCAGTCACCTCGCTTGCTCTCCTTGGCCGTTAGTTGCTTGACCGGCCCTTGGCTTCTTCGGTTGCCTCTAGGCTTGGATGGTTTTGGGGTGTGTGAGGGGAGGGAGTGAAGTGGAAGCCCGGCTCTGCCTTGCTTGGGTTCTTGGCTCCTTTTTCTCCTAGCTCTTGCTGTGGGTGGGTTGCTTGGTTTGGGGAAGAACTGAACAAGGGAATGGGTGATCTGGGGTTCGTCTCTGGCTTGCCTCTCCCTTTTAACCGTGTCACTTCTATCTTTTACCATTTGAGGTTTTGTTGAGGTTGTGCTGTGGCCATCCTTTTTAATCCCTAGTGCTTTTACCCCTTCTACTAAAGAATGTTTTACCTTTTTACTATGAGATATTCTTGGCATTACTGTGTATGGCTATGAATATCCGATGAAAACAAGTTTGTTTTATACTTAATGATGAAACCCAATCTAGCAAGACTGCCAACTAGTCCCAGACGGTCTGGTATCTCGATGAGTGATGTTAATCACTTATGGGTTTGACGGTAGGGGTGAAAACGAATTGGATATGGACGGATAATGGCTCTCTATATTTGCTTTTTTATTTGTTTCTCGGAGGCGGATACGGATATGAATACAAATACGAATAATATTGAATACGAATACACAGTGAATACGAATCGAATCGGATACAATCACAGATATTTATCAAAACAAGATAACTCCTTAGATTGTACACACAATTTTTTTAAGAAGTAACTAGTTTATTTGCACTTTATTTGTTCAAACATTCACGAAGAACATGTAATGACCTAAGATTTGTATTCCTTGTTGAATTGTATTTAAAATAATAAATTATGTATTTATGAGTTTTTATGCATTTTTAGCTACTTATTTAAAATATTTTCCTATTAAGGACAATAGTTTTTGAATTTTTGAGAAAATTTAAAAGCTAACAAAACCTTTTTGGACCAAAAGAGTAGACTTGGCCCAGCTTACATGTATATCCAATAATTCGGCCCATAAATATCTGGATTTGTATCCAAGGAAAAAAATCCATATCCGTATCTGATCCGATTCTATCTGACAAACATCCAATCTGACAGAATCCGTATCTGAAAACTATATGGATTGGTGAGAAGCTATCTGATCTGTTTTCATCCCTATCTGACGACACGCTTAAATAATCTTTTTAAGTTTTACTTTATTGTCCTTTTTATTACAAGAATGACTAACAATTTTTCATGTGTTCGGAGCCGATGATCTTCAAAAGATTAGATTTTTTGGTCACTTGTAGAATTTGTATTTCCTTTTCGTAGCAATTGATATTCATTGTACTTGGCAATTTATCCCTTCAATGTACGAATTTTTATTTACCTGTGTTGTAATTGATATTTGGTGAAAACCACCAATTCCATGAAAACTCTGTAGAAACCACATGTAGAAGTTTTGAAAAAATTCTCAAAAAATTACCACATGTAGGGGAGGTGAATCTCTACAATCTTGCAAAATTTTAAGTTGAAACTCAATCGCATTTGAAAGATATGAAAAAGACAAACAGCAAAAAGAATAGTGCCAAAACAGTAAAAATTACTATTCATGCTGACTTTGTCTTTTTCATATCTTTCAAATGCGATTGAATTTCAACTTAAAATTTTGCAGGATTGTAGAGGTTCACCTCCCTTACATGTGATAATTTTTTGAGAATTTTTCAAAACTTCTACAGGTGGTTTCCACAGAGTTTTCATGGAATTGGTGGTTTTCACCAAATATTTCACCTTGATATTTGTGTAAATGGTGATGTATGCATATGTGTATGCCATTTGGTTTATGAAATAAAGTTGATGATTATTCTTTGTTGGATGTTTAAATCTTATAAGAGTCATTAAATTTGATGATAATCAATCTTTGTTAATTGCTTGAAGTATATACATTATTAACTTTGTTGAATCTCGTTTGCACGGTTAGTTTCTGGGTTGTTTCATGAAGCTAAAAAGGAGAGACGGGGAAAGTTAAGTCCCCTTGTTGCGCACTGGTACAGATGTAAAATGTTTTCCATTTTCCTTTCCTCTGCCGTCTATGTTTTCCTCAGTCCTCGCTCTTCCGCTTTTGTTATTGAACATAGCAGTTCTGACAGTTTTTGCAACGTTACATCTTTTTTGGGTTCTCTTTTTGCAAGACTAAATCATCGATGAGCATGCACGGTGTTCCTGTGCTTCTGGCGTCTCCATTTTGTGTGTCTGTGTTTGAAGGCACATGTGGCTTCTGTTAGGAGTAACAACACTGGTAGAGAATTGACAGTGGGATAATTGCTACAGTGATGTGATTATCTCATGATTCATCAGGAGGTCCTGATCATGAGATAGCTCTTGTTTGAATTTGCATAGTAGAAACAAACCAAAGGGCCGGGTACTGTCCCCGGCTAAATTTCGTGCGTTTACAGTGCGTGCATGGAGTGCCGCCGAACAACATGTGCCGTGTGCCCACCCCGACCAAACCCCAAAACCGACCGATCGACTCAAACCAAAACCAACCCCTCCAGCCCTCCTTCCCTTATATAGGGTTCTCGTGTAGTTTTTTTTCGAAAGAGGGTTCTCGTGTAGTTGCTATTGCATCATAGATCGTGTGTGATACTGTAGCATTTTTTACTATAGCAAACTACCTGCTGCTGTGTTCTTTTGCACGGCAAGTCTGGCTGAGGGTGTTGCGGCTTATGCAAATAGACCATAGCATTCCAAATCTTCTGCTAGCGCAGGTGGGAAACTAAGCATGGTGGAAGAAGGTACGTCTCTTGGTGGCCACGCACAAACGAAATGAGTTCAATGGGGTTGTTTCTTATAGCCCGTGGAACCTTTGGAAAGAGAGGAACAACAGAATTTTCGACAATGCCTATCGCATGGTGCCGCAGGTGGTCAACGTAATCGCTCAGGATGTGCACAACCAAGCGACGGCCTTCGCGGCGGTCTAAAGTGACGGGTGGTTGCTCACGACGTCCCAGGCGACCTAACATAGGTGCTCTCACTTTTGGTGTTGATCTAACAGGTCTATTGCTGTCTGCACAACTGCGGGGGTTGTTATGTACATGCTGTCTTACCTCTTTCCGTGCTATCGTGCGCTTGTACTAATCAGTTGTAAACTCTTTTGACTGCTTCCTTCCTAAATGTATTTGGTAGAGCTCCTGCCTTCTCGTTAAAAAAAAATGTGAATCTGAATAGTTGGATCTGTGGGACCTAATGTGGGCGAATACGCAATTTGCCACCTACAATTTACATGGTCAAAGTATGTTGTATATATGATATGTATAGACCCAACATATTTGGTAGTTTGAACGTTGCACTAAGCAAGAAACGCTGGCACTTTGGCTTGTTCGCCTACGCAGCACCAAGATTTTTGGCTTGGCCTCACAAGATGCGCTTCGTCTCTTGCGCTTCTGCGCCTGGAGTGGATTTGGTGCATCGCCGACTACCGACGCCGAGGCCAACGAGATGAGCCCATTTTGCGAGGCAGAAATGCGACATGTCAGATTCGACTAGTTGAGCAGCTGTAAGTTTGTAAGTCCTATCGCCCTTAACTCCGATGAAAGCATTTGTTGGATGTGGATTAGCATTTGAAGTTAGAAGTTCTGCTTTTGCTTAGAACTCAATCTAACTTAGAACCAATTGTTTCTTTGTATATGTTTCTTTAATAGTACTATTGTTGTTACGTACATTTCATTCTTTTTGGTGTTTTAATACTACTTTAAATCTGTCCCACCTATAATTTCTTCCTGGGTCCGCCCCTAGTTGGATATGAAAATAAGCCGTTCAGGTCAGGACGTCAGTTTCCACGTTCCCCCACTCAAAAACTCGACTCTCCGACGCACGCGCCTGCACTGCAGGCCTAGCTGCACACACAAATCGTCCTCGAGTAATCCGCTCGCTCTCGCTGCCACCCGCGCACGCTCGCTCAACCACGCATTGCAAACAATGGCAAGAACCCGCGCGCGCGGCCGGCATCTCCTCCTTGGCCTCGCCGTACTCGTCCTCCACGCCGCATGCGCCAGCATGCCCACGGCCGCTCTCCGGACGTCGGCCATCTCCGCGGCGCCGGAGTACCCCCTGCCGCGCTTCCCCAGGCACTCCGCGCTCCCGCCGGCGCTCCCGCCGGACATAATGCCGGTGCTCCCCTCCCCCGGCGCCGACGCCGCCGCCCCCGCGCAGCCGCCGTCCGACGTGACGCCCACCATCCCGTCCAGCCCGAGCCCGCCCAACCCCGACGCCCTCGAGCCCGACTCCGCGCTCGCGCCCTTCGGCTCCGCGCCCGCCGTCGCGGCCCAGTCCCCGCGCCGCCGCCGCCCCGGTCGCCGCACGTGGCGTGGGCGCTCCCCGTGGGGCTAGTGGCCATGTGGTTGGTGTAGTGGAGTGGGCGAGCGGTGATGGATGGGACAGCAGCTGCAGGGGCAGCACGGCCACTGGGGCAAAGGCATACATCCATGATCCATCTCAGAGGCAAAGGCATGCATCCGTTGGCTGTCTGGCTTTGCATTGCATTGCACTCTTGTCCTTGTGAAGAAGAGAATTGTTACTTCTTTTTACAATTTTTTTTAGTTCTCTCTTGTAAAATTTATCTTTCTGTTGATTAATAGTTTCTGAGTGGAGGGGCTACATTTTATAGCTTTTGATTTTGTAATTTTTGTCTTGTGGGTGTTATTTTGGATCATTCTTGTAATAAAATTTGAGGGATTATTAGTTGATTGCACTGCCATTTCTCGTTAAAAAGTTGTATTTTCTTGTGCTTGTTTCATACTCTACGTACCATGAACCAATTATGATTTGGGTTTGATGAGCCCCACAAGTCAGTTATAACTGCTGTTACTCAGCTTTAGTAGTCATGGTGTTTATTATTGCTTTGCATTGGGGTTCTTATTATTTGCAGTTGATTAAATCGTTAGTAGTACATGCTAGGGAGTAGCTTTATTCCTTTTCATAAATTCGCGTAACCTGAAGAAAGTGTGGTAGTTCGATCCCTTTGTACGACTTTTTGAATAAAGACTTGAAAAATCCAAAAGAGACCATCATAATTTACTAAAAAGAAGTGTAGTATGCAACTGGAACTCCACATCAAAATTCTCTATTCTTACATTCTTTGTTTCTTTAGGTTTGATCATCACCTCATGATTACCATAAAGCTTCTGGTCTTGCCACTTTGCCAAGAAATAAAACTTTTAAGACATGATCAGCTGCAGGCATGTGATCTCGTAGTTTAAGCCATGATAAGAGAAGCTTCACGTGGCCTCTGAAGAACGATGCATCTAATTAACAAGCGAACATTGACTGTTGTTTCTGGAAACCATCTGATAAAAAATTCCTAATCAGATTTGTGCTGTTGAGCCGGTCTTGCATGTTCGACATGTCAAGGAAATGGGTAATTAGTTTTTGCAATCTGCGGTAGTTTTTTAGAAATTAATGGTTTGCAGTAGTTATTCGCTCACTGAAGTTTTTAGAAAAAAAAAACTGCACAAGTTAATGCTAAAAGACAATCTAAAAAATCGCTTAATAGTGATGTCCAGAATCAGCAGCTGCGAGACCAGCTGTGCATTGTTGTCTTAGATATCATATCGACAAATGACAGAGAACAAGCTGTTTAATCATATCGTTTTTACTTGTGCTCATATTACTGTTTTACAATCACGCCAGTAAGTTCACATGCATGTTAGTCAGCAGCTGTGGGAGCCTGGGAGGGCAGTTCCATTTGAGTCTAAAGCAGAAGACAACGACTCTTCACAATCTCCTAAATCTCACGAGCTCCTCTATAAAAATCCACCAAAGTTGGAATGGCGTGAACATGTGAAGGAAGATAGGAAGAAGGTGGTGCACAGCTGCAAATAGGACATCCAATGATAGGAAAAAGACATTAGTGAGGTTTGAACAAGATCAAGATGGGATCGGTCGACCATGTCTTGCAGCCAACCTCTTCACGTGCAGTGTCCAAGCGTTAAAACCAATCACTCACTCACTCACTCCAGGTGACACCAACAATATTACCAGGTGCTATCCATTGTTAAAAAGAAGTTTTTACCGACTAGCTGATGTATCATCCAATGCGGTAGCAAGATAAGGTTTTTTTTGGCTGTCCGATGTTGAACAAGTTTGACAAGACTCAGAGGAAAAGACGAAATGGACCTATCCAGTTCCAGTTTGGAACAGTTTTGATCATGTAGACTCTGGATTTATTAAGAATAGGAATCGTGTAGGTGGTAACTTTTGATGTTGTGTATAAATCTATTTCTGATTGTGTGCATGATAAGCTTTTTGGAGAGTTCATAATTTGGATTTTTAAATAATCAGAAGCTGTCGTTTATTTCATTCTTAGATAATTCAGAGTCTGTAAGCTATTCCAAACTAAGCCTGAAGCGGCTAAGCCACTGTTTAGTGTTCACTCGAATCGTACGCATAGCATGCGTGAGCGATGAGAAGATTCGCCGGCTTCGTGTCGGAGTGTAGCAGGAAGAAGCCAATGGTTTAAGCAGGCAGTGTGTCACGATAGATCGAGGGGGACTAATTGGAAGAATCATCAGTGATGTTTCTAACCGCGCGAGAATCTTCAGTGCCGGCCCTTAGTTTTGCCCCGTCCCGTGTCGCGTCCCGGAGAATCGGACCCTTTCTTCCAACTTTCGGCAGTTGATTTCGCTTTACATTATTGGGGTGGTGTTGGTGCACGTGATGATGGCCTTAAACAAGAATGCTTAAGCAGTAGTTGATGGGACTTTTGCTTGGGGTGTACATATATGTGCGTGAGGGGTAAGGCATCCACAGAATTTAGGTGAGAATCCTGTGCTTCAAAGATTTGTTAGGTCACAAGACTCTTGGTGCATTCAAACCCGATTTGTGTGCGAACAGGCCGTGCTACACCGGTTAGAATTCCGTCGGGTTCAGGGGCGCCGAAACTAAGGAGAAAAAAAAGGTAGGAAGTGAGCTCAAATAATTAGACTAAATTAAGATAAATATATTAAACAATTTGTGTTATATTCTTGTCGGTTTAAAAGTTACTAATAATATTTTATTATTTACGAAATACTTGTACAACATTTGCTTAGCGAACTTTTGTAAATATATGAACAAGTTAATACCAATCAATCAAACAAATCAGTTATCATCTCTGTTCAACCTATTTATACAGTTACAATTGATAAAAGTCCATAAATCAGAAAAAAGACTTATATTGCCTATTTACTATTTTAGTCCGCTTGCTTAGCCGATCAATCACTCGCTGGCTCGCGCTGCGCTGTCTTCCCTACCCACTCACCACACTCGAGCCCTCACTAGCTCTCAGGCATCCATTCTTCACGACACGCTCAAGCCTTCTTGACTCGATGGGCTACCATGTTCTCACAAAGGAAAGATGTTGAGCCACACTCTCTGACTCACTCTATAGTCTTTACGTGCATCTAGGATTCGAGTCTAATTGTGCAAGCAATAAGCATAGTCACCAATTGCCAAATTAGGCATCTAATAAGTAGAGGCTTACCAAGCACATGGTATATAAAGCAACTTATTCATCTAGCAATGCTTTTTTTCTCAAGCCAAGCCCGAGCATATGTAGGGGTGAGCATTCGATTTTTCGGTCATATCGGTTCGGTTATTTCGGTTTAAAAAATTTTGGTTTTTGGAAACTAACTAGCAAATCTCTCGATTCAATTTCAAAAACCGAATGGAATTAGCTAAAAAAAATTGGTTCGATTATTTTGGTTTTTCGATAAAACCAAATTTTCTGAGGAAGGTTATAGTAGGTATACCTTGCTCAGTAGGCATCACCGTTGCGCTCGTGGAGGGGGACCCCATCATCTATGGCCACCTTCTCGGACTGGGTGAGAAGGAACTCAAGCACAACAGATCTCTGCGAAGCCAGAGCGTAAGCAAGAGGCAGTCGCAGATCCATGCCTGCCATCCACACCTCCCTCCGTCGGTCCACCCATCCACACCTCCACGCCTCCCTCCGCGTAGAACTCGTCCTCCCACCCACACCTCCCTCTATCGGTTTGCCCATCCACACCTCCACGTTCCTCCACGCTGAGCATGAGTGCCACGAGCACTATGTAGATCTATGTGAGAAGCTGGGGGTCCGAGGCAGAACTGGCACACGGCGAGGAGGAGCACATTGAGGAGTGGCACGTCGGGGTGGGGGAGCAGTGTGCCGGAGGATTGGATCTTTTGGCGGAGCATCTGGGTGGAGAAGAAGAGGTCGGCGAGTGGGGCGAAGTAGGGCCTAGGGACATGAGCAGCGACGTTGCCAGCTCCCACGCCTACGGTTAGCGCTGCAGATCGACGAGCCATTGGTTGGATGCAAGCTGGCGAGGCGTGTGGAGGGGTGCACACCGTGGTTGAGCTCGTGTACGGGTAGGGTTGTCCCGAATGGGGAAATGGGGATGGAGTGGTGAATTTGCCGAGTGCCAATTCGACCAAGGATCGGGTGGGAAATGGGGATTTTGGTGTAACCGGTGATTCGGCATGTCGGTTAGTTCGATTTCGAGTGTACAAAAATCGAAACCCGAATAGTGTCAAAACAGGAACCGGAATATAAACCGAAAAAACAATTTTTTGGTTAATTCGGTTTTGGTTAAAAAATACTTACCCCTAAGCACATGTGCATTCGTTGTTGCTATGCTACAAATTGAACATCGATACTAAAGGAATACTTAAGGTCCAGTGGCTGGTGGGGCCAAAAAAATATTGTTGGGGCTCGAATCAAAATTAATTCGATACAATAGTTAATGTCTTTAAAAATTAAAATGAGTCTATCTCGAGTAAAAAAAATATCAATGAGATTTAGCTCGATATCGATTTGTTAGCTTGAATTTAAATTAATTATTTAAATTATAAATAAAAATAATTTTACATCGAACTACGATAATTTTGGAAGGAACTCCGTAGTAGGGGTGGCAATGGGGACCCGTTCCCCGATTCCCGGTGGGGAATTCCTCTATTAGGGGACGGGTATGGGAAGAAATCGTCCTCATGAGGATGGAAACGGAAAATTATTCCCCGTCGGGAGATGCGAGGGACGGGACGGGAATTTTTTTTCATGGGACCGATTGGAGATCCAAATTTGGGAATTGCAAACATATTCTCTAGCCCATCATATTCACATTTTCATAAACGGGACAACATAATCTTCAATGAATGCATGCATTCTTTTTTCCTTGTCTGTTGATATGATTTTAGAGTTAAAATGGCTATAAGAACTCTTCTCTTGTGTGAAATTTTCGTAGAAATGGGTCCCCGACGGAGCCCCGATACCCGAACGGGGATGGGGACAGGGAGATTTTCTCCCCCGAGACGAGGAATAGGAACAAAGACGGAGACGAAGAAAATTTTGCATCGCAGAGATGAGGATAGGGAGGCACTTCCCGGTGAGGAATGCCCCCGTTGCCACCCCTACCCCGTAGTGACCATTAAACTCGGTGGGTTGATCTTTGGGCCGTCCAAGAGTTTCATTTGGACCTTTGACCCTTCTACTGGGAATTCTCTACTCCCTGACGTCACCATTGCATCAGAACGTCCGAGATTAGAGGGGCTAAGTAGAATTCGAAACGCCGCGACATTGGATGCTACGCCCAACTCGCAGGCTGCTCGCCATTACAAATCCCCATCCTTCGAATCCCTCCTCCCCGCCCGCTCCCACCATGCGCCAGCCAGCGCCCACCACCTGCTCGACGAAATGCGCTGCAGAGCCAGCTCCGTCGTACGCGCCCTCATCAACGCCTCCAGGGACGCGAACGCCGTGGCGCCCCTCCCACTGCACTTCTCTCAAGTCCGGCGCCGTGCTGGATCCGCCCGTGCGCACCTCCGCCATCACGGCCTACGCCAGGGCGCGCGACGTGTGGGCTCCGCTCTGGCGCTGTTCCACGAGGCTGTCGCCCCGGACGTGATCATGTGGAACGCTGTGATCAATGCGTTCACGCTGAATTGCCGTTACGATGATGCCGTGGTTCTTCTCCGGCGAATGGTGGACGTGCTCGGGGTGTTTGATTCGACCACCGTGGTCGTCACGCTGTCGGGGGCGTCCCGTGCTGGCAACTTGGAGCGTGGGATGGTCCTTCATGGCTTTTATTCTGAGCTTGGGTTTCCAGAAGCTGCAGAGAAGGTCTTTATGAGCACTTCAAAAATTTGGTATCATGGAATGCTATGATCAAGGGGCTGGTAGAGAATGAAAGAGTTAGCGAAGCCCTTATTCCTTTTCGGGAAATGAGATCAGAGAACTAGCCGGATCTTGCCACTTTGGTGACCGTAAGTTTGGGTTGTGGTGATCAAGGCCTACTTTGTGAAGGGAAAGCAATCCATGGATGCATAATCAGAAGGGGACTTCTTCATGAGGAGTCTTCCATAGTAAATAGCTTACTCGATTTGTATTTTAAATGTGACGACCCATCTACTGCAAGTATTTTGTTCAGGACAATGCCAAGAAGAGACGTGATCTCGTGGAACACAATGATTTCTGGTTACTCAAGAAATGATTCACTGAGAGAAAAGGCTCGAGCTATGTTCAAAGGGTTGCTTTATGAAGGTTTAACCTGCACCTTAACCACCATACTAGCTGTCATACCTTAACGCTCTTGTCCAGAAGACCTTAGCTTTGGCAAAGCAATTCATTCTTTTTTAGAGCAAAAGGATATCAAAAACCTGATGTCCCAGTTTCAATTAAGAAACTAGCACAATGCATCCAGAATTGCTTACATCCAGCACAAAAGATTATTAAAGACCTACCAGTAACAGTTCAAATCACCGAACAAAATACCCTAACATCATTGCCAAATAACAGAAGCTAAAGCCAAAAACTCCATTACAAATTGTCAGCAACCAGACTACTAGTAGCTTGTGCATTTTCGGATCAGGGACAGGAACATGGCATCCCAGGAGCAGCGGCAAAATCATTTTTGAGCTTGTCTCCAGAACCCAACTTCCAAGCGATCAACGATTATAGAACTTGCAAACAACCAGACTTCCTCCAGAACCTGAAGATTCCGCAACCTTCAGCTTCTTGCGATCTCTCCTTGTTTCCAGCCGAGACTCAGCACCCGGCCAGCCTTTTCTTCCAGATTTCTTGCCACACCTTCCACTTGACCTCTCTAATTTTCCTTTAGCAAAACCAGCCAGCTTCTTAGCCTTCTTGCGATCTGACCCAAAATCACACGAATCTCCTTCCAACTTTCTCCCTGAAAACACAAAGAGTTCCTCAATTTCCAAATTGTCCAAAACGTAGCAAAAGTACAAACATTAACAACAGCATGTTTCTTCCTACTAATCCACTAACGAGCCACATTTTCAAAAGAATCTCCCAAATTCAATTTCAGAGTATCAGCAACTTCATACAAATAGCCTTACTAACACAGCAATTAAAGAATAAGTGAGAAATGGATTCAGGCTCTGTACAGAACAAACAAGTAGTATCCTCCACCTTTTGCATCTTAGTTAGATTATCTCTAGTCATCAAGAAACACATGAATTCTAGGAGGAACATTAATTTTCCAAACAGCAGGAATAAACACAGGCTGGACCCCTCTAAAACTGACAACAGCATAAAGAGATTGAACATTATACACCCCTTTAGAATCAAAATGCCAGATAATAGAATCACAATCCTCACTAAAAACAATAGATTCAGCGATACTCACTAAATCATGCCACATATTCAAAAGCCTTTGAGAAACAGTCCTTCTAAAGGAGAGCCTCAAATTCTCACCATCCCACGCATCCTTAACAGTAATGTTTTTTTCCACAGAAATCACATAGAGCGGCCAAAACTGAATAGCTAAACTTGAGGTACCAAACCACTGATCCTCCCAGAACCTAACATTCTTACCATCACCAATCTTCCACCTATAACCTATTTTAGCCGCTTTAGCTGCCCAAATCACACCTTTCCAAAAAGGGGAGGCATTATCGGCAGAACAACAGAACAGGTTAGGGTGCTGGGTTTGATATTTATTATCAATAATTTACCTCCAAAGACTTCCATGCCTCAAATAATACCTGGAGACCCAGGAAGCCAGCAAGCATAAATTCAAATTTCTCAAATCTGGAATTCCCAGACCACCGTACTCTTTTTTTTGAGCAATTAATTGCCAATTCGGTAAGTGATAATGTCTTTTTTGATCACTATCATTCCAGAAAAAGTGAGCCACCTGAGAGTTAATCTCCTCAATCGCCCACTTAGGAAACTTAATAACAGACAGCAAATAAATGGGAATACTAGATAAGCAAGATTTTAAAAGGGTCAATCTACCACTATAAGAAAGTAACCGCCCTCTCCAACTAGCAACCCTTTTAATCACTTTATCCACTACAGGCTGAATATCTTCTTTTCTCAGCTTTGCATAGTGCAAAGGAACCCCTAAATACTTAAAAAGGAAACGAACCCAAATTACAGCAGAAAAGTCTAGCTAGATTATTTTGATCTCTTTCATTAATACCTAAACACATCAAATCACTTTTATCGTAGTTAATTTTCATACCAGACAACTGCTCAAAGCAAAATAACAGCCACTTAAAGTTCCTAGCCTTTTCTAAGTCATTTTTCAGAAAGAGCACAGTGTCATCAGCATATTGAAGGCTAATTATACCACCAGGGCAAACATTCGTCATCAAACCCTCAATCAAACCATTATAGGCAGCTTTAACAAGCAAAGCAATTCATTCTTTCAGCATAAAGTACGGATTTGCAAGTGGAATTTCAGCTGTTAATGCTTTGATGCGCATATACGTAAGGTGTGGTGACTCACTGGTTGCCTTTTGGCTTATGGCAAGTATAATGTCTATGTCCGATATTGTTTCATGGAATACAATCATAGTAGGTTGTGTATAACATGCTGTTTTTGTCATGATAACTTGGCAAAACGCAACTGGCAGGGTAGTATAACATGCTGTTTTTGTCATGATATGGAGACAATTAGGCATTTGTTCTTTCACTGTCGCTTTGCTCGTCTGGCCTGGGGTTTTCTGCATCTAGCTTTCGGCATTTCTCGTCCTTTAAGTGTATCTCATATGTTTGGAAGCTGGCTTGGTGGTTTCGCAAAGGATCTTAAAGATATTGCTTTATTAGGAGTTGCTACCATTTGTTGGTCTCTTTGGTTAACCAGGAATGCCATTGTTTTCGAAAGGAAATCAAACTCATCTCCTTTGCAGGTTATATATGCTATTTTCCATCGGGTGCACAGCTTGGAACATTCTCTGAGCGGAATTTCGAACTATTATGGTGATTGATTCTGCAATGGTGGTGCAGTGGCCATGGATTTCTATTCTCAAGCATGGGTGGCGGTCTAGTCTTCAGATTGATAGTCACTAGAGTGTGCGTGTTATTTTCATTTTTTGTTTTCTGTTTGGGCTGTGTGCTTATTATTAGGCAGAGGCCGGAAGAAATTTCAAGAAGTTGTATCATCTTGATGTAATATTCTTGAAATTAATAAAATCTTCCTTCATCCAAAAAAAAGTAGGTTGTGTACAAAATGAGCTCTACAAAGATGCATTGGAAGCCTTTCGGTTCATGCACTCATCTTTGCCAGTAAATCCTGACAGCATTACACTAGTTAGTGTTTTATCAGCATGTGGAAGTCTTAACCTGCAATCCCTTGGAAAATCCATCCACTGCGTCGCGCTAAAGCACTTGCTTGCATTCAATTTGAGGGTGAAGAATGCCTTGTTAACCATGTACTTCCGGTTTGCACATACTAGAAATGCCGAGTTAGTTTTCTATAGTCTTGGAGATAGAAACTTGTGCTCCTGGAATTGTATGATCTCTAGTTTCGCACAGAATAAGGAAGGTTGGAGAGCATTGCAGTTCTATCAGAACATGGAGGGTTTTGTGCCTAAGGAAATATCTGCAGTCAGTATTATCTGTGCTCGCACTCAACTGGGGGATCTTAGACGAGGAAAGAGCATACATGGCCATGTGTTCAGGTCTGGTCTACAAACTAATGTTTCTATTTTAGCATCACTTGTTGATATGTATAGTAAGTGTGGAAGGCTGGACATTGCTGTCAGAGTATTTGAAACCTCTGCTGAAAAATGAATTGCTTGCTGGAATTCCATGATATCAGCTTTTGGATTTCATGGCCATGGGTTCAAATCCGTAGAACTTTTCTGCAAGATGAATGATTCTGGAACAAAAACTACGAGAAGCACTTTCATTACTCTTCTGTCAGCTTGCAGTCACTCTGGACTTGTTGATGAATGATGGAAGTGTTACCACCTTATGTCAGAAAAATTTGGGATTATTCCAGCCCAGGACACCATGTATGTATTGTAGACATGCTGGTCGGCGGCAGGAAGCACAAAATCTTTTGGATAGTTTACCATCCAAACAAGCTCATGGAGTTTGGGGCGCATTGTTAAGTGCTTGCAGTAACAAGAGTGAACTCAAGATGAGTGAATCCGTTGCCAAGCATTTGCTCTCACTCGAACCTGAAAATAGTGGTTACTATGTGACTATTTCTAACTTGTATGACTCTCAAGACATGTGGAGTGGTTCGATCCAAGTTACGGGCATATTGCAAGATAAAGGGTTGATGAAGCCCCGTGGTCGCAGCATTGTTGGTTAAAGGGCGGGACAAAACCATAGAAGCTATACAGAGTCAGAAATCGCCAAAAATGGATTACCTGCTGCAGGCTCTCTCAAACGTGACACAGGTATCTGACTGCAAGTCTCTACTCACATTTGATACCAGACATGGCACCTCGAACTATGAAACCAAACACTGCTTGAAAGTTCATCCAACAACCCGAACTTTGCTTAAAAGTTTATTCAGCACGCTGAACTATAAAGCTAGAAGACATTTGACCCTCGAATTTTGCAATACAGTTCAAATAACGCCTTGACCAGGTTTTGCACGGTGGAATTACCCACGTGGCGCAATGAATGGGCGATTTTGCCACTAGTATGACACGTTGACCAAGTTTAAGTGAATGACAGGTGGGGCCTTCAAGGACTTCCCCACAAAAATAAAATTAGAGAGGGAGGGAGCTACAGGGAACGATAGTTATGGAAGCGCAGCTGAGAGCAAGATGGAGGAGAAGCCCTTGTGTGCTCCACCTGCCATTAACCCAATTTGGCCAATTTGTTATCCTATGTGGTAAAACCACCTACTCATTGTGTTACACGGTTAATACCACCCATCAAAACCGGGTTAAGATGTTATTTGAATTGGATTGCAAAGTCTAAAGAGTCAAATGACTAGTTTTGTAGTTTGAGGTATTGAATGGACTTTCAAACAAAGTTTATAGTGTTATATGGACTTCTTCCAACATTTTATTACCAAGTGCAACTTACACATTCGCCCTAAATAAAACAAATTAAGAAAATATGGAGGACATACATGCAAATACTCAAACCTGAAGGGATGGTATGACAAAAGCGGTTATAAGAGAGGACTAGATGCCAGAGGAATGGATGGCTCTCTTTGGGACACACCACCACCCAATCCCTCCTTTCACTCTCTTCCTCTGCACCACTAAAAACGGCAGCCCCCCTATGATTCCCCCCCTCCTCTCCTTCCTTCTGGACACACCCCTAACTCCTCCCAGAGCCACTACTGTAGGATGGCCGCAGTGATGAAAGCTCTTGCCGTTGCCTCACCGGTTTCGGCGCGGGCACAGCCCCGTCTATGCCTCGCAGGTCTTGTTCTCACTGAAGCTGCTTTTCCATTTCTTCGCTATAGTGGTATATAAGCACTTGTCAGGAGTAATGCATGGATGCCACGATGCTGTATATTAAGTTTCCTGGACTCTTTTATTGCTTTAGGTAGTTCAGAATTGACTGTGTGACTTTCTTTCTTTCTAACTTTGTTGCATCATGCTTGTTACGGATGTCATTTCGGTTGTAGTTAACATGAGTTAAGTTAGCTTTATGTGTACTATAGTTAGCAATTGAGTAGATGATACCCGATCGTTCTCGGTTAGCCCATCTACTGTTGTGGATTCTGGCTTTAGAATGTTCAGAAAATGGATTTGATTGTCTGTAGTCATAGGACAAAAAGATAGATCTTTTTTTTTTTTGCTTAAGAGCCACCACGTACCGGAATCATGACCCAAAATCGAATTACCGGAACCATGACCCAAAATCGAACGTACCGGAACCATGACCCAAGATCGAAGGTTTTGTACTTTTATTGACTTTAGTTGGTTTTATTTCCTAGTCTACCCTAACTTGTTTGTGACAAAAGGCTTGTTATTGTTGTTGTTGTTATCAGAGTAGCTTACTTGGGCTTTATGCTGAACTACTCTGGTCACAGAAAAAGGGTTGTACACAGAAAGATATATACTCTTCAGTGTGTGTATTGATCAGTTCATAGCTGTTTAAAAAGAACATTCATGATGCATTAAAAACTAGGCTGGGGTTTAGATGAAAGTGGAGTTGAATTACTTTTACTCTGTTTATTGCGTAATCGACAGTTTCAAGACAAATACGACTGCCCACATAATTTTTTTTTCCATTTGAAGGGAAGCATTTTTGGTAAGAGATATCCATCTGGCTTACCTATTACGCACATCAGGAGTCTGGACACAGTTCTTTTACTCAGAAGTCTGCAGCTTGGCCTTCTACGCGAGTCTCGTAAGTCCAGGTCTCCAGGACCTATGAGGGTTGACTCGATCTTCAGAACAAAACGAGCTTATACGTCTGAAAAAAACACTCGAAACCAGTTTCTGAAATGAGCTCTGGCGTCATAGCTAGATCGTCTCATTGGTTCATTCTGTAGCCACTCCACCTCGTTTGAGTCGTTTCGGTTGCTTTCCACTCGTATGGCTGTACGATAAACACTTCAGCGAGAAACTAAAATGTATATGTTTGTAGTGTTTACTTCTTTAGTGTGCAACTTTTCATCAGTTTATTTGCCATACACTTGAGGACTTTTTTTCTTTGCATCCAATTGTACGCTGCTGTCTGTTTTTGCGTCCCAAACCAACATTGCAAGGTGCAATTTCTGCTCATGGACTTACACATGCATGTGCCAAGCCATTTTCAGGTTCATCAGGCCAAAGCCTGCAGTCCTCCTTCCACGGCGTCTCCCTGCAGTGCCGGCCCTCGAAGCCGATCCACTCTAGGCCGTGTTGCTCCTGGTCGTCGCCGGTGCAGGTGGTGATGATGGTGAAGCCGGCGATCCAGTTCATCCAGGGCACGGACGAGCAGACGATCCCGGACGTGCGGCTGACCAAGTCGCGCGACGGGACGAACGGCGTGGCCATCTTCACGTTCGAGCAGCCTTCGGTGTTCGACTCGTCGGCGGAGCTGGGGGACATCACGGGTTTCTACATGATCGACGAGGAGGGCGTGCTGCAGTCGGTGGACGTGAGCGCCAAGTTCGTGAACGGGAAGCCGGAGCGGATCGAGGCCAAGTACGTGATGCGCACGCCCAGGGAGTGGGACAGGTTCATGAGGTTCATGGAGAGGTACTCCCAGGCCAACGGCCTCCAGTTCGTCAGGAAATGAAGTGATCAGATTCAGACCAAGGGCGATGCCGCATTGCCTTCACTTCACTTCACTGTGCCCTCCCTTTTCTTTCCATGCTGACACTGCCTTGAGCTTGTTTAACTGTGTTGTCGGTCATCATGAGCTGGTAAGCTCGATGCTTGGTACTGGGTTGCGTGATGTGATGTGTGTCTCCTGTTCGTGCTTTCTTTCTTTCTGATGTGTGAAATTTTGTAAAACATACTGTGGGGAGGTTTGTCAGTACACACTTTGAGAGCTAAGAAGCAAGAGCTCCGTCAGATCAGATTCTGCGGTTATGCTAGCTTTCAGTTAAGATAGGGGAGAAAATTACAGTTGCAAGCGTAAGAAAAAACCGGCAATTTGCGCTTTGCGAGCGAAAGGTGCAATTGTAGATTGTGGGCTAGCCTAGATGTGAGCGTGATAAGAGGAACAGACTGGTGGTTATAAGTTGACTCCCTAACTTCACGCAGCGCTTCTGTATTGTACCACGGGTTTGCAGCAGACACATAGCATGTGGCCACACTGGAAGCCAGCATAACAGTACTAGTCAGTTAAGATCTGTCGGTTTGGACATTAGACCGTCCTTTTTTGTGTAAGCTTTGTGCTCCTGTTATTCTCCAGTTTTGTTCAGCAGTTGGGCAGGAAGTTACAGCTAGCTGGGAGTAAATTCGGAGTATATACCAGTCGCGGTACTCCCATTCTGACCTAGGTTGGCACTCCTCTAGTTGTGTGTGATCCTGCCCTATATGATGCAGCACAGGGCACAGCACTTCAAAGAGTACGGACAAGTGCTTTCTGAAATTAAAGGCGACTCTTGTGCAGAAGAGAGAATGCCTTGGCTGTCATTGGCGCCAGCCTATCTTTATTGTGGAATTGGCCGCCGAGCACGCATATTTGCACTTTCGGCCTTTAAACATGATGCACAGTAGGTGACCTGCTGTGGTCCAGTAGCGCGGCAGGAAGTAGAGTGGCAGGACAACTTATTACGGTCGGATAGTACAGTAGGTAATTGGACTGCAATAAGTCATCTGTCGTGGTAAGCTATCTAAATTACCGCACTACAGCTTGTGGTTGCATTGCCACGAAGCTCCCGCAGTATCGGACCACAGCGAGAGAGCAACGAGGTCAAATCTGAAAAAAAAAGAGACTAAATTCGAAAAAAAAGAACGGCGAGGAGGCCAAATCTGGACTGGCTTCGAGAATATATGTCACTCTATGTGCGGGTTTTTTTCCCTGCTCGCAAAGTAGAAAGTTGCCATTTGGATCATTATTACCAAAAGTATGCTGTTCTCGCTGTAAATACCCAAGAACGGGAACGATTTGACTCGACTGGGTCTCGTGCAGCTGTGTGAGAATGACGCTTATGATGTAGACTCTTCTCATTTCTCAAGCAAACTCATTAAGTCGTGTTGCGCTTATCCTCGAGCAAATACAGATTAATGTGTAAAATATCAGGGAACTAGGAACAGACAGTAGAATCAGCATGTACATTACAACTGCCCAGAGGCCACTTACGTCAGTGGCCCATACCTAGAATTGCTTGCACATCCAGCTTGCAGTTGTACAGTGAAAATACAATCGAACATATGATGTAACATGTTGTTCTTGCGAAGCTGTCTGAGATATCAAGGCTCAAGCATCCATCAGCTTTGCTAAAGATCATAGACTCTTAATTAGTACCACGAAAGAGGAGACACCTAACCTACAATAAGAACTTTGTGATTGTGCTAATGCCTCACAAAATTCAGACACATCTGTGTCCTATATTATTCCATTCCACGGGGCATCGAATCATCATGAAAACCAGATCAAAAGCCTAGCTAGCATATAGCATTAGCTCCTAATATTTCTTCTCTTCCTTTAATTTTTTCTTTATATCTTTTACAGGTGAAGTCATCATCATATTTTTACTCACGCGAAGCCTCCTCCATGCTTGACATTTCTGAAGATTAATAGGTAAACCATGGAGCTTTTTTTTCCCCTGATTTCTGCAACAGTTCCACAATTCACTCAGCTGCATGATTTCATGTACAAAAGATCCAATTCTAATGCGGTTCAGTACTTATGACTATTGTAAGTGCTGATCCAATTCCCATGCTTGTTGATGTTTATGTACTCGAGCATCTCCAAGAGAAGCTCTAAATAGGTTGCTAATTGTAATTATAGGGTTTTGATGGAAAAAAAGCACTCCAACAGAGGTTGTATTTTGAGAAAAATTATCAAAATAGGTTTAGGACTCAGAGCCCTGTTGCTATATTTAGCAACTCTCCTCTCCGGCCCCATCGATGGAGCTCTTCAATGAGGCGCCATACCAGTGCCCCGGTGCCCCCCCTCAGCATCCAGGACCTCAACTACCCTTCCATCACCGTGTACGACCTGGCCGGCCTGACGACGACGGTCTTGCGGCGCAGGTCAAGAATGTCGGGTCGCGGAACACGTACACACCGCCGTCGTCCAAGAATCCGAGGGCGTGCGGTGTGATGACCCACAGACGCCTGGCGTTCGGGAGCGTGGGCGAAGAAGGAGTTCTGTAAGCCAGCGGTGAGGGACGCCACATGGCCGCGGACTACACGTTCAACGCCATTGTTTGGTCCGACGGGAACCATCAGGTGAGGAGTTCTCTCGTCGTGAAAACGCAGGGATGAATGAAGGATTGGAGATTTAGGGTCTAATTGCTGGAGTCAATAGCAATCTTGGGTCCTAATTTTGTTAGTTTAGGCCCTATTTTGAGGTATAGGACTCTATTTTAAGCCTTGACTATTAGAGATGCTCTCACATTGTTTAATAGTAGGCATTCCAGTGAATACATTTGAGATTCCGCCATGCAGAGATTACCATGCAGAGATTTAGGCACAAACATAATTTTAATTGATAAAAATGGTGTAGTTAACACTTGAACATCTCAAAATATGTCTCCTTGGCATACAAGCAAAAGTACAAATTTCCTAAGCAAGTTAGTTCTCTTTTGAGACGGATTTATTTAGATGAGCAGACATTCGAGCTCTCTTCTGGGAGGATTGACAGTGAGAGTTCTGGTACTACCCCTCCTATTTGTTGAAGACTTCGCGCGTGCTGGTGCATTTGAGCCGCGCCGAGCCGCCGGCTCGGCTCAAAAATTCTTTTCGCGATTTAGTCTTTTTGTAAATTACGAACAGGTTCTTCGTGATTTTTTGAGAGAGGAAGATTTTTTCGTCTAAATTTGCGTTCGGGTCCCTCGCGCGCCATTTTACGAAAAGAACCTCCCGTTAAATTCAAATCACGAACAAACCCTTTTCTAATTTTTAAGGATAGCGGACAGGTCCAAAAACGTAACATTCAGGTCCTTACTCTTTACGTCTAGGTCCTTTCTCTGTTTTTCTCGGGAAATTTTTTTTTGTCACTAGAAATACGTGTGCAGCTCTATCTCTGACTTTTTCCCACCTCGATTTCCCATCTCGAACTCTAATATTTTTTAAAGCATATATTATTACTCTACGAACACGTCGGTCTCTAATATTTTTTAAAACATGTATTATTACTCCGTGAACGCGTATAGTGTTGAGCTCGACAAAAGAAGGTTGCCATCTCTAATAATTTTTCACCTTTTTCCCTCTAGACTTTTTCCCCACCTCGGTTTTCTAGCTCGGTCTCCAATATTTTCCAAATAATTAAATCGAATGAGATATTTCTCTGACTCTATCTCTCGCTTTTTCCCGTTTCGCTCATTATTTCGACGATTTAAAAAATAAAAGTCCGCCGAAAAAAGAAATCCATACAAAAAAACGACACGTGCGACGTGTTACGCCGTGAGTCTCTAATATTTTTTAAAACATGTCCTTTCTCTGTTTTCCCGGAAAAAAACGTCGATCTCTAATATTTTTAAAAACATGTATTATTACTCCGCGAACGCGTAGAGTGTTGAGCTCGACAAAAAAAGGTTGTCGTCTCTAATATTTTTTCACCCTTTTCCCTCTAGACTTTTTCCCCATGCAGCTTTTCCATTTCGGCCTCCAATATTTTCCAAATAATTAAATCGAAAGAGATATTTCTACAACTCTATCTCTATTTTTCCCCATTTCGACGATTTAAAAAATAAAACGCCATAAGCAGAAAAATAAAATTTTCCTATGGAAAAACAACCTTGTGGCGTGTTACGCCATGAGTTTTAATATTTTTAAAAACATGTATTATTCCTGCGGTTTTCGGCTCGGCCTCCAATATTTTCAGATAATTAAATGAAAAAGATATTTCTATAACTCTATCTTTCTATTTTTCTCCCGTTTTGCTCATTATTTCGACGATTTAAAAAATTAGACGCTATCGAAAAAAACATTTTTTCTTCGAAAAAGCGACACGCGCGGCGTGGTACGCCGCGGATAATTTCCTAGTTGCTAAATGTGTGTCTTGTAGTTGTAGCCTTTATGTCCTTGTCCATCATCTCTTGACTCCATGGCTGGCAAGTTACTTCCTTCCTTTTGTTACCATCTATCAAGGCACGGTGCAGCCCAAGTTATTAACAGCAAAAGTTGATAGATGGATTCAAGAATGCATAAATTGTTTTGAAGAGTATCCAGCGTTACAGATGTTTTGTCTGGATTTTGCTCTTACATGTTCCATTTATCAGTCACTAGTTCTTAACAAACTATCTGTAGAATAAATAACCGAAGAGACAACATCGTTGCGCAATTGAAAAAGGCAACGAGCAAATTTACATGAATTTGAATATGTTATCCTAAGTTCATTTCCCAATTTTATATCTTGAGTAGTCGTTTTGGGAATAGATGAAGTAGCGTAACGCATATGGGCATATTTTAGCTCTAATAATAGCTTTACAACCATCCATCATCCAAATTGCATCATACAAAGAATGCATGGTTTCAGTTTCGAAGTGGCCCATGGGTTGACATGAGCTCCACTATATGTGCTAGTCAAACGAGGGCCAAGCATTGCTCGGTTGGTTGGAGCGTCTAGAGTGTGCTCAGTTCGTCTGCGTTTGAGGGTTGCTTGACCTGAACGGTCGTGGAGCCAAGGGTGTAGGCGTGTGTGGGTGTGTGGCGTACGTTTATAGCTCGGCTGTTATTCTTTTTCAATAAAATGTCGAAACTCGTAGTTAATATTTTTTGAAAAGGAATATGTGCTAGTCAAACACACTAGGTATAGTTAGTTGTCTAACCTAATCCTCGCTCCGGTGCAAATCTAATCAATTATCCTATCTCACGATGAAAGACTAACTCCTAGGCCGTTACGTATTCTCTATGTATGAAATTTAATAGCAAACCAGCAAGCGAAAAGCAAAAGTAGACTTGCGCGGTACCTATAATTATACTTTCTAGGAGTAGGACTAGGAGCAGAGCAGCTGATTATGATACTTGCGTAAGAGGACCAGAAATTATTTTTTTAGACAAAAGAAAAAAAAAGGAAAGTGAGGTAGGAAAAATAAGCTGCAAGAAAACCGTTGCAAGAACAAAAGATGACGACGGGACAACCTTGTCTTCTCAGCTCTCCCAGAAAACAAACTAATCCCCTCCTCTCTCTCTATCTTTCTCTCTCATCATTAGTATATCATACTACAAGTTACAAATGCATGCATATCCATTAGCAATTATTAATTGCTCCCAGCTCCATCTCCTAAACCCGAAAAAACAAACCAACAAAATTGCGTAACCGCAGCGGCGAGGCGAGGCGGAGGCGGCCCAGCTAGCCCAGCCGAGCGAGCGGCGACAAGTCCCCGGCGGAAGCCCTGGCGGCCAATGGCCGAGGACGGCGAGAAGGCGACGGCCGCGCCGGCGGAGGGAGGAGCAGGTGGTGGTGGAGGAGCGGGAGCGGAGGGAGAGGAGGCGAGCGTGAAGCTGTTCGTGGGGCAGGTGCCCAAGCACATGGCGGAGGCGGAGCTGCTCGCCATGTTCCAGGAGGTGGCCATCGTCGACGAGGTCACCGTCATCAAGGACAAGGCCACCAAGGCCTCCCGAGGTGCGGCTCCGTACGCCCGGATCTGGGCCTGTGAGCCTCGCTCGTGTTCTGCCGCTGTTCGGGCTCGATTTGGGGCTACCCCGCCGCGGAATTCGAGTTTTGCGCTGTTCCCTCGCGCCAAAAATTTTCCTACTACGTTCGTGTTGTTTTTTATTTGTTCCTTTGTGAGCGTTGTTTTGCTCCAATGCTGGAGGGAGATCTCGCGTCGAATTCTCTTATTACTGGGGTTTTGAGCTCGAATTTTGAGTTCTATCGGTCGGAATTGCGTTAAGTTAGTGGATTTGCTCCAATGCCGGTCTTAATTTTGCCTTGTGGTGCTTTGTCTTCGAAAAAGTCCGTTTTCTCCGTACGTTTTGTATTTTTCTTCTTTTTGTGTGTGTGTTTGTGTTGTGCCTTAAGCTTGTTTTGGAGCAATGCAGGCATAAATGTGCTATACTTCCATGGAATTTTTGGTACTTTGGGGAATACCGATTTTTAGCTAGTTGATTCGGATCGACGTCAGAAAATCTTAAGATGAGCTTCGTTTGGACTTCTGTTTGGTGATTTAACTCTATAGTTTTCAACATTTGATATTGGCGTAGGATTCGCTTGTCTTTTGCTTTTGATTTTTCGTCATGCCTAGTTCTGTTGTTCAAAGGGGTTTATTCCAATCTGGCGAAGTAAATTCGATCTTTTGCTGGTATTTTGTGTTTCCCCTGTTCATTCTTATCACATCATATTCGTTCACTCTTCTCGTTAGTAGAGCTTGACGATGAGCTGTGGTGATAAAAATCTGAAATTATTATTACGAAACGATTACCGCTCAGACGTCCAATATGAGATTTTTTTTATCGGATATCTCCAATTTTTTTTTTCTATGCGTGCAACATTTTATAATCACCGTATGCAACAAAAAAGGCGATGACAATAGGAATATCCATAAAAAAAAATACTGCACACGCCTTGTCCTATGATGATTAAATTTGTTGCACGAATTATTAAAAAATATTGCGCCAACACGTCCGACAAAAAAAAAACTCGTGTCGGACTCCTATAATCTCCCATATTATTAGGCCTTGGTTTTCATTTTAGCCTATGCCATGAAGACCTTTTTCATTCTGGTCGGTTTGCACTGGCCTTGTACAATCCTGCCACGAGAATTTTGATGCTTGCATTTTTTTCTTTGTGTTTACAGGTTTTAAGTGCAATAATCATAAGTAATTTATGTTTGCTACATGCGGAGATTTGGTCGGAGTGGACCTTGCTGCAAAATTAGATATGTTGCCTTGTTTACCCTAAAAGTTGTCTGTTACTTTACACATCGACAAGTCAGATTTGCCCCTGCTAAGTGCTAACTGCTAGCGCTTTTAATTTGCTTCGTCTTTGTGGCACTGCAGCCTGATCCCTGATGATAGTGTTTTTCGTTTTCTTCATTTTGCTCATCTGCCGCTTAATTTGGCCTTAATTTTAGATATGGTGAACCTAATGCAGGGTGCTGCTTCCTGATATGCCCCTCGAGGGATGAGGCTGACAAGGCGGTAAATGCGTACCACAATAAGCACACGCTCCCTGGGGTACGTGAGCATTGCGGTCTTCTCTATCTTCTCTGTTCGTCTTTTATGCCATCCGCCTAGGTGGAAGTGTGACAAACTGAATCCACTGTTGGATCCTTCAGCCCTTTTCAGGGTCGCAAATCATGGGTGTTTTACAAATACTCCATGGTCTGTTTGGCAGGGACCGCAGTGGAAGCTAATGCATGCCTTTTAGCTGTTTGGTGGGACCAAATGAAATCTTTGGTGGGACACACCGGGGAAATTAGATTTAGTGACTTTCGTGGGTGGTCTAAAATTTGGAACTGCTTGTGTTGAATATATGTGGGTTCCTTCCAATTCCATGAGGATAACCATTTTTAGTTTGTCAAGAGAGAGCACAAACATTTGTAGGGCTTTAACAGTTGAACCCATTCTAATTTCTAGATTTGGGGGTGTGGCATGGTTGTGCAGGTTATGCCCTTTTCCAGAGTTGCTTTATTGCTGATATTAAGGATATTTCTGAATATAGTTAACCCAGGTGGTAATTTTGTTTTTCTTTCTTGCACTTAGGAGACATAATATAAGCTTTAAGCTTTCTTAAATATGAGTTCTTGTTGAACAAAGTTGGTCTTGCTATGCCATTATCCAATTGGAGCGTGCTGTTGTGATGCAATAAAGTCTTTTTAAATGAATGACTACTTGACTAGAATGTACGTTAGAGCATTCTCGATAGACAAATAACGCCCACGAAATACAATTATACAAATACTCATGTTTGCACTGCAATCTGTTAAATCTTTTGTTCGCTGTTGTAATTAAAGATAAAGCAGGAAGCCACTACAGGCATGGAGTATAGGATATTTTGCCTCCATAATTAGTGTAAAGATTATCTTTTTGTTCCATGTTCCTGCAAGGTTGCTAACAATGAGGGTTGTATTTTGGTACGACTTTATGAAAGTTGGTGGTTTAACCTCATTTCGCAAAGCCTTAGCATTTCTACTCTCCAAGGACGCGAGCTAGGGAATCTGTTGTTCTTATTTTAGGACAGTAGGAGCAATGGTGAAGGAGGTTTCCTTTCATGGTTAGTTTAGCCAACTGTAACCTGACCGTGGGCACGTTGATGCACTATATGGGGTAGTTAATGAAGGTTGTAGTTGCAACCTGTATATCAAGATAAGGAAACATAAACTCATCTTAAGAGGAAGTTCTGATTCCAGTCCCCTACCAAGTATAAACTTGTGTAGCATCTGTCAGCAGAGGGCTGGTCAAAACATTTGGGCCTGTTGACAGAAGGTATATTTGGTTGGTGAACTAACAAGGTTACAGTTAACCTTAGGCAAGAGTGGCACTAGTTGAATTACCACATTATGCTGCAAGTAGTGGGTGTGCTTCTTTTTACAGCAATAAAGTTGGGCCTATGGAAAATTTAACTTGTGGTCACCAACCACAAAGTGGACTAGACTTGTTTTTGAGAGTGACGCACCTAACAAAACTTCGACCACCAATTTGGCCATCACACTTTCGTAGCCATCTTGTATGGAAAATGAACTGATTGTGGCTTCAGTTTTATGGCACACGTAACTGAGGTTCCAACCAAACAATGGACTCAGTGTGGCATGCCTAACCCCAGGTGTGGCAGGTTGTGGCCTGGCTCCTATCAAACACAGCCAAAATGTTTACGTAGATGCAACAGTTGGGTATCGTAATGTCAGGCAATATCCTAGTTACCTAATATAAGTGATTGCTACTGCCTTGTATAGTGAATTGCCTTGTATAGGTTTTCCTTCTTGTCAGCGTACTTTACGCTGGGTACCCTCTCCGTCGCACAAAAGCGGCCCGCGTGGCGTTCGGGCGGCAGTGGGCGAGGGCATACCTTTCGTCCGGCGCCAACCACGTGGCTTTGGCATGCGGGCGGCGGCGAAGACGCCGCCCGCCGGCAGTCTTGCCACCATGCGTGGCGTTCGGGCGACCAGGTGGGCAAGGACGCCCTACTCGCCCCGCCGCAAGGCAAAAAGGAGGGGCACGGTGGCTTCACCTTGAAGTCTCCTTCCCCTATCGTACTCTGCCAGAGGCAGGCCTGCTGTGTCAGATCCATCGACTGTGAGGATTTCTGCTACAATCCCATTCCTCTGACGCCTCTCACCTACCCGTCACAAAGAGGTCACATACCGAGTGGACCGGGCGAAGCTATGCGTCGGCATTTAATGAGGCTGGAGGAACGGGACAACACGGGAAGGGGTAATAAATGTATGAAGATCAGCATGATGACCCCCCTTTTACCTACCCACTGGCCCGGCCTATATAAGGGCGCCTAGTGCATGGGAAAGGGGTCGGTCGATTGAGAGAGAGAGGAGGAGATCAACCAGGAGAGCCCAAGGAAGAACTTGTAACACGAGAGCTCAGTACTAGCTTCAAACACTCTATAAAAGATCTAGCAGGCGTAAGGTCATTACCACGGGCGAGGGCTGAACACAGGTAAAAATCTTTGTGTCATCTTAGTTCATAGGCTCAGGAATCCTTCATGTGGGAGTCATTAGGGTTTTCACTCGTTAGGGTTTGCGGCCCATGAAGGCGCCTCTCTTGAACCAAACCCGGTCTGTAGATTCGGGCGAGCGGACCAGGACTATCCCATGCGGGGACTTACATTATTTAGGTCTACCTTGCATATGCCCTGCGTGGCGTCTACTCATCCTTTTGGTAGTTATGTACGCACGCAGGCCAGGCGTAGACGTGTTGGCCTACTTTCTGAAAAGCTCAAGCATCTCCACGTGTCGCCCGGATGCTTGGGGGCTGGTCGCCCAACAACGTATAAGCAAGATAAGTGCTTCGTGCCGCATTTTTGGCCACTTCCTTATGTGCATGCACTAAGATGGGTCAAGCTATGCGTGATTATCGCGGGCGTCGAAACCAACGACCCTTTGATGATAAAAGGAAAAGTGCTAAAGTGTTGGCGTCCGGCAAGGGCAAGTGACCGGAGTGCGAGTTGGGCACAATACTCGAACACGGCTCGCACGCCTCGGGTTGGCTCCTTGAAGCACCGCTAGTTGTCACCGTCGAGTACCGCAGGCCTGAAAACACTCCCGGAAACCTGTTGCCTCGCCACGCCGCGCTGCAGCACGATTCCAAGAGATCGTCGGGATCTAAGTTCCGAAGGGTTTCGAACCAGCAACAATCTTGCATAAAAACCAAATGCTAAGACTAAACTACGTTTTGCATATCCTGTTGGACTTAAGGTCATCCTCGCTTAAGTCCTGTATGACTTGCATGATCTATGCTTATGTTCGCAGCGACTACATAGGACTACTGGTAGGATTCTGGGACGCTGCCCTAACCTAGGTATTTGTCGAGCGTTAGGCGAGTTAAGCGGCCTCCTAGTGGTTCAATCAAGCGAATTCGATCACGCAAGATAGATAAACACACAGGTAAAATTAAAAAAGAAGCATCCATTACACCAAAGTTTGCCCAAGTGTTCATGAATGCAGGCAGATCAACAAGAAGAAGTAAAACAAAAGAAGTAAAGCGGCTGCCCCGCCCTTCACTCGTCGCCGAAGTCAATGTCGCCGGCGCCTCCGCCTTCCTCCTTGTATCGTCGAGGCGTCCGGATCGGTTGCTCACTTCTTGTTGCCGCCACTGTTTATTGGCCGCGCTTGCCCGCTCCGCTGTGCGTTCTTCAATGCCGCCACCGCAACCATTGGGTCGGCGGCATCGCGGTGGCGTATGACGAGCACGTCTTGCCATGGTCATGATCGCGACTTCCGCCCTCTCCGTGAGCGGCGGCAGTGATGGCGGCTCAAAGTGCCTCTGCGACTGGTGGTCGCATGGGCGTACACTGGCGGAGTCGCCATGGGATCACGGAGGTTCACCCCCAGAGGCTCCAGGTACCTCTTCATGCGGCGGAAGTTCTTCTGGAGTATGGTGGTGAGGTTGTGCTGCAGGCGGAAGGACTCGGACTCGAGTGCCTCGATCGCCTCGGCCTCTCCTTCTTCATTGCGAGGCGGCGCGTTAGCCTCTCTGCGCCATCTCATCTCACTTGCTTCATGGCTTGCACCACTTCGGCGCTCGTTGCCGCCAAGCTCTTTGGCGTTTGAGCCCGTGCTGGCGGCCGTGGAAAGGATGGTGCCCAACGCATCGCTTCCCCGACTCGTGAAGAGCTCCATGAAGCGATGCCGCAGTGCAATGGCGGCGAGGGCGAGGTGGCGAGAGCGCTGGGCTGGGACGCCGCCTCGACTTACCGGTGGCGGTGGCTAGCGGCGGCGGCGAAACCGGCCAAATCTGGCGGCATGAAAACGATGCGCGCCCACGGCGCCCTCGGTGGCGGTCTTGAGTGCAAGCCCTTTGTTGGCGGTGGTCGCGGACTCCGTGGTTGAAGGCGAGCCCGGAGGAAACCTTTGGAGGTGGCGACAGTGCGGCCGGAGGGAAACGAGACCGAAGAAGGATCTTGGCCGCTTAATGGTGGTGGCGTTGGCGCGCGAAGATGGGCCGGTGGAGCGGCGTTGTGGTTAGGCGGCTGTCTGCCGCCCCTGCGAAGGCGCCGCTTTGAGTGGGCGGTTGAAAGTCCGCCCGTGGTGCGGGCCTTCTTGTGATCGGGGCCGGCGTCCGGAACAGTGGCCGCTTACTGCGGCCGATCATTGGCGAGGCCGCCCCTAATCACCAGAGGACCAGCGGTGGCAACCACCGCGTCGATGGAGAATCCATCGGTGGGGCTGCCGACGATCTGTAGTAGCGCTCCGCGTGCTCAAGTCGGCGATTAGCCGCGCATGAGGAAAGTCAAGCCGTGGGGATCGGCGGCGGCAATCTGGCAAGCCATCTGGTGACGGGTTGCCCCTCCAAATTTCCCACGCCTGGTGGTGCTAACAAAAGATGCTCCCATGCGAAAGAAGCCAAGGAAAAATAAAGACTTACGGCCGGGGTACGTGCGCGTTATGTCGTCGTCGCCCGTGTACTGCCATGCGGGGCGGGCACGTCGACGGAGAGGGCTGATCCTCCGGGCCACGAAGTCCCGGGCCACCATCGCCCGGTCGGGCCGTCGTCCATGATCTGTTGATGCGGCCGCCATTGCAGGAACTCTGCCGTCTCCTCGTGGCGAGTTCCAGCTTCGAGAGCCTCCATTGCCCGTGCACCTCCGAGCGTCGACTCATTGTCGTTGCCAATGTCTGACCGGTCATTGCGCCATGCCTTCCAATGGACTTGGTGGAAGGAAATGTAGCGGGAGGCCAATCCGTCCGGAGCGGAAATATGACTCCACCACGCCGTCGTCGGAGGAACCGCGACAAAGGAAGAAGTAGCGAAAAAGTGGAAGATTCGGCATCACCCCTATGAACATCTCACAGAGGTGTGCGAAGATGGAGAGGGTAACAATAGAGTTGGGGGTGAGGTGAAGGTGATGGACTTCGTAAAAGTGGAGGACGGTGAGGAAGAAATCGGAAAATGGCGACACCAGGCCCGCCATTAGCGCCCAGATGTGGATGACGATCTCGTTGGAGAGGCAGCGCGGCGTGGGCGTCCCCGCCCGGACGTGAAGGATGCCCTCGGGCGTGATGATGGAGAGCGATGCCACTTTGGCGGTGTCAACCGTGGAAGCGGGGATGTGGGGCGCCATGGAAGCAGTAAGATGCTGAAGGCTTTGAGCAAGGAAGACGAAGGAGCGAAAGTTGAAGTGCGCTAGGAAGCGTATAAAAACCGCTGATCTGATGTATCTATATATACACCACCCACACCAAGCGGTTCGCGAAGGGACAAGATCGTGCGCCGTTTCGGGTCCCAAAAAAAATCGGCGGATATGGGAGGGAACCGAGGCGATCGTATCTTCATGAGTGGTGGCCCCGCCCAAGAACGCACTGACATTTAATGAAGGCCCCAAAAGGATCGGTAGCGTTCGAGGCGGGGGCTAAACTCTTGTCGGCGTGCTTTACGCTAGGTACCTCTCCGTCACACAAAGCGGCCAGCGTGGCGTTCGAGGCGGCGGGGGAGGGCGCCTGCTCGCCCGTCGCAAGGCAAAAAGGAGGGCACGGTGGCCGCCTCGAAGTCTCCTTCCCTGTCGTACTCTGCCCGAGGCGAGCTGCTGTGTCGATCCATCATTGTGAGGATTTACGCTACAAGCCCGTTCCTCGGCGCCTCTCACCTACAGTTACAAAGGGTCACATAAGGCGGACGAAGCGAAGCCATCGTCGACATTTAATGAAATTTGGAGGAACGGACTGAGACGGAAGGGTAATAAATGTATGAAGATCGACATGATGACCCCTTTTACCTACCTACTGGCCGGCCTATATAAGGCGTCCTAGTGCATGGGGAAAGGGGTCGGTCGGTCGAGAGAGAGGAGGAGATCAATCGGAGAGCCCAAGGAAGAACTTGTAACCTGAGAGCTCTGTACTAGCTTCAAACACTCTATAAAAGATCTAGCGGGGCGTAAAGGTCATTACCTTGGGCGAGGGCTCGAACACAGGTAAAAATCTTTGTGTCATCTTAGTTCATAGGCTCCGGAATCCTTCGTGTGGGAGTCATTAGGGTTTTCACTCATTAGGGTTTGCCAACCGCGAAGATGCCCTCCTACTGAACCAAACCCGGTATGTAGATTCGGGCCTGTTCGGTGGAATACGCCGACACTTCTATATCCTCATGTACATGTATATATATTGGCTCATTAGCCTCATGTTGAATACAAGTGCTATTCATAACATGGTATCAGAGCAAAATTTAGGGTTAGGGTTTTCTCTCTGACGTTGCACTTGCGTCATCCTTGCTTGGTCAGCCCCTCCCGTTGGCCATCTCTCCCCACCGGCTCTTCCCGTCGGTTCTACTGTTGCCGGCTTCGGTTCTTTCCATCGGCTCTTCTCGTTGGTTCGGACAGCTCTGCTCACTTCGTTCTTTGTGCTTTCTCCGTGGCGATTCAGCGCAAGTCAACTTCCTCGCTTGGTGGTCGCCGACTTCATCTCTCCTTCGCCTTGACGCAGCCGCCCATCGCTGTTTTCTCGTCGCCGCGTTCTCGCCGCTAGACGCGCTTGCTTCAGTGCTCTCTGCCAGACACTGCCGTGTCCGTCTCCGAGGCAAGCCCGCTGGCGTTGACTCGACTCAGCGCCTAGCTGGCTGCCTCGTCGCCCGTGAGGAGCCCCGATCGGATTGAAATCCGATCGGGTGTTTCTAAAACCGGTTGGTTCGAGTAAAAAATGTCGCGTTTTGGGCTCTTCTTGAGGGATTTACATTCCTCGTTGCCCAGTTATCTTCGATGGTCTCAATTATCGAGACTGGGTTCCTCATATGCGCCTTCACATGCGTGGTCAGTGATTGTGGGAGTTTCTTACCGGCGACCTATCATGTCCGCCTCGTCCTGCTCCCCCCGCCATGCCTGTTATTCCTAAGGAGGCCAATGATGCTACTCGCCAAAAGGCCTCTGATGATTATGCTGATGTTGTGGAGTCTTTTCAGACTTAGTTTACTGCTTACAAGACAGTCTATTCGGCCTCCTGAGCGCCTTGGCTTTGTTGGTCTTTGCTCGGTCGGCCGACTTCTTATCGTGATCTTTGTTGTTCATTAGGAATGGCGACATGCGATGGCGAGAAAGCTTATCGCCCTTGAGCGAGCAGCACGTGGGATCTTGTACCCTTCCTCCATGTGTCCGTCCCATTACATGCAAGTGGGTCTATAAGATTAAGACTCGATTCGATGGCTCTCTGAGCGCTACAAGGCTAAATCTTGTGGCGTGTGGTTTCGATAGGAGCATAGTCGTGATTATGATGAGACTTTTGCACTGTGGCTCACATGACCACTTGTTTGCACTCTACTTCTTTGTGGCCTCTCGTAAGTGAGTGGTCTATCTCTCGGCTTGATGTCAAGAATGCCTTTCTTAATGGTGAAATTTGCATGAGGAGGTCTATATGCGACCACCACCGGGTATTCATTCTGATGGCATGGTTTGTCGGCTTCGTCGCTCTCTTTATAGGCTTAAGCAAGCCCCTCGTGCTTGGTTTGAGCATTTTTCTTCTGTGATCACTGCAGCTGGTTTTTCTGCAAGTGCTCATGATCCTGCGCTTTTTGTTCACACTTCTCGTGCTCGGACTCTTCTCCTTCTATATGTTGATGACATGATCATTACTGGAGTTGATTCTTAGTATATTGCCTTTGTAAAGGCTCGTCTCAGTGAGCAGTTTCTCATGTCTGATCTAGGTCCTCTTCGATACTTTCTTGGGATTGAGGTTTCTTCTACGTTTGAGGGTTTCTTTCTCTCACAAGAGAAGTATATCCAGGATCTTCTTGATCGTGCTTCTCTCACTGATGAGCGTACAGCTGAGACTCCTATGGAGCTCAATGTTCACCTTCGATCTACTGATGGTGAACCTCTTGAGGACCCTACTTGCTATCGTCATCTTGTTGGGAGTCTTGTTTACCTTGGTGTCACTCGTCTTGATATTTCATATCCAGTCCATATCTTGAGTCAGTTCGTTTCTGCTCCCACTCAGCTCCACTATAGTCATCTTCTTCGTGTTCTACGATACCTTCGTGGAACTATCTCTCGCCGTCTTTTCTTTCCACGCTCTAGCTCTTTACAGCTCCAGGCATATTCTGATGCTACATGGGCTAGTGATCATTCTGATCATCGTTCTCTTTATGCTTACTGTGTTTTTCTTGGTGGTTCTCTCATTGCTTGGAAGACTAAGAAACAGACAACAGTTTCTCGTTCGAGTGCTGAGGCTGAGTTGCGGGCTATGGCTCTTTTGACAGCAGAGGTTACTTGGCTACGGTGGTTACTTGAGGATTTTGGTGTTTCTGTTTCTACACCGACCCCTTTTTTCTCTGACAATACAGGTGCTATTAACATTGCTCGAGATCTAGTGAAGCATGAGCTCACAAAGCATATTGGTGTTGATGCTTCTTATATACGGTCACAGGTACAGGATCAGGTTGTGGCTCTTCAGTATGTGCCTTCAGAGCTTCAGTTGGCAGATTTCTTCACGAAGACACAAACTAGAGCTCATCATAACTTTTATCTCTCCAAACTCAGTGTTGTAGATCCACAATGAGTTTGAGGGGAGGTGTTAGGCAATATCCTAGTTACCTAATATAAGTGATTGCTAATGCCTTGTATAGTGAATTGCCTTGTATAAGCTTTCCTTCTATATCCTCATGTACATGTATATATACTGGCTCATTAGCCTCATGTTGAATACAAGTGCTATTCATAACACGTAAAACTTTCGGACTAGGTGCAAAATATCATGAAAGTGCATATTGGTCTCAATTAGCTGGAGTTGCAACTAAAGTACATTTTTGTCTATGTCTATCAGCTGGGATGTTCTTCTTTTGTGGTGGGCCAAATTTTCTTTCTTCAGAGTGAGAAAGAACTACAAGATTGCACTAGACGTAGAAAGTTGCTAAGTTGATACTCTTTCATTCTTGAGATGTCTTCACCAAATAAATCACATAAAGTGAGGCACTGAATATCTACTCCCACTCCTACTAAGATGGGTATTGTTGAGATATTAAGTAACGTTGTATCATTATGTGCCTAGAGAGGCAAAAGTTCACCACAAAAGGAGGTTATACAAAACATACTTTAAGGTCCTGGCAGCTAGAGAACCATATTCTAACGTTGGTCAAAAATTGGAATGCTTCAGATTACAGTAGTTAGTAATCACCTATGATGCACGGACACGGATACATCCACACGACACGATGCCAACATGGAATTCGCCATTTTCTAAAAATACCGACACGGCGACACGGCTATATATATTTAAATAATAATATACATATGTATTATTCTCTATTTTTCTACGTTCTTGTCAAATTGAAATAATGTAAAGCGTAAACTAGGAATATGTACCTCAAGCTTTGCAATTTCACTTCTAAGCTGAGTAAGAATAGGTACTGTCACCTTAGGATATATCTTTCAATCAACATTATTAATTTTCAATAGGTGCACTTTGAATCTAGAGTAGCTGCTAGTGCCAACATATTTGCAATATTTGCATCTCCATTTCACATTTCCTCTAAACGGACCACCCTAATCTAGAGCGTCAATATGTCTCCACAGTGAAGTCTTGATGTTGATGTTTTGCTCTTCTAGGGTGGCTAGAGTTACCCTTTAGGTTGCTGAGCTGAGGCGGGTTGTGTCATCATATGTATCAATACATGTCAAAGTTGTGTTGAACATTAAAATTATTTATTTTCGTTATATAATTGTCCAATAGGTGATCAATACGTGTCGAGTGGCGTGTCGGTGTCGGACACGTGTCAGACACTGATACGGCACCAAACTGGTGTGTCAGTGATACAGAGGTAATCACCAACTTGTGGAGCCAGTGAGACACATGCCCATGGCTAGTGTTCCCTTTTAGTAATATAGCTACTCTTGTGATGCCTAGTTCGGATACAGCTGACAGCATTTTTATTCTCAAGACACGAAAATAAAGATTTTGCAGACGGTTGCTACTTCCTTTGACTCCCTGATGATAATTTCCTTTCTCTCAGGCGTCAAGTCCTTTGCAAGTGAAATATGCTGATGGAGAGTTGGAGAGGCTGGGTATGATCGCCTTTTGTAAAGAACTGTTCTCTTTGCCACTGATATTGTAAACAGTACACGAGTCTTTGTGCAAGATTTTTGTTGCTTATTTTCCATTGATATGTGAACAGTACACTCATGTTTACGCTTGCTATGACTTCCAGAAAACAAGCTTTTCATTGGAATGCTTCCAAAAAATGTAACGGATACTGAATTGACTTGTTTGTTTTCCAAATATGGAAATATCAAGGATTTACAGATTTTGAGGGGTTCGCAAGAAACTGGCAAAGGTAAGTTGTTGCAGAGAAGTTGCTTTCCTAATCAATAGAAGTGGATACATTGCTTGACTCTGAAACTTTGTTCTCTAATGTATCTTGTTAATAAACTTTGGTTGTTGCAGCTGGCTGCGCCTTTCTTAAATATGAAACAAAGGAGCAAGCAGTGTCAGCCATTGAGGCTCTAAATGGGAAGCACAAAATAGAGGTTTGCCAAAAATGAGTTAGCATAGCAATCAACTATTATTTATTGTTGACTTTACTCTGATTCACATGAGAGCATAGTATATAGCTCATAATTATAATTGAATTATGTATTCCAATTTTTTTCCAACAGTTATGAACAACAAAATAGTGCAGCCACTTGTCCTAGTATGTTGTATTGTCCACAGTTTCACATTATCTACTGTAAAATTTGTCCTGAATTTCCCCAGCCGATCCACAACTTGACTTAAATAATCAATTAACTGTTGTCATTGCTGGTCTACCCCCATGTGGTGCTGACTAGTTAGCAACTACTTACTGCTGCTGACATGGGCACACTGCAAATTTGTTCCTCATGAAATCGTTCCCATCCATAAAAACAAACAGGAGCAAGGGAAACATGTTGAAAAAGGTTTACCTAAGTTGTGGTGCATAGCTGGAGACGCAGCAAGTCAAGTATAATGTTTTTAATCGTTATTCATTATATACAGAAATAGTCAATTAAAGACGTTTTCTGTTATTTCATTTCTGGCTTACACATTTGACACCTTGGGTTTGCATTAATTTAAGCAACTGGATATCTTCTGAAATCCTATGGTTATTTTTTGTAAATAAATTCTAGCAAGTTCTGATCTGTTTGTTAGGGTTCTAGTGTGCCATTGGTTGTCAAATGGGCCGACACAGAAAAGGAAAGGCAGGCTCGGAAAGCACAGAAAGCTCAATTGCAATCATCTAATATGCCCAACGCAAGTCCTATGCAACAATCTTCATTATTCGGAGCTTTACAGATGGGATATATGCCTCAGTATAATGGATTTAGTTACCAGGTGACTTGTGCTGTTCTTTCAACTGTCTTTAGATTACACGCTACCATTTGGTATGGAATACAGCTCTGATTTTGTTTTTCTGTGCAGCCACCAGGGACATACGGACTTATGCAGTACCCGTTATCTCCTATGCAAAATCAAGCTGCCTTTCAGAATATGGTTCAACCTGTCAATCAAAGAAACTCGATACGAGGAGTTAATCCTGAACTGTCCCCCAATTCAGTTCCTAGATCATGTAATGCAATGCAGTTAGGCGGCCCTTATACACCTGTGCCTGTTGTGCAGTATGCTGGATCCTATCCTGGTGGTCTCATGAACAATCGTCCTTTTGGGAATTCTCACAATTCTCTTAAAGTTCCAAGTGCAAATGTCAACTCTGCCGCATCTTCTAGTCCTGGTAGTAATGCCGGTGGCCAAATAGAAGGTTAGCCACATTCGATGCTATATCTTTATTTATTGTGCAATGGAAATCACTATATTCTTGGGAAAGTAACTGCGCCCATTACGCTATTAGCATGTACATTTCACCTAAAAGCCATGTCCATTTTGTTCCTATGTCACATTTTTTTATGAAGGAAGATTTTATTAATTTCAAGAACATTACATCGAGGTGATACAAGTCCTTGAAATTTCTCCTAGACTCTGCTTAACAAGAAGCACACAGCCTTAAAACAAAAAATAGCACACACACTCTAGCGACTATCAATTCGAAGACTAGACCGCCACCCATGCGCCTGGGAAAAGAAGTCCTTGGCCACCTGCACCAACCGTTGCGTAGCCTCCACCATAATAGTTATGAAGTCAAACCTGCAGTCTGACCCATGTCTGTGACCCGATGGGAAGTAGCATAAATAACTTGTAAAGGGAATGAATTTGATTTTCTTTCAAAGACTATATCATTCCTGCTTAACCAAAGAGACCAACAAATGGTTACGGCTCCTAGTAAAACGATATTTTTAAGATCCTTCTCAAAACAAAAAACCAGCTTCCAAACATATTGGAAACACTAAAAGGTCTAGCAATGCCAAAAGCTAGGTGCAGAAAACCCCAGACCATACGAGCAAAGCGACAATTAAAGAACAGATGTCTAATTGTCTCCATTTCATAACAAAAGCAACAAGTTTTACTACCCTACCAATTGCGTTTGACCATATTGTCCTTGGTCAGAATGACCCCTCTTCTAAGGTACCACAGAAATACTTTGATTTTTAGTGGGGCTTTTAACTTCCATAAGCACTTGTTTAAATTAGGAACATCGCATTTAATCAACGCCAGGTAATGAGACTTCACTGAGAATTATCCAGATTGGCACAAGTTTCAGCGAAATTCGTCATCATCCTGCGTCAGATGTAAATTGGCGATGCGTAAAAGCAAATCATTCCACGCCATCAACTTAGGTCCAATCAATGACCATCTCCAGGATATGTTTGGTTGAGGTGTCATGAGGACTTTAGCAATGGTTATGTATTTCTTCCTTGTGATGCTATATAACCCAGGATATTGATCTTTTAAAACGCAGCTTCCAAGCCAGGTGTCTTCCCAGAATCTCACCTGTGATCCATTATTGATTTTGAAAGTACAAAAGCGAAGAAAATCTCATAAACTTCATCAAACTGGACCAGAAATACGAGTCTCCTGGTTTCCACTCAACTTGTACTAACGGTTTAGATACAAGATACTTATTTCTAAGAAGCTGCTGCCAAGTACCATCCAATGTTAAAAGCTTGAACAACCATTTACTCAGAAGTGTGATGTTCTTAACATTTAAATCGTTAATCCCAAGACCCCCTTGATCTTTGGGTTGGCATAGGATACTCCATTTGGCAAGACGATATTTTTTTTTTGCCCTCGTCACCTTGACAGAAGAAACGAGAGCGAAAATAATCAAGTTTTTTAAGAACACCTTTAGGAATCTCGAAAAAGGACATCATGTATATTGGAAGGCTATTTAACACTGAATTTATAAGTGTTAGTCTACCTCCAACTGAAAGGTGTTTTCACTTCCAACTGCTGAGTCTCTTTTCGAATCGCTCTTCTACCCTTTTCCAATCTGAATTTCGCAATTTCTTAAAGTGGATAGGGATTCCTAAATACTTCAGAGGGAGCTCCCCTTGTTTGCAGCCAAACAGATCCAAATACTGTTCTAAGGAATCTTGGGCATCACCAAAAAAGAGTAACTCGCTTTTATAGAAGTTTATTTTGAGACCCGAGATTTGCTCAAACGCACAAAGCAATAGCTTCATGTTGCGAGCTTTATCCAAATCATTTTCCATAAATAAGATTGTGTCGTCTACGTATTGTAGAATAGATAAGCCTCCATCAACTAAGTGAGGCACTACTCCACCGATTTGCCCCTGTTCCTTAGCTCTTCTAATCAAAACTGCCAACATATCTGTGACAATATTAAACAATAGTGGTGATAAAGGATCACCTTGTCGGAGACCTTTTCTAGTTTGGAAAAAGTGTCCCACTTCATCGTTTACATTAACCGCCACACTTCCTCCCGAAATGAAGGACTTAATCCAAGAAATCCACTTGGATGAGAATCCTTTCATTCGGAGGGTTTGAAACATAAAAGGCCATTTAACCTTGTCATAAGCTTTCTCGAAATTAATCTTAAAGATAACCCCACTAAGCTTTTTTCTATGCATCTCGTGGATTGTTTCATGCAGTATGACGACCCCTTCTAGGATGTTTTGTCCACGCAAGAAAGTTGTCTGTATCGAACTAACTACCTTGCCTGCAACCATATTCAATCTGTTTGTAGCTACCTTGATAAAAATTTTGAAACTCACATTTAGGAGGCATATTGGTCTGTATTGCTGGATTACATTTGCTTCCTGAACTTTGGGAATAAGAGAAATTATTCCAAAATTCAGGCTAAAAAGAGGTATATCTCCAGAGTGTAGCTCCTGGAACATAACCAAAAGATCGCCTTTGATAGTATCCCAGAATTTCTGATAAAATTCTGCTGGAAAACCATCTGGACCAAGGGCTTTGTTATGTTCCATCTGGAAAACAGCGTCTCTAACTTCTGTCTCAGTGAACTGAGCAGTAAGAAAAGCGTTTTCCTCCTATGAGACTTGCGGTACATCTTGGTTGTCTTCCTCATCGAGGGCTAACAAGCTCTCCTCCAGTTCCCCAAAGAGTTCTTTGTGGAACTTGGTTATGTAGCTTTTAAGGTTAGCTTGCCTCTTAATCTTATTGTCCTCATGGTCCAGAGAATAGATTTTTTTCTTTCTACGTTTGCCGTTGGCAACCATTTGAAAGTATCTAGTGTTATCGTCACCCAAGAGGACATCTTTCACCTTTGCCCGCTGATAATAGTTAATTTCTTCCTCTCTGAGAAGATTGGCCAGGTGATCCCGAGCCTGAGCGAGGTTCTCTCGCTCCAGTTCAAACAAATCCCTAACCTCAGCGGCAATATCCAGCCCAGTGATTGTTACTTGGAGCTCGCTTTTCTTTTGCTTATAAACATCGTTGTTATGCAGTGCCCAACCCCGAAGAAAGCTATGCAAAGCCCCCATTTTGCGGTTCCATCGTTGGACAGAGTTATTCCCTCTCACTGGTTTATTCCAAATTTCCACCACCTTGTCATGGAAATCTTCTCGGGTAAACTAACTAAGTTCAAATCTGAACTGTTTAGCTATCCCTGAGAAAGCTGAAACTCCGGTGTCTAGTAGAAGGGGAGTATGATCCGAAGTGCCTCTGTCCAAAGCCTGAACAGAAACAAGTGGGAATTCAAACTCCCACTCGGTAGTCATAAGAACCCTATCTAACTTCTCATAAGTTGGACTAGGCAAAGAGTTCACCCAGGTAAATTGACGGCCAATGAGTTCGATCTCTCTCAAATCAAAGCTGTCAATTATAGCATTGAATAAGAAAGGCCAACGATCACTGAATCTGTTGTTCTTTTCCTTACTTTTTCTCATAATATTAAAATCTCCCCCAATAAATGTCGCTAAATGGTTGTGTTGGCAAGTTCTCACCAGTTCAACCAGAAACGCTGCTTTAAAGTTGTCCTGGGCTGGACCATAGACTGCCATTAGGATCCATTTAAATTTGTCTACCTTATTGCTGAGATGGAATTTGATAAAAATTTCTCCTTCCACAATCAAAGACAGATCAAAAGAAGCCATGTTAATTCCTAAAAGAATCCCACCTGATCTACCTCTAAGGGGAAGGCTGTGCCAAACGAAATTCGCACCTCTAGAGAGCCGTGCAAGATTCGATTTTGACATGTCTTGCTTTCATGTTTCCATTACAGCAATAAAGTCTAAATTGTTATCTTTAACAGCCTCTGAGATGTACCGAAATTTAGCCAAGTCTGAATGACATCTGCTATTCCAGAAAAAACCTTTCATAGTGAACTTTTCTTTTCTTTTGATTTATAGTTCCTGCGAGAGTTACGAGAGGAGGCCATTAGATCACATATTCTCATGTCTAGATCCTCCGTCTCTAGGTCCACTTCTGCAACATCCTTGATCAAGTGCGCGAGTAAGTCGCTATCAACCTTAGCGGCTTTGTCATCACTTGATTCAAAGGGATTAACCTCCCTGCTCTCTAACGTAGCTCTTCTGGCAACCTTTTTTCTAACGGATTGGTTCAGTTTTAACCTATCAACTTCCATCCTTTTTAGTGCTTTAATCGATAGGTTAGTTCCAATAATACTCTTTTTCATCCTAAAGCCTAAATTGTCTAGGTTTGCTACATAATTCTCATCAGACATTGCAGCAAAAGAAAGAGTTTGTACATGGTAATGTACCGGTCTCGTGGGGTAAAGTAGTCGAAGGCGAATATGGTCTCTCAATTGAGGGAACCACCATCTTGATTCCTGAATCGGCGTCCAGATTCCGCACCGCAGTTCGTCGCATGGCTTTGCTTAGTGAATCATCATCTGTCATATATGTACCGTCAGCAACTTGAACATTACATCGTAAGCTACGGCGAAGACCATCAATAGAATTAAAATGAACCGGGCTCGTACCACAAGTAATAGCAGAAACTAGAACAATTCCTTCGGGTGTTATTGGCGCCCCCATGTCATGAACCAGCAATTGTTCCATCTGGGCCGCCCCCTGCATCACCCCACCATGCCTTGTTGGGCTGTAAACCTCCTGAGTGCTAGCGTGAGTCAACACCCCGCAGAGCTCCTGGTCAAGTTGGGCCGCCTCCTGCGACACCCCACTCATTGTTGTAGAGGCTGGTTGCACAGAACTGGCTGCTTACTGGCCGAACCCGTGAGATGCTTTGATTCGGCCCGATGTGGCGGTTGCCAAGGCCGGCCGCCCTGTCGACTCCCCCTTAGGCGACAAACATTGATCCAAAGGGAGTACACCTTGTTCATCCAGAAGCGTGGGCAACAGCACTGTGGTCTGTTCTGTCCTAGTCCTGCAATCCTACTTGGCCGCTTGCAAGGGGCAATCTGATGAACCTCCGCACGCGATGCCAATTTTGGGCTTGACGCATTCTTCGAACTCATATCTGGCATTTTAGTTACCAAGATATTATGCAAAGATCCCTCAATGTTCAACATTGAAAAGCTCTCCAGTTTCTTATGTGCACTCCACGACCATCTCACTGGCGAGACACTAGCCGTCTGCATAGAAACTGGACCACTTCTTGATCTTGCTGAACTAGAGGCAAAAGGATCTTGCACACTTTTCTGTTTCTTTGCAGTTTGATCACCTTCTCCCCCTTTGCTCGCCCCATCTGTGCCTGAATCACCATCATCTTTATGATCTGGATCATGGGGATTAGGCGGGGGCATGGCCGGCTCAAACGTGTTTTCTTCAACAATGAATACAAGATCATATCCCACCTTGTTGAAAACCAAATCTGTTTTGAGCAGAAATTGGCCTCTGTCAATCATGCCAACTAAGAGCCGGATAACCCCTTTTTTCTGTATGTGTACATGTCAACTTCAAGAGTGACCCCGATCATAGAACCGAGTGCCCAGAAGCCCAGGTAATGCCTCCAAGCATGAGGCACACCCGTTACATGCACCCAAACCTCATCTAGGTAATAAGCAGGTGCCACATCGCCACTAAACTCCCACTCGGAGATAGTAAGAGTAACTTGATGATTCTTCAATTTATACTCTATGTCTGACATACGCTTTAACTCATCCTCGGATGGAAAAGCCATGAGAAAAGCATCATTCTCATGTGGCAGAGCCTCCCAAGTCCAATCAATCCGGGTTAGCCTTGCAAGCTCACTTTGAACTGTGGCTACATCCAGTTTTCCACCCGAGATCGTGACCAATGCAGTCGGGGCCGGATCAGGCGTTTCCAACTTATAATCAAACTCGGGAATTCTGAAGAAACAGAGTTCATTTTTCGCGCATTCGAACATATAAGCATTGGGCTTCGGAAGCTTAAGCAGCGGGCACTTGACAGGCAAACGAGAATTCTTTTTATTGCAGAGTCTAGGTTCGCTTGACAAACCGAGTCTAGATGACCAACGACTTTGCATCTGAAGCAGAAAGGTGGACGTGGTTTTTTCACCTTAGGTGCATCTGTCGTTGGCTTCTCCTGCGCTGCACCGTGCTCCGCAGTCGCACCGCCTTCCACCGGCTGGCTCACTGGCACAAATTGTTGTCGTGCCGGTGCGGGGTGTCGGCCCCTCCCACTGGTGTTGTGACCACGGTCGGTATACTGGCGCCACGACCCTCCGCCAGGCGTCATGATTGGCCCCGCTGACCGGTGAGGCGGACGCGGCAAATCCGGCGTTCACACCTCTAATCAACGGGTTTAACACGCATTGGGTTTAACATGTACATATGTTCATTTTCGAGAAATACTCCAGGAAAATGTACGTGAAAACAGCACTGTCAGAATTTTTAAAAATTCCTCAGGCTTGATTATCATCTGAAAATTTTATAGGAACATTAGCGATGCATCAGGACCATCTGCAAAAAATTTCAAAATTTGCTAACGTGGTTTGAACTATTTTTCGTCCGGTTGAAATTTATCAAGGTTTCGGTAATTTCGGTGGAAATCTCGGTTCAAAAAATTCCGAATTTAAATTTTGATTTTTGGATTTCGTTGGGATTTTGTCTAAAATTCCAAGATTTCATCGAAATTTTGGATTTCGGTCACCTCGAGATATAATCCAAAACCAAAATTTGGTACCTTGGCAACGTGTATGTAATGTTATCAGAAGATGCACACAAAGATCCCTGCACGAATATTGAAGAATGATCGACAGCTCTGACTGTGGGAGCTACTTGGTTCTCCTAACTACTGCACTAAATCCATATCGTATTATGCAAACCTTTTTATTATTATAGCTGTTATTGTAAAACCATTTTTTAAAGCTGTTATTGTGAAATCTATTGCGCTATAAAGCTTAGCTATCATGTATACAGGTCCTCCTGGAGCCAATCTATTTATCTACCATATCCCGCAAGACTTTGGGGACCAAGAACTTTCAGATGCCTTTCAGAGTTTCGGTGGAGTACTAAGTGCTAAGGTGTTTGTAGACAAAGCTACGGGTGTCAGCAAATGCTTCGGTAAAATCTCTCTCTCTCTCTCTCTCTCTCTCTCTCTCTCGTGCGCAGGCATGGTCTGCTAATTGGTTTGTAATTTGGTGCAGGTTTTGTAAGCTACGATTCTCCTGCTTCCGCACAGGCCGCCATCAGTATGATGAACGGTTTCCAATTAGGTGGTAAAAAACTCAAGGTACAACTCAAGCGAGACAACAGCAAGCACAGTAAACCTTTTTGACAAGACATTTGTGATGACCGCGCGATCAGGTTTTTGGTACATATTTGTCAGATAATTGATCGTGACATTGTTTGCTCTGTCCCCACGGGCCACGGCGCCGTCCTACAAACTACAGTACATTGGAGCTCATATATCTTCTTTGTTCAGTTCACATTCTTGAAAATCGTTTCATTGTGTACTTTATTGCAGCATAGACGGTAGCATTTGTACCATCAGATCCCTTGTACATCAGAAGTCAGATTCATTCCATTATTACTTTTTCTCTCCTGACAATGTTGGAAATAATCTTGACTTAGCAAATATGTTAGTCTTTGCATGTGTCTAGTTTTGGTTAGTGCCATGTAGTTAGCATGTGCATGTATGTCATGTACGTGTAGAGAAGTGCATCTGTGCATGTTAGCTTGTTAGCCTGTCACTACTACAGAACCGACCTTTCCTACCGGCCCATCGATGCGGTTGGAGTTAACCGGATCGATATTTAGATCGATCCGGTTCAGCGGCTCTGAACTGCGGGAGGCGATTAGTACGGTTGAAGACACGAACGTGCTTGATGAGATCAAATCGATGCGGTTGGTTTCACGAACCGGTACTATTTAGCACCACTAAATAGTACGGTTCGTGACACCAACCCGTCGATAGTTATCTCATCGAGACGGTTCGTGTCTTCAACCCGTCTCGAGTCTAATTAAACTTCTTCCTCCTCCGCTCTCTGCGGACCGGATCATTCGGTCTTGTGAAAAGAACTTGAAGCTTGCCAAGAGCTTGAAGGGAGGAGTCTTGCCAAAATTTCAAAATTTTGGTCATTTTACTCACAACCAAGGTAGCTAAGGTTAGTAATATCATTCCTCACTTCATTTGGTGTTAAATGGAGCCTCTTTTTTGCTTGAATTATGAAGAAAATTTGATCTTTTCCATGATTGATCAAAGATTATGAATGTAGAGGGAGGTGCTACCCAAATTTCAAAATTTTGGTCATTTTACTCCAACCAAGGTAACTAAGGTTAGTAACATCATTCCTCACATCATTTGGTGTTAAATGGAGCCTCTTTTTTGCTTGAATTATGAAAAAAAATTGATCTTTTCCCATAATTGATGAAAGATTAATATGAATGTAGAGATCTAGCTTGATCTTTTCAAATAGGATACAAAAACTTGTTGTGTAAGCTTAGAATTTGCTTGGATTATAATGTAGCTCGCCTTTAATGTGTGGATCTAGCTTAAATTTAGGTTTTAGTTCCATCGGTCGATGAAGGATGAGGTTTGGTTGCTTGCGTGGTCGGGGAGAATGGTGCATGGAAATCATGGAGTTTGGGATCTTCAAATGGCAATGGTTATGTGGAAAAGAAGAAATTTAAATTCATTTGCGAATTAAAATAATATCGTAAATATGAATGGCTTTATAGAAAATATAAAATGAGTTCAATATTTGAGAAAAGTTTTCAAAAATACTTTGGAATATTTTAAACTTAGAAAATTACTTCTAGTATAATTTTGGTTTTAATTTCCATCGACAAATTATTTTTGAAAACATCATTAATTAAGTGCTAGAGATTTAGAAAAAATAAAAATAAATGATTGAATAATAATTTAGAAATTTTTAGGGTGTTACAATTTCAACAGAATTTGCAAACAAAGGCGTCGTGAATTTTGTTGAAATTTTGAATCAGACTCGATCGACCAATTCTTTTTGTAGGTTGCAAAAACTTGTTGTGTGGGTTTATATTTTGCTTGGATTATTATTTAGCTCGGATTGAAGGTGTGGATCTAGCTAATATTTAGGTTTTGGTTCAACAATTCATTATCGGAAAATGAGGTATGATTATCTTGATGTAACATAATGTAGATGGACCGGCGATGGATGTACATGGATCGGCGCTCCGGAGTTCTTGCGGGGTTTGCAAGATTTTCTTCGTCTTGACGATGCACACACAACGTCGGGCTACATATCTTGTCCATGCATAGGCGCAAGAATGAGAAGGAGTGGCCAAAATCCAGCCACCTTCACTTTCATTTGCTCACAAGAGGTTTCATGTCAAACTATACTCTTTGGACCAAGCACGGTGAAGAAGAGATTATCTGAGGAAGGCGGTGAAGAAGAAGAAGCGGAACAACAATATCCCGGATTTGGTCAACATGGTTCTTCGAAGATACATTGGGGAGTGTGGTGATGATGACCTAGACCAGATCTTTGCGTGATGGAGAGGAGAATACATCGATGAAAGACATTACGAAAAGTTCGGCGCCTATGGGAGGACCACGGAACAACTGTTGTACCCAAAGCGTCGACGGGGCCATAAAAGTTGCGTACCACACTAGGCGATGCAATGGAAGGCGACCAATGGATTGTCCGATAAGGGATTGACGAGTTGTTATGCCTCATAAAGAAGTTACTTCGAGGGGAACACCTTGCCGAAACTACGTCGATGCCAAACAAGTTATACGCCCTTTGGGGTTGGAAGTCTGAAGATACATGCATCTTGTAATGATTGTATCCTTTATCGCAATGAGTATGAGGATTGGAAGCTTGTCGGTGTGCAAAACTTGCGGTATAAGACCGGCGTGATGACCCGGTGAGGTAGAGGCGGCGTAAGAAGAAGAGACCTCTGCTAAGGTGGTGTGGTATTTCCTGTAATCCCGGTTGAAGCGTTTATTTGCGAACAAAGCGCATGCCGGATGATCTTGTTGCACAAGGAAGACCGTAAGGACGACGGAAGGCTAAAACACGTTCTTGATGGCTCCGGTGGAGGAAAGTCGATAGAACATACCGGACTTTCTTTGAGGATGCAAGGAACATAAGGTTTGGGTTGAGTACGGATGGGATGAACCCGTTCGGCGATATGAGCGGCGATCCACAAAGACTTGGCCCGTGACTCTATGTATCTACAACCTTCCTCCTTGGGCGTGTATGAAGCGGAAGTACATTATGATGCCATTGCTTATCAAGGCCGAAGCAACACTGGAAGCGACATTGATGTGTACCTCAAACCGTTGGTTGAAGATCTGTTAACAACTTGTGGAGCGATGGTGTGCGTGTATGGGATGAGTACAAAGAGAGCACTTCACTCTCGTGCATTGCTATTCGTAACCATCAACGGTAGCCTGCACTTGGTAATCTATCGGGCCTATCTATCAAAGGATATAAAGCACGCATCCTTTGCTTAGAGGATCACGGACGACAAGTACCTAAAAACTCTCGAAAGGTTGTGTACATGGGCCACCGTAGGTTCCTCCATATGAAGGACCGTTAAGGAGGAAGGGTGAGAATTTTGATGGGACGAGAAGAAAGCGTAAAGCCCATGCATCGCGATGGGGCGCTTGTATTTTCTTTGGTAAAGGATCTGAAAGTAGTATTTGGAAAAGGTCACGGTAGCAAACTGTCCCGGTGAACAAGGTCACACGAAGGCCATTTGGAAGAAGAAGTCAATATTTTGGGACTTACCTTCTTGGAAAGACTTAGAGGTCCGCCACTCCTTTGGACTTCATGCATATCACGAAGAATGTCTGCGTGAACCTACTAGGTTTCCTAGATATGTACAGTAAGTCAAAAGATACACTTCAAGCACGAAAGGACCTCTGACTATTGGGACTCGGGAGCGACCTTCATCAGGAAAAGAGAGAAAGGACAACATTACCTCCACCCCATGAGCTACACTCGAGCAAGGAAGAAAAAAAACATGATTAAGTTCTTGAGCGATGTGAAGGTCCCTTACGGATACTCCTCGAACATAAGGAGACTCATAAACATGAAAGAGAATAAAATCGTACACATAAAATCCCATGATTGTCATGTGTTGATGACCTGATTGCTCGATGGCGGTGCGAGGTATTACGCGGATTAGGTGCGAGGACAATCATAAAATGTGTTCGTTCTTCAGCGGTGTCGCGAGAAGGTCATCGAGCGAATAAGGTATCTAGTCGCATGATGACATGGTCAATAGTCTGGTTAGCCTTGAGATGATCTTCCCTCCATCCTTCTTTGATATTATGGTCCATCTCATGGTCCACATTGTTAAAGATAGAAATTCTCGGACTGTGTTCCTCCACAATATGTTCCTTTCGAGAGGTACATGGGTATCCTAAAGAAGTATGTTAAGTAACGGTCTCGCCTGAAAGTGCATTCTTGAGGTGTCAAGCCAGAGGAGGTGATCGAGTTTTGTGTTAGTTACATGGATGATCTGAATCCGATTGGCGTCCTGTATCACGCCATGAGGGAGGCTACGGGAAAAGGGACTTTAGGGAGAAAAGAGTCCTATAGCGACGATCTACTTGCATTTAAACAAGCACATTTCACGGTATTGAAACAAGCAAGCTGTAGTGGCTCGTATATCTATGATCACGAGATGAGTCTCTGGCCCAATACCCGGAGAAGTCGGATAAGTGGATCGCGATGGAGCAAATGGATCATTTAAGATTGGTTACAAAAGCAAGCTGTTGGGCAAGCAGACAGAGCGATGAACAATTGAAACTCTTGGCTCGAGGACCGTCCACAACAATCATATCATTTCAAGGGTATGAGATAAATGGGTACACATTTTACACGACAACTCGGGATAGCAAGAGCACCAACCAAAGCGATGGCGTCCGTATAGATGCATTGGACAAAAATGGAAAGATGGACACCTACTATGGTTTCATAGAGGAGATCTGGGAGCTAAATGCAGGCCATTAAAAGTCCCTCTGTTTGGTGCCAATGGGTTAAGCCGGCGGTAGTGGATATCGATAAGTGCGGTATGACAAGCTGTGGACCTCAAGCAAGTAGCCTATAGGGACGAACCGTTCGTGCTTTCGCTAATGATGTGACACGGTATTCTATGTGATGGACATGGACTGACAAACCGAAAAAGCGAAGAGAAGACTAGCGATAGCGATCGGCCAAAGCGCCACGTGGTTCTTCGGGTAAAGAAGGATTGTCGGAGTTGAGGCGTCACAGACGAAGAAGAGTATAATCGATTCGACGAATTGCCTCCTTTCACGGTGGGCGTAGACATTAGTGTCTTGAATGATCTGAGAGGAATCTCCCTCGTGCCGCGATCATAATGAAGGATCACTTGTAAAAGCAAAGTATGTTAGCAAATAAGGATTGCTTTTGGTGTAATAGACTACTAACATACTAGTTTCTCATTCCTCTAGTGGTTTTCTGTATTTTACATTCAAATTGTACTAATATTTGACTAACAATATTGTTCAAAGTCCTCTGTACTAATATAACAAGGTGACGGTTTGCAATGGAATTATAAGAGTGCAAAAATTACTTTATTTCTTACAATTTTCTATAATGTTAATTTATATTACATGGTTGGAAAAAATATTGTAAAGAAAAACTTTAAACGATAGATTTAAAAATATTGTGAAGTGGTAAAAGCATTTTTAAAAATTATTTAATGAAACAATAGTTAAGCAGTAGATTTAAAAAAGAAATCTTACAAAAAAGGCTAAATGAATCTAAAGTGGTAAAAGCATTTTTAAAAATTATTTAATGAAACAATAGTTAAGCAGTAGATTCAAAAAAGAAATCTAAAAAAAGACTAAATAAATCTAAAGTGGTAAAAGCATTTTTACAAATTATTTAATAAACGATAGTTAAACAACAAATAAAAAAAAATAAAAGAAAGAGCGAAAAAAGAAGGGCTAGGGGGCACGGCGGGGCTCGAACCCGAGACCTCCTGATCGAGAGAGCCATGAACTCAAGCGCCTCGCTAGCCAAGGAGGAAGATTTCTTGTCGATTAGTATGGGCGCTAAATTGTTTTGAGTCTTTTAACATCAGTCCGGTTGGTGTTTTCAGCCGGATGATAATCTAGGGCTCCTCGGTCCCTCCTGGCGAGGTGACCCATCGATCCCGGTTGGTGTGTTAAGCAGGGGTCATGGGTTGGATACTTAACACACCAATCGATCGATTTAATGATGATGCACCTATAAACCCATCCCGCCTCCTCTTCCCCAATTTTTCTACTCGCCATTGTTCCCCAATCTCCTCCTCCTCCCTTTCGTTTGCAAAGACCTCCGAGCAGCCAGGGCGCCTCCAGCGACCCCACCGCTGGTCGTCCTCCTCGCCTCAAGCGACCCCCTTGCCGTCCTCGCCTCAAAGCCTTGCCTCGCGCCTTGCCTCCTTGCTGTTCCCCTCGGCCTTCGCCAACCCTAGGGTTTGTGCCCTCCTTACAGCCAAGTGATTGGTTTTGGTTGCGTTCTTTGCGTTTGAGATGTCGGTGGTTGTCTCTATACATGTCCTTGCACAGGATTGGTGCTTTGTAAGTTTTCGCTTTCTCTGTGATTGCTAATCTGTCATTAGCTTGCAAAGGGCTAGTCTTTGAGGCTTGGGGACCTTGCAAGAGTGGGATTATTGTTCGATGAAGATTGGGTGTATTGAGACCATTTGTGACAACAACAATTTTCGATACTTGACATTTAGTTGTATAGATCAATTGGTATCTAGTGATTACGATATATATATTTGTCTTATGAATCTTTCTTTGTTCATAATGGTTGGCGTCTGCAAGTTCGGTGGTGGTGCGGTGTTTGCTTATTGTTAACAAAATTGCTTATAGTGGTATTTGGAGTTAAATCTTGAAGACAACTCGGTTTTCGTTCTTCTTTGCTCTGGGGTGCCTTCTTTGCTTGATTCAGACAATTTATTCTATATCTTGATAGTGCAGTTCTTGGCAATGGTTTGCCGTTTTGTGGTTTAGATTTTGTTATTTTGCTCTGTGATATTTGTAATCACGTTGTTACACTTTGTGCTTGTTTACGGATAGTAAGTTGTATGCTCCTTTTGCTAGTAAGTTGTATGCTCCTTCTCAAATACCCCAAAAATGATCTTTACTGCTAGTAAGTTGTATGCTCCTTTTGCATTCTGGATAGGCTCACCCTGTGTTTGCTTTATATTTCCTGTCAGCTAGAATCATTTCCTTGTGTCAGCAGTATTGTTTGCATATATATATATATATATATATATATATATATATATATATATATATATATACTGATGTCTCTTTTACTTGTCATTATTAGGCAAATCTTCAAATACTTATTCATGAGCTTGTATACTGTGACATTAGATCATGTCTCATTCAAGTGCTTAAATGACATTGTGAGATTTCTATGTATGTGTGAGATTTCTATGTATATGTGAAGTTTGAAATGTATATGTATCATGTCAAATGAATATGTATCATGTGAATTATTCTAAGTTGTCAAGTCTTTGGAAAAGTTGTTTCATTTTCACTAAAGTAATGTTGTCACAAATTGGTCAATGATCTTTGTCCCTATTGACGAGGGCGGTCTTTAAGGCAACCCGTTATCGAGAACAATACAAAATTGACAACTTGAGCACTATGCTAGTTGTGATGTCCCTTTTACTTGTCATTATAAGGCAAATCTTCAAATACTTATGTATGTGTGAGATTTCTATGTATATGTGAAGTTTGAATATATATATGTATCATGTGAAATGAATATGTATCATGCGAATTATTCTAATTTACGGTGAATTTTGAAATTTCTATTTTTATTGATCGGTTTCTATGTATATGTGAGATTTCTATGTATGTGTGAGATTTCTATGTATATGTGAAGTTTGAAATGTATATGTATCATGTCAAATGAATATGTATCATGTGAATTATTCTAAGTTGTCAAGTCTTTGGAAAAGTTGTTTCATTTTCACTAAAGTAATGTTGTCACAAATTGGTCAATGATCTTTGTCCCTCTTGTGAGGGCGGTCTTTAAGGCAACCCGTTATCGAGAACAATACAAAGTTGACAACTTGAGCACTATGCTAGTTGTGATGTCCCTTTTACTTGTCATTATTAGGCAAATCTTCAAATACTTATGTATGTGTGAGATTTCTATGTATATGTGAAGTTTGAAATATATATGTATCATGTGAAATGAATATGTATCATGCGAATTATTCTAATTTCGGTGAATTTTGAAATTTCTATTTTTATTGATCGGTTTCTATGTATATGTGAGATTTCTATGTATGTGTGAGATTTCTATGTATATGTGAAGTTTGAAATGTATATGTATCATGTCAAATGAATATGTATCATGTGAATTATTCTAAGTTGTCAAGTCTTTGGAAAAGTTGTTTCATTTTCACTAAAGTAATGTTGTCACAAATTGACAACTTGAGCACTATGCTAGTTGTGATGTCCCTTTTACTTGTCATTATTAGGCAAATCTTCAAATACTTATGTATGTGTGAGATTTCTATGTATATGTGAAGTTTGAAATGTATATGTATCATGTCAAATGAATATGTATCATGTGAATTATTCTAAGTTGATTCATTATATCTGAGAATTACAAACAAGAAAATTCGACAAGTTTAAAGATCTTAAACTTGTCCGAATTTTCTCTTTTTGTAACTCTCATATATAATAATTTGATCTAATTGTACAAAATAAAATGAAAAAATTCATATATTCTTAAGAATATATTTGCTTAATAAAAATAATGAATCATTCTTATTCCACACTAAAATGATTTTAAAAAAAATCCTGCAAGTTCAAGAAGCATGGATGTGAGGAGGCGTCAGAATTGCAAGGAAGCGAAGCCATGAGGAAGCGGGCTAAGCTTATCATGGACAGTTCTTTGTCTTCTTCAGCGTACCCTTGTCCATAGGCTTCCTCCGCTCCTCTTCTTCATTGATCTAGAGTACTTACCGCAGATAGCTCGATGCAGTCATCGAGACCGAGCTATGGTCTTTTTTTTAAATGAATTTTAGTGTGGAATAAGAATGATTCATTATTCATTTTATTACAAATATATTCTTGAGTATATATAAATTTTTTTCATATTATTTTTTCATTTCGAGATGTATATGTATCATTTTAAAGTTACATGTGCACATGTTTGTAGCATGAGGTCACAACATCGATCACTTGATTTCCATCGTATAAGTATACTTGTGCTGATTTACATTAGGAACATCTTGGCGTCGCGCCATCCTCTCTACCATCTCTTCCCTCTAGTCTTCCAAGTCGTTTTAGAGTAGTACTATCGACTTTACATGAAATGTGATCTATTTTCGTTAATTTTGAGTGCTTCTTCTAGCCTAAGAAATGACGATTGACGAAGAAGAATTTATGAGAAGTTTGATTGCGGGAAGTGATGATCATGAGATGGTGGAGCATGCACCCGCCACCGAGGCCAATGAGGCTGCAGAGCACGATGAGGCCGGCGAGGTAACAATCAGTCGCATTCATGATTGTTGGTTCCACTACCATGCTAAGCCAACATCGACCCGTTCATGATTGTACCATGCTTTGGATCGGTCAACGAGCGAGCAATCACGTCGCGAGGTCCAAGCAAGAAGAAGGCAAGACATGTTATCACCGAAGTCGGCGAGGACGGCCGACCTCTTGCACCCTCGGGGCGCTTGGGCGTTCAATTGGCATGCGGCATGCGTTAGGGACCACGTGGCAATTAGCATAGCAAAATGGGATCAGGTCACGAAGATCTGAAGAACATGCTTTGGAGCGATGTGAAGGAGACATTCACCTTCCCCAAGGGACCGAAGAGAAGGTGAAGAGTTACACTCTCAAGAAGATGGCGGTCGCATTCGGACTTATAAAAAGAAGTGAACACGGAGTATATCAAGAAGAATCGAGCGCCGACTTCAACAAGCACCCAAAGTTGCAAGATCAGCGGGATGCGTTTGTGAGATACAAGACTTGGACGAAGGTCAAAGTTTGAGTGAGAAGAATAAAATTTGAATGCCGAGAAGAAGAATTATCACCACCGACTCGTACGGTGGTTACCGCCATGCAATACCAAAATGGGAGAAGAGGAGCAGGACACGCTAGCGAAGGGTATCGCACCCGCAACAACGGATTGGCCCGACAGAGCAAAACATTGGTTCTATGCTCACGGCGGCGCCCTTGATGATAACGGCAATCTTGTGTTTGGGAGGTGCTAAGAGATGTGGCGGAAGGCTTATGCGATCCATCGAGGAGACTTCCGGGGTAGCTTTGTGCCAAGCAGGAGAACGACGAGCTAACAAGGGCCTTGCAAAATCGAGCACCACTGGGCGTACAGGCGTCGGCGTTGTCCGTGGAAGGTTGGTTTTATTTGGGGCGCCGAGACCTATAGGAGTCGAGGCGAGGAGCAAGGCTCGGCAGACACAATGACTTAGTGCGCTTGAAGAACGCTTGAATCAAACAAATGAGAGAATGCAAGAAGAGATCCGAAGAGAGGTGCAGCTAGCCTTGAGCCAACAGTGCGAGGCAGGCCAAGAACCTCCAAGTAATCCAGACATCATCGGCCCCTCCGGGCGTGAAGCAATTGCGCTTCGGTGAAATTTGCGTGACGGACTTGGACAAGTATCCGTGAGCGACATCACACAGCGGACACCTTGTGAGCTGCATATCCAAGCGGAACCTTACCTTCAAAGCGGCCGATGGTATGGCTCACCCATTAGAGCGGGCAGCTTATCCATGGCCATGAGATACGGTTAGGATACTCCAAGGTCTCGGTGGAGGAGGTGCGCTTGGTACGAGGACCTTGACCTCGAAATTCTGGAGGTGGCGGGACTCTGAAGCTAGGAGAGGCAATACACAATTTCATCTGTGGCGTAAGCGGTACATAATTTTTCGAGATAACATGGACTTGTCCTCTCATGAAGAAGCGAGAAGAAACCCGTCTCCTCCCAAGAACACATCGACTCCTACACCACCTCCTGCGCATATAAGCCCGACAAAAGCCCGTCTCCTACACCATCTCCTGCACATATAAGCCCGAAAAGCCAGTCTCCTCCCAAGAAGGCGCCGACTCCTACACCACCTCCCGCGCACATAAGCGCCACAAGAACCCGTCTCCTCCCAAGAAGGCGCCGACCAAGGAATGAAGCCGGCTCGGCGATAGCTCCCAAGAAGGCGGGGTCCTCCACCCAATCAAGAAGTGGTGAACTTCCAGGTAGTATGATATGAGCGATGAGGAGACCAAGAAGGTGGTAAAAGGAGAGGTAACTAAATTTCTTAGACCCAAGTCACCAGTGAAGAAGGTTCAACACAGCACGAAGAATTTTATAAAGGTTTAATGACTATTAAAAATTTGAAGGATAAAAAAAATGCCTCGCCAATCAAACTACGGCGCACATTGAGTAAGGAATGCCCCAAGAAGATGTCGGTGAGGGAAGAGTAAGGAGATGCAACAATTCTTCGATGAAACGGCCTTACCGCAAATCAAATATTAGGCACGGAAAAGATTGAGGTTGCCCAAGTAAGATGGTCATTTAAAATGGGTAGATCATTGGTCGAGTGAGTGAGGCGCTTGACTAACGACAAAGATGCGGCAATTTCATGAATGGTACTTGGGCGCGACCAAGCATGGTCTCTGAGATGTTATTTGTCAAGTTTAAGGAACAAGATTTTTTCACGGTGAAGGTGAATTTGTTGTCATTGGGACTACATATATGATCTATACAGAATGAGCGCCCTCGGCGTGAGCTTGATGGGTTCTTTGGACTCTGTAAGTGTCTTAATTATTTGCAAAAACTATCGTGCACTTCCTTATACTATACTAACTTGCAAGCCTAACTAATTTCTTATGTAGCATGGAGATACAAAGATGCCGAAAGGATCATATTTTCGACATAGGCTTCATGGACCCGATGAGTTATCAACAAGACAACCGTTAGAGACCACCCAAGCGAAGCAGAGAATAACATATTCAATGCGCTAATGGGTCAAAGATATAAGTCAAAGATATATCTAGCCTACTCATTTGAGTCGTGTTTTCGTACCACCTCATTCTACTCCTTTTTCATAACACGATGTTAGAACTAATTAGTTATCTCGTTGACACATCTATGTATAGTTTTCCTTTGGATTTTTCTTATGATCGAGCTAGATCGTAGCTCGATCACAATTATGGACTCATAAAGGAGACCGGTTGAAAAGTATCAAAACTTTATCGACATGCTCGTAGGTATTAATTCTTGTTCCTTTCATTATCGTACTAGCTCTATTTCCTTCAATTTGAAACAAATTCTAATCATGTACATACAATTAAGTAATCACATGTGTAGTGCATTCACACGGTTCCGTGCTAAAAGCGTGGGCGTATTCAAGGAGAAATTTGACATTGCAATTGCCTCTCATATGCGTATATCATAATGCTAGCTTTTAGTTAGTTAACTTAATTTCTTTGCATCCATTTCACGCTTTCAACTTTTTCCACATGAGATCTTGACTCATTAGCGGGTAACAATTTATCGGCTACTATGTATCTTGAGTTTATGCACACCCAAACCGGGCCGCGACCGCATGCTAAAAGGCAACAAGGGGTGAGTAAATATAATTACTAGCTTTAATTGTGTATAGGTACTCCTTATATCTTGTACAAATTCAAGTATTGATTAGTTAATGACTTAACGATAGGTGCCTCAATATTTGGCGGAACAAGGTTGAACTCTCGCCAAACGCAGTGAGAGCAATCCAAGAACAACTCGTCGGCTTTATTTACGATGAGGTTGTAAATCCAAAAGCGAGTTTCACGAACCAAACTTTAACAGTGGGGCCCTTCGATAAGGACCGATGAGCTGTCGTGGTCGACATCTCTGACTAGCAAGAGCGTCTTGCGTAAAAGATCCCGATGAATAGAAGGAAAAGAAATACTAAAGTTGTAATTAAAGTTGTGTACATATATAAAGTTGTGTACATATATATTGTAATACATTAGAAGAACAAATATGTGTACATATTTTAATACATTAGATGTAATTAAATTTATTAATGAATGTTCATGATTTAATTATCGGGCAAAGTGCATGATTGATTATCGTGCTTTTAATTAGTTGTGATTTAACACACACATATATATAATAGCTACCGGAGAAATAGACCTATATATATACAAAACATTAGTACGGTTGGAGAAACTAACAGTGCTTGATGAAACTCATCGAGACGGTTGGAGACACCAACCGTCTTGATGAGGTCTCGAGGGTTCCCAATCTGCTGCCACGTGTGAATTCGAACCGATCGATACTCCATCGATCGGGTGAGTGAACCGGGGCCGATGCCCTTGAGCATCGATCCGGATGCTATCTGCACGGTTCAAAACCGGTACTAAAAGGCGATTTTGGACCGGGACTAAATGCCCTTTCCGTAGTAGTGTGTGCTAGATAGTAGGCGGCGTTGCGCGTAGCGTGCGCAGCTAATGGCCGGTCGATGGGAATCATGCATGAAATGAAGTGCGGCAAGTGGTGTGCATGCGAGTTAGTTAGACACGTCGGCGTGGGTGAAGGTGTTGCAGGACCGTTTCATGGGAAGCGTCACGTGTGAGGAGTTAGTGGCTCGCAAGTCGTGAAACGTGCAAGTATGCGCATGAGACCGGCGAGAGTTGCTCCCATATGCATGTAAGCGAGGCTATATTAGCCGTGGTGTATCGATTATTTGTAATGGTGTGTGTGTTGCATCTAATTGAAAAAAGCGGCGTTTGGGCTGCAAGGTGTTTGTCGCCAACTTGTGTCTAGCTCACGTGCATCGTCTTCTACCTCTCGCTCTCTCTTTGTTCTTCATTTTCTAAGCGTTTGGCGCTTGGACATTCAACAATTGGTATCGAGTGTAAGATCTGTGGCCATGGCCATGGTTCCTCATGGGCCGGGGAGCACGGTGTCGATGTCATACAGTCTTTGTCGCCATGAAGAGACTACCGCGTGGGCGATCAAGGTCGAGGCAATCCTTGACGCCTGAGGTCTCTGAGGCGGTGGCTCGGCGGATGGCGCGGCGGTGGATGACCGCAAGAACAAGACGGCGGCGCAACTTCTCCAAGCGCTAGGAGGACATACTCATGCAGTCTCGGCAAGCCCGGCGAAGGAGGTCAGGATAGCCTCAAGACGAGGTTCGTCGAGCCGATCGTGTCAAGGCGGCTCGCCTTGCAACTCTCAAGGCGAGTTTGACAAGCTATGCATGGCGGAGGGGAGCCATTGGGCGACTCTGGCAAGCAAGATCGGCGGCATGGCGGCGAGGTACGCCGATCTTGGCTCGGCGCTCGGCGACGCCGCCATGGTGAAGAAGCTCCTCGACACCGTCCCGATCGGTTGTATCTGCGGTGGCGGGATCGAACAATTCTGCGATGTCGAGGCGATGGCGTTCGAGGCGCTTAGCGGTGAAAGGCGTTCGACGAGCGTTCGTGGCGCACTCATCTTGCGGCGAGCAGCGCGATGAACGACTCTGCTCACGGCGGCGAGTGGCGAGCTCGGCAGAAATCCAAGTCGTCGATCGGGAAGTGCTTCAAGCGTGGCGTTAAGTGGCCATTTTGCTAGGGATTATGCATAAGCGAGGAAGGAAGAAGCGCTCCTTGCGACGACGGATGATGAGCAAGCGTTACTCTAAAGTTTGTCTAGGAGCTAAAATAATGTAAGTCAAGATTAGGGAGGCATTGTTGGAAATAATCTTGACTTAGCAAATATGTTAGTCTTTGCATGTGTCTAGTTTTGGTTAGTGCCATGTAGTTAGCATGTGCATGTATGTCATGTGCGTGTAGAGAAGTGCATCTGTGCATGTTAGCTTGTTAGCCTATGCTAGATAGTAGGCGGCGTTCGCGTGCGTGCTGACTAATGGCGGTCGATGGGAATCATGCATGAAATGAAGTGCGGCAAGTGGTGAGTTGCATGCGAGTTAGTTAGACACGTCGGCGTGGTGAAGGTCAGTCAGCAGGACCGTTTCATAGGGGCGTCGTGCGAGGAGTTAGTGGCTCGCAAGGCGTGGAAGCGTGCAAGTGTGCGCATGAGACCCGGCGGTAGTTGCTCCCATATGCATGTAAGCGAGGCTATATTAGCCGTGGTGTATCCAGTTATTTGTAATGGTGTGTGTGTTGCATCTAATTGAAAAGAAGCAGCGTTTGGGCGCTGCAAGGTGTTTGTGCGCCAACTTGTGTCTAGCTACTGTGCATACGTCTTCTACCTCTCGCTCTCTCACTGTTCTTCATTTTCTAAGCGTTTGAGCGCTTGGACATTCCAACAGACAAATGGTTTTTCATAGAATCTGCAGTGATTCCTGACTCACTTTATTCGTTTTCTTAATCATCTCTTATCATGTGTAATATGCCCGTGGAAATCTGAAGCTTTTGGCAAATGTCTGCCAAAGATCATTAGTAACTTGCCACTTATCAATACTATTATGTGATAAAATGAGAGTTGGCAATTTTTTCCTTTCGGTGCATTTAAGGTTGTTTTCAGATCACATCTCGGGGCGGCCGAAATCTGAAATTTTGGTGCAATTTTAGAAATTCCGTCGAAATTCAGAAACCAAATTTCAAATCCGGTATTTTGGAGGCCGGCAAAACCGAAAATGATTGGAATTTTAGCGTTTTTCAATCCCTGTGAAATGGTCTCCCGAGACTAGAAAAAAATAGAAAATATAAAAAAATCATGCAAGTATTTATCTATATTTTTTATTTGTTTGAATACAAAATGCTACGTATTTGCACATAAATAGCCTAAATTTAAAATTTTCGATAGTATTTTGCCCGATTTTCATATTCTAACACTTCTTTGATGCTCTGATGATACATGTCTAGTAAATAGTAAGGTAAAATCAATTTATCATAGAGTAGAAAGCACCTAACACTACCTGTGGATTATTCATATTGTTTTCGAAGTACCCAATACCAGAGGGAAAATTTTGCTGATGCCACTGAAAAAGGGAAAATTGATATAATGCCACCCTCAAGAGTGGTGCGAGCCAAAATGCCACTCTCGACATTGCCTTTGTTAAAATGCCACTCTTCTCGTGGTCCTCCTCGCCAAAATGCCATTTTCGATTTTCTAAAATGAATTTAAGCTTTTAATGCGATTCGACCCTTTGAAATGACCATCACCCCCTTGAGCTAAATGCCTTTACTAAATGCCTTTACTTAATTATTTAGCTAAATGCCTTTACTTAATTATTTATACGAGACATGTCCTTTTACAAGTCTATTACATTTATGGTAATTCTCACGTGATAGAAATTATCGCATAATTAATTAAAATAAACAAACATTATTCTAAATATTGTTGTAAAATAACTATTCTCTGCCATCTTTTAGTATAATATTTTTTACTTCTCGCAATGTATGGCAATATTACTACATATTCAAACCTTAAAACCATTCCTTAAAGAAATTTTTTGTTTCTGTAGTAGATGACTTTAGACAATGACAATAATTTTCTATGTGATGCGGAGTAGTAAATTGTTAATTTTTCTTTTGTCTTTACGCTCTACTTGATTTGATAAATCACGTCATTATTTGGTTGGATATCTTGTAACATACCCCATTTAATCAATGTAAAGGCATTAGTAAAGGCATTTAGCTCGGGGAGGCGGGATGGTCATTTCGATGGTTTGGAATCGCCTGTAAAAGCGAAATTCATTTTAGAAAATCGAAAATGGCATTTTGGCGAGGAGGGCCACGAGAAGAGTGGCATTTTAACAAAGGCAATGTCGAGAGTGGCATTTTGGCTCGCACCACTCTTGAGAGTGGCATTATATCAATTTTCCCCACTGAAAAAGTACGCAATTTCGATTCTGCCACTAGTCTTTTGTCGTTTTGTTTTTGCCACTAGTATTTTCACTTTATTCTCCTTTTGTCATTTCCGTTAGTTGACCATCAATTTGACAGAACATAGTTAATTTTGGACATTTTTGTCCTTAGCCTTTCTTACAAATATTATTTAATTTGGATTAAGTTTAAGTGAAATTTTGTCAAAAATATTTTATTTGAATTTTACATGCTTCAAATATCGTACAGATTTTTTTGGGGGATTTTCCAAATATTTTGCTATTTATATTTAATTATAGAAATTCAAATGGCTTCAAATAAATAGCAAAAATACTTGAAAAATTCCAGAAAAATTATGTATAATATTTTAAAGCATGTAGAATTCAAATAAAATATTTTGTAAAATTTCACTTAAACTTAATCTAAATTAAATAATATTGACAAAAGGGTAATTACATTGGGTTGAGGGCAAAAATGTCTAAAACTAGCCCCCATTAGGTCAAAATAATGGTCAGCTAACGGAAATGGTAAAAGGATGATGAAATGAAAAGACTATTGGTAAAACCGAAATTACGTATTTTTCTATGTCATCAGTAAAATTTTCCCAATAACAAATGACGGGAAGGAAGCGGTGACAACAAGCTCAACTAACAGTATCATGAGACATTTCACTAGAGATGGCAACGGGTCGGGTTGGGTGTGGGTTTTACAACACCCGACCTGACTCGAAACCCGAATTGAAAAACCCGACCCGAACCCGAATACCATATCGGGTAAAAATCTATATCCGAACCCGAACCGTGGTGCAAAATCAAATCCGAATTGCAAGCGGGTTTGTGTATCTGGTGGCAATAGCTTGGGTCGGTGTGGGTTTTGCAAAATCCGACCCGACAAGAATGCTCAAACTGAAGAATTATGATAGCAAAGCCAAAACAGATCTAAATATGATGCATGTGGTTCTTAATGTTTACCAAAAGACTAAAATCTCATCGAAAAATCTCAAAATCCAAGTTAGGGTTTAGGGTTACATAATTAGTATATATACTTTTTTGGCAAAATTTTCACATGTATTCCTTGGAAAGGCATTGCAATTCGTCACAAAAAATTTGGTGCTAAATCCAGTCCTACAAATATGAAAACTAGTCAAATTTATGATAATCTCAGTCCAAAAAAAGAAATCTCAGTGAAATCGCTCAAAATTTACCAAATCCACTATACCAATTTAAAATTTTTCACATTTTTTACCTCACTGAGATTTGGAATCTTAGTTTCAGCCAAAAATCAAGATTTTTGAAATCTCGATGAGATTTTGAACCTTGATGCAGTACCGCCCTAACAAAATGCAGGACATAAAAAGTTGTGGGGCAAGGGGCGACAGCTTGATGGTTGAGCAGAAGATCAGTGCATCACGGAGCAATAGGGTCCCACAAGGCAGGAGATCAACATACGATAGAGTACTGGGGCCCACAAGGCGGCAACAATTTGAGCTAGAAATGTCAGGCCCACGGGCCAGGTTTCTTTCTCTCATCAGCACTTTCGTCTTATTATGTGGAGCTAGGGTTCAAAATCTCACCGAGATTTTGGAAATCTTGGTTGAAATTTCTAATTTTAGTCAGGGCTATGATTCCAAATCTCAATGGGATAAAAAAATTTGAAAAAAAATCAAATTACTACAATAATTTTAGAAAATTTTGGTTTTTTAGACTGAAATTACCACAAATTCGACTAGTTTTAATTTTTTAGGACCAGATTTTGCTCCAAAAATTTAGTAAAGAATTGTAATGCCTTTTATAAGAAATACATGTGAAAGTTTGTAAAAAAATACATATACAAATTAATAGATCTTTGATTTATGGTGTCATGAACAGTCAAGCACTTTTCTTTCTCACCTTGTTCATTCTTGATATTCATTTCTGGATGATTATTAACATCTCTTCTTCCTTATGAATAAGAGATAGATCCTATGGACTAATCTTCAATGAATGATGGGATATCACCTGATTAATTTGTTTTCATCCTTGTATTGTTCTCAAATGAAAAGGTTTTTGTGATAACTCTAAAAACCGAACTATTATGTGTAGACTGTTCTGATGCAAGCTTGCTATATGATCATTGGAAAGTTGTACAGAGTCAAATTCTTTTTAAAGCTAATGTAAGTGAATATCAACTAATTTTTTTTGGGTCAAGCTACACCGTCTATACCGATGTGAGTGATATGTTTCTATAATTTTATAGATTCACAAAAAAGGCTTGATTGTGAAGGGTATTTTATATGCAAATGCTTAGTATTTTGCATTCAAATAGATAGACAATGTAGATAAATACTTGCAAGATTCTTCCATTTTTTTCCCAATTTTTTCTAGACTTGGGAGATCATTTCACATGTGGTTCAAAATTTGGCTGAAATTTTGGTTTTCCTATCTCAAAATTACCGGATTTCAAATTTGCTTTTTGAATTTTGTTTGGATTTCGACCAAAATTCCAAAATCTCGCCGAAATTTTGGATTTCAGCTAGGGTGTCAAATACCAAATGAGGATGGTTTTCGAAGATTGCTCAGTGTCGGTTTTTGTTGATTATCAGTCGATAATCTATAGAAATCGAACGGTTTGCAAAGTCAAACGCATTTGAATTTAGAAGTCAAACTGAGGCAAACAAATGAGATAATCGGACGATATGGACCAATAATCGACTGGTATTAGTCGACCATCGAGTGGTTTTCACAGAATATTGATAGATGAATGAAAAATAGAAAAAATCTAGAAAAATTGGGGGAAAATTGCACAAAATGGTGGACAAATTGTAAAAAGCCGAAAAAGTCCAAAAAATTAGGGCAAATGTTAGAAATTTATCAAAAATATGATAGTATAGAAAAAATTTCAGCATGACCTTTGCTATATTTTAGATAATCTGAAGTTGTGAAATAGGTATTTAGCAATAATATCTCAACAAATAACATTTCATTTCAATATTATTCGCAAATCAATCTAACAAGTCCACATTTCGATAACATTAATTTCAATACCATGGCATATGACATTTGTAAGCAACATTTCTCACCAAAAATAGATGTTCGCAGTTGGCATAGTTTCGTCGTCCTTCCATTGTCACACATATACCATGTTGGATCTACATAAATGCTATGTTAATAAAAAAAGAGTTGAAATGAAATGAGACATTACTTTTGGAGCTACGAGTAGTATTGTTAGTTATACATTTGGTTAGACATGTTGTACTTCTCTGTGGACATCATTACAGTTCTCGTGTAGCTAGTAACTCCACTTTATATTCATGCCAGCTTTGCCCCGTCTATGGACTAGTCGTTTACCACTGTTGGTACAATATAATATAAAATTTAGGGCCTTGCTACTCATAGACCTATTAGATAGGAGGTTGTGCAGAAGCTTTTGAGATGGCGTAATCATAGTGTACATAGGAACCATAATTCCCTTGTGTCTCAGTGATGCTAAATGAACCGGAGCTATCCTGAGGTGCATCATGACTATGTGGATGATGTCTTCCCTTGCCCGTAATAGTCATTTTCTGTGATTGTGGAGTGCCACGATCTCTATCCTATGTGGCATGAGTGTACTTGAACTCCTATATAAATTCTATGGGACTCTATTCTTCTGAGCGAGAAGTGAGAGGGATGGAAGCACCGTCACTGGACTCACCACCATCGCTGTCCATATTGGAGGTATTGTCATTGAATATCGACCGATTTATGTCGATTACCGAGCGGTTTAGGGCGATTATCGACAGAGCCTTGTATTCCTATATTTCGATCAATTTTCAGAGGAGTAGCGATTATCGACACTTACCTCTCGATTAATGAGCGTAGGGTGGCGATACAGCGGCCAGCGGAGAGTGGATCTAGACAAAGACGCCGGGGAGTGGGAGATCTGAGTGAGTAGAGTGTCGGAAGATGGTTGATTCTATCGAGAACTTCACAGAATGGGCAATATAGCATGTGGTTTTTAGGTGGGCCAGATGGATCTGGGTTGGCCTGTTACTATTTTTTGTTTTTTCCTTCTCAATTATGCAAATTCGGTTTTGCCTCAAAATTCTCTCACAAATTGGGGTTTTCAAATCATTTTAATGCCAGCCGTCACAATACCATTAATACTAATTTTAGGGAAATTTAGAACATTTTTTTTCAAATTTCTTGAATTTGAATTTGAATTCAAACGATTTGCCGACCAGTATCAAAAACCATGCAGGCTCGATACGGTCGATTATCACAGTTTTCGATCCATTATTGTCGATTTCATAAATCCTGATTTTGGCGACCTCCCAGATGTAGTCCGAAAAGGAAATTCGAAATCCTGTGTGGAGCTAGCAATACAATTGGTGTGTGCTTATAGTTTCATTCGCAAACTGGTCATTACTGATCGACACCAACAGTTCTTACGCTGCTATGTGGTACTAAGTGAGTACTAACACAACTGTAAAGTCTTTCTTAATGCTCACTCCAGTAAGCCCCGGCATGCATATGCAAGTGGACTCAATCTAGTACCGTACGAATGCATGCGCAAAGACATACGGGATTTATGAGCATAATGTTGTACTGCTACTAGTGGAGATTTAGGTGGTGTTTGGTTGATATGTTCATCCATATATTTAAAGTTATTTAATTGTTTGAATGAGTGGATGGATAGTATATGGTCATCTAGTTTTTTGGAATATTTCTTTAAGATGCTGGATAGATCCAGATTGTTGTATGAAGAGGTGTACTCATTTAAATTCAAATTTCACCAAAGTGTACTAGGTCAAATTTTGTCCGAAAATTCTAGTTTTGGTCAAATTTTATCCAAAATTTCAAAATTTACTAAAAATTCAAATTTTGTCCAAAAAATCAAAATTTACTCGAAAATTCAAATTTTATTCAAAAAAACAAAATTTATCTAGAAATTCAAAATTCAGTCATTTTTTCCAAAAATTCAAATTTATATCAAATTTAGCCAAAAATTCAAATTCGGTGAAATTTTGTCCAAAAATTCGAAACCTTGATTACAACTAGCCCATCCATCCTCATATATCCAACCAAATAAAAAAAATTGACTCATCCAATCCATTCTCATCCATCCAAACAAAAAATTGAGTCATCCCTATCCATCTAACCAAACAGCCATCCTATCCAGGCTGAATGATCATATCCCATCCAACCTCATCTTTGCAACCAAACGCTTACTACAATCTTGAGCATTGAATTGTACCACAGGAGGTAGGCCAGCACCGATTAAGTACCAGTAGTAATACATCAGCTGTTGAGACCTCAGAGTGTAGCTTAAAACAATGTCAGGTCAGATGAGGAGCACATGGAGCTTGATCAGGGAGGAAGAAGAGTGTGAGATAAGCACAACTCTTCTTTATACTGTTTGTAATTAATCCCTTAAATATTGCCCTTTGGTACGCCCTTAAATAGATGGGATCACCTGGCTGTCAGAGCTGCATATATGCTCCTGATATTTGGAGAGAACCAGAAAGGTACTAGTGTCAATTGTTTGAATAAGTGGATGAATAGCATATGGTCATCTAGTTTTTTGGAATATTTCTTTAAGATACTGGATAGATCCAGATTGTTGTATGAAGAGGTGTACTCATTTAAATTCAAATTTCACCGAAGTGTACTCGGTCAAATTTTGTCTAAAAATTCAAATTTTGGTCAAATTTTATCCAAAATTTCAAAATTTACTCGAAAATTCAAATTTTGTCCAAAAAATCAAAGTTTACTCGAAAATTCAAATTTTATTCAAAAAATCAAAATTCATCTAGAAATTCAAAATTCAGACAAATTTTTCCAAAAATTCAATTTTCTATCAAATTTAGCCAAAAATTCAAATTCGGCGAAACTTTGTCCAAAAATTTTAAACCAAAATTCGAAACCTTGATTACAAATAGCCCATCCATCCTCGTATATCTAACCAAACAAAAAAATTGGCTCATCCAATCCATTCTCATCTATCCAAAAAAAATAGACTCATCCCTATCCATCCAACCAAACAACCACCTAGATCGGTTCATTCCATCCAGGCTAAATGATCATATCACATCCAACCTCATCCAAGCAACCAAACCCTTACTACAATCTTGAGTAGTTGAATTGTACCACAGGAGGTAGGCCAGCACCGATTAAGTACCAGTAGTAATACATCAGCTGTTGAGACCTCAGAGTGTAGCTTAAAACAATGTCAGGTCAGATGAGGAGCACATGGAGCTTGATCAGGGAGGAAGAAGAGTGTGAGATAAGCACAACTCTTCTTTGTACTGTTTGGAATTAATCCCTTAAATATTGCCCTTTGGCACTCCCTTAAATAGATGGGATCACCTGGCTGTCACTCAGAGCTGCACATATGATCCTGGTATTTGGAGAAAACCAGAAAGGTGCTAGTGTCAATGTCCTCCTAGAAGGCTAGAACAGAAAAGATGCTTATAATATATGTACTTATGCTTATGCATCTAAATACGGCATTCTTTAATAAGTTCTTTCTCCTGTGCCTAACTCGCTGATGAGCTATTACTGTCTGTAGATGTGCAATGCAAGTAGGCCATGGGACTGAACTTGAGGAGTGCGCTGCTCACTCCCCTCTCCTGTGCAGCATAGAATAGCATGGCATGTGGGAAATCAATTTATCTCGCTTCTTCGTCTTGCTCCAAACAGTGAAACAGAGTCGTCGACTGCCGAGCTTAAATTCGGCAGTTTCCTCTCATATAGCATGTGGTTGAATTTCGAAAGTTTGGAGCAGATGACACCACAAACTCGCACATGAATTTTGCAGGAAACAGTGCAATTCCTATAGGAATTCTGCATCCAGGCAAAGCTGGAAATAACAGAAACATTCTAAGAATTAAGAATGGCTTGAAAAAAATTAAGCGCCACAAATTAAATGAAGCCCAATCAACTTTTCTTTACTCATTATTTCGACAGTACATACGAACACGAGCAATTTGTCTATTCAGACGATCGAAAGATCGAACTAAGTAGCAGTATCGATCAATTAAACGTTGTACAATACCCCAGGAACAGGGTGCAAGCAGGTCAAGGACCCGGGCTTGCCCTTGGTCTTCCCGTAGTAGTACGGCAAGAAGCTCCTGTCCAGGCCGGCCATGGTGGACGACGGCGTGACCTGCATGAACATGTAGTTCCCGGCGAAGAGGTCCCCGACGTAGGGTCTCCCTTCCTTGAGCCGCGCCACCACCTTGGCCACCGACGCCCTCACCCTGTCGCCCCAGGCGGCCGCCTTCCTGCGTAGCACCCTCGCGAGGCTCGAGATCCTCAGTCGAGGCCTCCGCCGCCGCCCGCCGCCGCCGGCGAACGACCTCCACGTTATCCTCCTCCGGGCGAATATGGCGCCCGCATGGTGGTAACAGCCTTGGACGGAGATGGCGTAGCGATCCTGGCCTTGGTGGGCCTGGGCATCAGGAGGTGGGAGCTTCTTGAGCTTGTGGTAGGAGAAGCTGCTGCTCATCATGGCGAGGCTGGGTGGAACTGGAACGTGCGTAGGGTGGTGAGGGAGGAGGCGGCTTTAGTATGCAGCGGTACTAGTGTTTCGCGGGCGCGCGTGTATGTACGCACGTATACGTGTGTGTGATCCACGCGCCGGTGTGTCTGTGACAACTACACGGGATGCATGGCATGATGGCATGGTTGAGCTAGGCGAGCTGTGGTGATGGAACGGCGCCGGCCGCCGGCTGCCATTAAAGAGGGCGTAAATGTGGTTGGACGGACGATGGGCCGGAGGCTGTTGGGTGGTGCGTGATGCATGCGATTGATTAACGCTGTATGCCTGCCTGCCGCACTGCTCCTCACTTATTAGCCGGTACTCGGTCGCACAGGCAGAGTTAAATTTAACCTCCTTTTCATCTTTAGAAACACTTGCAGACAACACATATCATCTACCACACCTCTTTACCGTGGTAGGTCGTCAACTCACCTTCGCCAACCGCTGGTGGCAACTCAACGACAAACATAGCAGGTGACGGGCTCACCTTCATGATAAGCTTGGTACCACAGTAGGTACCATCCGAGCTCAGGCACTACGTTATCCTGTTTTGCTGAGTTCGAATACCGTGATAGCTCATCTGCTATGGTGAGTACATTGCCTGCAGCCTACCGCTGTAGGTTTTGTGGTTAAGAAAAAAAAAATAAGCCAAAGACTGACCAGAAGGTTCGGCATCACGGGTTATCCTACCAGTGGCTTGCTCGTCGCGTCCACAGTCCACAGGCAAGCGGTCGTCTGCAACTCGGCTGTCTCGGCTCGGCATACTAGCGATAGAGGGGCTTCGCCGCAACCCCACAGCCGAAGTGGAGTGGAGCACGGGTAGTCACCAACCAACGGGCACCAACCGCTGGTAGTTTGCTGGAATGGTACTCGATCTTAACAAAAAGAAAGAAAAAAAACCGGGTTCTATGGCCTGGCCGGCCGGCACGGGCAGACCGGGCGCGACGCAGGGCCCTGACAGCAGAGAGGGAGGTAGCCAACATGACAGAATTTTACATGAAACAATAAATAGGACTAGCGGCTCAAAATTATATAAGCTCACAGCAAAAATGCTCAAGAGCGTGGACGCAAAACAGGGCCCCCGGAAATCGGAGGCAAATGCTATGCCCTCTCGTGTAAAAGAAAGGTCTTTACACTTGAAGATCCTCTTCTCAACAGCAGTAGTACATAGCAAACCCGGGCAAGCATGCAAGCGTATGCTAGACAAGGGCCTGCCACCCCTGTGGCTTTGACCACCACTACGCACAGCTGCTTCTTGCCCATTTGCCTTTATATCCATCCATATTTACATGCACTAACAAGTATAACAACACGCCGAGGCGGGGGGGCGCTGTATTGTGCTTCACCACCCACCCAGGAGCTGATCGGCTGGCTATAACCAGATAAGACCGACCGGTGGTGCCTCGTCCTCTCTTTCTTGGAAACATCTCTAATTTACATCCGGCTAGCCGCATATCTCATTCGTCATTGTAGGCTCAGCAGGATACTCATAAGGGGCACCAGGACCCAATGACAGGAACTCCACTTCATCCGGGAAGCATAAGCTGCAATAGAACAATAAATAGTGAATGAATTATGCTACGATCAAAGTGCTCAGATTGAACCACAGAATAGACAGTAAGCATAGGTTTACCATGCCATCGTAACGAAACTATTATTAGCTGATTAGAAACATGAACATTCGTTCATAGCAATTGGAAAGGAAAGCAACGCATGCATTTTGAATGATTGCATAATTCATATCTCAATAGAAACCCAAAAACAAACTGAAGGAGCGCAAGCCGTAGATGGCACAGTAGAACAAGCTGGTTTACTCTTTAGACATGCATATGACACTTAACAGAGGAAAAGCCCCTATACAGAATGACTGGCTCAATTTGACTGTTCTCATTGCCTTATGTCATGACGACGTGACTAAAATTTTCTCTGGACAATAAATCATTCTCATTTGGTGCAAGTAAAATTATGCTTCCTAAGCTGGGGGTAAAAGTGTAAAAGTATCCACAAGAGAAGCTAACAATGAGTACCTTCTGGAGATAGAGCAAGAATCAGTAACTGTTGCAGAAATATATAAAAAAAAAAGGAAAAGAACGCACATGAATGTGGTGCTGAGGCCACAGACGACATTCCTGCAGGAGGACCTGTTCTTGTTCTATGTTCACTTGGAGGATGTGCATGAGCAAAAGAAACAGTGGGCAAAGGCGGCTCTGGAAGAACGGGAGGGGATGGAATAGGCGACCTACTGTGCATACTGGGATCATGTGGAGAATAACTAACAGGCGAAGATGAGAATGAATGAGGTGGTGAAGCGGCAGGAGAAGCAGAATGGTGATCATTGGCTACAGGCTCAGCAGCTGGCATTAAAGGAGCCCTGTTCTTTGACTTTTTGCCATACGGACACCCAGGTGGAGGTGGAGCACCATATCTGGGTTGATGTGCAGGGAAATGTATTGGAGCAGGAGCCGGAGCCAAATGCCTGCTGTCCTCATGATCATGGTGATGGTGATGATGGCGGTGGTGACCATGATGGTGCATTGGTGCTGGACTAGGTGCATCAGAACCACCCCCACTATGTAAGGAATGTCTAAGATAGGAGGAAAGGCTTATCTGCTTTACTCTGCCAAATACAGTATGGTTCAGACCCAGGTTTCCTGAAGATGAATTAGTAATTGTTTGAGCCAACTGCTTCATCCTTGGTACAGATGGCTGGTGATTCCCAACTTCAAGAACAATGGAGGTCTCAACAATAGTTGGAGGAAGAATCGTTGAACCTTGCAAATTCGTCAATTTGATATAGAGATTCTGCAATGCAAAATAATAGAAATTCAATCGAAGAAAAAGAAAGAGGGTGATCCACATGACAAAACACCAACTTTTCCATGATAAAAATTTGCAAGATGGATTAAAACCCAGGCACTTTATCGTTTTCCACATAGTGCCTAACAGTCTAGAAGAGAAGTATCATCCATATTCTTAAGGAATAAGTCCATTTTACACCGCTCAACTTTTCAAAAAGTCTATTTAACACCCTTAACTATAAAACTAGGTATTTAACCCCCTCAAACTTATAAAACCAGGTCAATTTACACCCTAAAACGGTTTTGATTATTTGGATCCCACTCAAGATGGTTTTCGTCGTATTGGCAGGTATGTCATCAAGTTTTAGTAATAAGGATCCAATTCAAGAGTATTTATATCAACATCATCGATATCTTTCTCACTCATTTTCTCTCTATATACATTCTCTTTCTTCTTCTCGTCATCATTCTTTCTCTCATTCGGATCTAAATCAGCAAAAATCGATGACATGGCTACCAACATAACAAAAATCACCGTAAGTTGGATCCATGTCAGCAAAACCGCCTTAAGGTGTAAATTGACCTGGTTTTGTAAATTTGAGGTGCTAAATACCCAGCTTTATAGTTGAGGGTGTTAAATGGATTTTTTGGAAAGTTGAGGGTGTTAAATGGATTTTTTGGAAAGTTGAGGGGTGTAAAATGGATTTATTCCTATTCTTAATACAAATAGAATATAACAAAATAGAGAGATACCCTCGTAGATTAGAGAATGAGATAGCTTCAAGTGTTAAGACAGGGAATATAGCCATGCTATCTTGTCTTACCAGTTACTTGTTTAGAAACCACGCTTCACTACTGCACAAAACCAAGTGTAACAACCATTTTCCAGGTGATGACAGCGAAAAACACTTCAGTTGATAATTCTACGCATAAACCTATTGTATCACCTGCTTTTGCACACAGGCCCCTACAAAGTAATACAAGCAAATGTCCCTGGTAGTGGCCTTGTTACATAATGCCAAAAATTATGAGGGCAAAATGCAAAATGCTACATGGTTAGATATGTGGGTTGTATCATATACGCATGTGCCCAAATTACAAAAAGAAACTAATACCCAAAGCCTTCAAACATTGGACAATGAAGATGACTGAAAAGGGTGCCATCAAAATAAAACTTGTGTTCAACCTCGCATTGCCTAATTATATTATAATTATAATGGAGGTGGCCAAAAATGGAACTAGGCCAGGCCAAAAGGTAGCACTAACCTCATATGAGTTGAGTAGTAGTCCTGTCTTCATTTGATCCTTCAACTCATCGGTTCTATCTTGTACTTTATAGATCGGAAAATTCAGAGTGAAATTAAAAGTTGCATGTGGTTTCTGAAGAAGAAAAGCAGTTTGCGGAGGAATTATTGTTATTCCTCCAGGGAATTTGAGCACTTCAAAGGACGATGAATTCCCAAATAGTGACTCAGTCAAGTGGAGTGTTGACTGCCGCACAACCAAGGACATAAAAGAAGACCTAAGAATGCTCGACCATGTTGATGATATAATAACGTTCTTTGGATAAGGCACAATGCTGAAGATGACATTTGTCCAGTTTGATCCAACTAATGGTTGTAGTAAGTTTACAACCACCTGTATAGGTATACAAGCATCAGTCAGGGCATGTGAAAGAAAATATCATGAAATGTATTTTCTAAAAAAATAAACAAATAAAAGATGTTGAGGAGCATACAGTGGAATTAGGGATGCCAATTTCCTCATAGATGTCCAATTCGAGCTTAGATGTATTTCCATTCAGCTCAGGAACCGTCTTCCGTAGCCTAAAGCTTGCCACTATATCAGCTGAAATATATAGGATCATCAGACAAATATGTTAAAATAAAGTACTTATTGCTATGAGCAGATTACATGATTGCATTACGCAAGATATGGCTCTCTAAATGATATTGAATGCTGATCAACTCATGACATATCAACAGGTCTATACTCTTATGCAATAGAATAAAGAACAATGAACACTCGATTGCATAAAACTAAACTGGAAAAATTAGAAGCACGGGGCTCCAAAAGTGCCAGTTTAGTAAATGCCACCCAAAGTTTCGCCTTAGACCCTTGTAAAAATTAATGAACATTCATATGGTTTGAAAAAAGGTCGCGTCTCAAATTCATGGCTAGTAATCTATCACAGCTCAGTCCATTTATTACCACTGCTGCAACAACGCGAAAGGGAAGTGGGAACAACTCCATCCCTTTAGCAGCCCACATGACTTTCCACAGTACAGATCCACAGCCCGATGAAAAATTATCTCGAATAATAATGCCATAGCATCATGCTGCCTGGTATGGCACACAAAATCAACACCACAAATATCACTCACTGTTCACCCAAATTCAATCACTGTTTGAGACAGCAACCCGTTCATTACTCACGGTAACACGGCTGCACCAATTTGGCAGCGCACGTTTTCAAAAAATTTCTCAACCAACTCTTTTTGCAAAAATAGCACCGACACATGCCTAACGCAACACAGATCAAATACAAGCATCAAAATCTTTCCCGAAACCAGCCATATGCGAGTAAATCAGCAGGCAATGATCTAATATCATAGTGAAACTAAGGCATAGAGCTGTAAAAAAAATCCAGCTTGCGCTCCAAACCAAACAGAACATACAGCGTCTTGACCAGGTTCCTCACAGTAGATTCAAGTTTCCACCGAAAGCTGCAACCGCTCACTCCGTACATCCAGATCCAAAGCTGCAGACACTGAGCATTCGCCAATCCAGCACAAACTAAACACAAATCGAACAAACAGCCACTATTCGTCGGGCATTGACACAGACGCACGAAACGAAACCAAAATCAAGCCGAGATCTCGCAATGCAGACCCGCTCACCTTCGAACCCGGAGCCCGGATCCGGCCCCTCCGCGCCCCTGCCTCGCCGCGCAAACGGCGGCAGCCAGAACACCGCCGACAGCAGCACGGCGACGCCGAGCACGAGCGCCGCCACGCACTGCAGCCGCACCACCCCGCGCGAGCCGCCGCCGCCCCGCAGCAGCAGCGGCAGCGGCTGCCGCGCCCGCTACCGCCCCTTCCTCCTCCGCCTCCTCCGCCGCCGCCTGCCCCGTCCGGCGGCTGCTGCTCCTCCCCGGCCTCCTTCCCCATGCGGCGAGATCTCACACATCGCGGCCGGCAACCGCCGCCGTCGAGGGGAGAAGGAGCCCCGGCATTGCCGCCGCGGAGGGCGCCAGCTACTGGGTTGGTGGAGCTAGGGTTAGGGCCGTGGGCTGGGTTCGCTGGGGTGTCGTTGCTTAAGGAGGAGAGGAGATGAGATGGAGGTGGGCGAGGAAGGTGAGAGAAAGTGAGAGTTAAACCGCACCGAGGTGAGGTGAGGTGAGTGAAATGGAGAAGAGAGAGAGAGGCTCGGGGGAGGGGAGGTAGCAGCGAGGACAGGTCTGAGGAGTGGGTATCTCACCTTGAGCATATAGGTGAGATAATAAGAAAAGAGAAGTATATAGTTAATTTTCTAGTTATACGAGAAGCTATTACAAATAATTATATATATAATTTATTATACAACTTATTTTTAGTTATATTTATAGATATTATAAATGTGTATTAGAGACGATCACTATCTATATCACTGTACATATCTTTGGCTCTGTTTATTAAAGCCGTTAATTTGGTTTCGGTTGTGTTAGCGCGGACTAATTTTTTGCTTTGGCCTTTTTTTATATTTTTTGCGGTAGTACGTATAGTTTTTCTTTGTTTGGTTTGGGGTATTGGTGGCTTGGTGCGGATGGTTTGAAGATTTTGAATTCGGGAGGGGGCAAAGTCTAGGTGGGATCTTCTACGCTCAGTGAATTTGCGCTTGATTTACATGCTTGTGAGGCTGAATTACTCGTGGACAGCGGAATGTATACTTTGCAAGCTTCCGCATCCTTCTAGAAACTATGCGTCCGCATGGATTCATTTGCTGACGTTTACTCAGGATACAACGATGTAAGCGGTTTACAACTTTACATGAAACACATAAGTATGATAAAAAGCTGATGTGTAAGGTGAGCTAGAAGAAAAGGTACGGTTGTTTCTCGTACATGATAATCTCTTTGCTTCTATGAATATATGATATTCTAGCTTTCAAATTTCTTTTAAAATACGTATCATTCTATTATTTCGAGATAACTTTTCACCCTCTTTTCTTTATATACCCTTCCTTTTGTCTATTTCAAGATCATTTAGGCCCACTTTAAACTAGAAGCTAGTTATTTGACATAGCTTATGGCTTCTTATTTGTATTTATTTTGTTATTATTATTTTATGATATACTCCGTGTAGAAACCGACATCCTAGAAATCTTCCTCGTCGACTTAGAACAAGCCCAAGAACTCAACGAATAAGACAAGCACCTCCTTTGATCATATTGATCATATTATTTCACTTACTTTTTGTTGTTTATAACTTTATGTATGCATGCATGTATTTTAAGTAAAATGGCTATGTTGTGGGTATCGGTAGGTAGTCCTACATGTTGCATGGGTCTTCCTTGATAAATACGTAATATTACCAATGGAATCCATAAGATAGAGGTAGACAATAACTGTTGTATAAAATCCAAGATATCTACGTAACCACATGTGCGAATATGGGGAAACTTTAACTAATTAAGTTATTTAGGACTAATTGTGCACATTAGAAGATCGAAGTAGTACAGGCATTCTAGATAGGTTTGCTCAAAAGGGTCTTTGTCAGTATTCCTTTGACAGAACTGAGCTCTCTGACGGGTTTTGTCGGAAGGAGGCGTCTTCGCGGTTGGCTAAACCTAGAGGGTGAAAACCCTAGAGACTCCCACACGAAGGATTTCGGCGCCTATGAACTAGGAATGACACACAGATTTTACCCAGATTCAGGCCCCCTTTTTCCTCGGGTAACAGCCTTACTTCCTGCTAGATTGTTTTGAGAGTGTCCAAAACTAATACAGAGCTCTCAGGTTACCAGTTCTCTCTTAGACTATGCTGCGGAGCTCTTGTTTGCTCGAATGCAACACTACTCGAATGCTCGACCCATTTTCCCATGCAACCGGAGGCCCTTATATAGGCTAGGCTAACGGGAGTAAGTAAAAAGGAGGGTCATCATGCTTATCTTCATACATTTATTACCCCTTCTCGTGCTGTCCCGTTCCTCCAACCTCATTAAATGCCAACGCATGGCCGCTGGTCCGCCGGGATGTGACCCCTTCTTGACGGGTTGGTGAGGCGTCGAGGAATGGGCTTATGGCGAAATCCTTGCGAGTTAGCCGAGTCGACACATTGTCTGCCGCCCGAACGATGACGACGGGGAAGGAGCCTTCGAGGTGAAGGAGCCTTCGAGGTGAAGCCACCTCGCACCACCTTTTTGTCTTGTCGGCGGGCGGCAGGCGTGCCGCCCACTGCTCGCCAGGCGGGCGTGTTCACCACTTCGCCGGCGCCACGCGACCGTCGCCAGCGGCGGCGTGTTTCGCCACTGCTCGCCGTTGCCACGGGCGAGCGAGCGTCTTCGCCCTCGCTGCCGGGCGCCACGTGGGATCGCCAGGCGGCGAGCGTCTTTCGCCCACTGCTCGCCGGTGCCACGTGGGTCTGTCATGTTGACCGTGTTGATTGCTTTGTAGCGGCGGAGAGGTACCCAGTAGAGATCTGTTGACAGTGCCCTCACCGAGGTACTGGAAATAACACTTATCGATACATCAGTACATGCCTTGCTTGAGGGGAAATAGTTATGACATGGTGTACTGTCATTGCAATTATATTTATGAAAATTTTATTTCCACCACCACCACAAGGGTTAGACATCATCAAGATGTTACAAAGTTAAGTCTACATGATATAACGATTTTATCATGATCTCCCTACCGCACACCAAAGCAAGTGTGAAAATAGCTTGACAATAAGAGATGACCATGTCTTGTGGGTAAAGATATATATCTCTACAGAGTTAAATCTTTTTCGAAAAGCCGTGCTCGCAGTCACGAGCAACTTTGATGCATTAACACTAGTTAGCTTTGAATTTTTAAATCAAGATTGAAATTTGGAAAATGGTGGGTAGCTATGTCAGATAATGTGCCAAGTATGACTGGAAATGGATCGTTGATCACAATCATAAAGAATCATGAGTCACTCGTATATATATTTGTTATTTACATATCTGTCAAATGCTCTTCACAAATTCCATTTGTAATCTACTACTTGTTATTGTTGACTAAATCTCACTTTATGCAAAAGAATATGGTGGTATAGCTATTTACTTTGATATAGCCAAATATATACTTATAACTTGTGATAAACTACAAGTCTTACTGAGTATAAATATACTCACCCTTAGTTATTGATATTCAGAGGCCAAAGAAACCGAGGTCCCCAACGATTCATATTATACCACACGTTTCTGGGAATACGGTGTAGGCTTTTTCTAGTCTTGATCTAGTTGGTTGTATGTGTATTTTAGGTTGAGGCATACCATTAGACCTTACTATTTTATGTTACTACCTTTTTGTTGCATTTTATTTGGCCAATGGCCCCTTATTGTAAGAACACTATACCCTTTGTATTTGTGTGTATGAAGTCTTTTCTATACTTATGAGAGTACATACTCCCATTTCTAATATACTACTTAAACGAATGTGTTACACTCCTTGATCACTTTTGATATACTTAAATACTAATTCTTGGATAATCCAATGCGACAAGGTTGAAAAAAATCCATGGGAGGCCTCTATTTTTGCTATATTCCATTTTTCATACATAACGGAGTATATACACAATTTATACTATAAAAGGTGGATTTTGATGAAAGCTTTCATAGAACTCACTTTGAAATATTATGATATACACATGAGCCCTATGATATTCCACGCATAGGAGAATGTCTCAACAGTATTTGCTAGATACTACATATTGGAAAGATTGTATCTAGAGTTATTTCTATATAATATGATATATTTAGATGTAACTTATAAAAACTATGCACCAGGAAAGCCCTTAGAATTTTGATCATTAAATTCTCTCTGTATAACCCAAAACAATGTTGCAGTTAATTAGACCTTTCAATTTAACCGAACCACCCGTTGCATATTGACGTGAATAGGTAGGTAAGAAATGTGATTCTTATTCCACATTTGATTATATTTTACTGTATCAACTGAACCAACGGTAGCAAAATTCTATACTGACGTGAATAGGTAAGAAATGTTATTATTATTCCACATCTGATTATATGTATTGTATCGGCGGAGTAACGCCGTTTTAATGAGAAGCCGTGCTTATCCATCAACCGGAATATGGGGTAGCAAGGGTGATGCGGTGCCAGAGGAGATCCCGTTGGGTGTAGATGGACGGGTTAGCGACTGCTGGACTCGGAGAGACTGATGACGTTCTCTCTGGCTTTCTCGAATTTTATTTCTTTCGTGGAAAAGCGACACCCTCCCGTGATGGAACCGATTTGCGGTATGCATCCTTAAATCAAGGAGCGAAGGTTCAGATTTTTTTATAGTACTATTGAATAATATTTTAGTTTGATCTGAATTGTTTGTTGTTTCGATGGAACAGTTGATAACTGTTTGAGTTATAGTTGCTATCTTCCACGATAAGCAATATCTAACATGTAGTCCTCTATGCCGACAATCTTATAAGTTTCAACTATATTCCTCGGGCCCACTACCATTATAATGTTTGAATGAATTAGTCTATAGAATAAAGTAGATAAATATCTTAAAATTTATGCAACTTATACTGAGACTCGAAGGAAAAAAAAACATCCTCTGTTTGGTCTGCGTGCTTTTGCGTAAGTTACATGTGTTGCCACGGTACTTCCCTCCCTTTGCCGCAACAGTGGCTCACCAATTGGCTCATGGACCCGGCGCAGGAACAAACCCTCTGCCTCTGGCCGTCTGGGCCCAGGATGTGTGCTGCACGAGGATCCGGCACAGGGAGAAGCTCCGGGGTGGCGTTGTTGGGTGGTCGGTTTGCGTGGACGCAGACGTTGGACGCGGCCAACAGCGACCGCCGCCGAACAGCGCCATGAAACAGTGACGTCCCGGCGAGCAGAGGAGAGAAAAAAACCTCCACGCTGTCACTGCCTCGTGGGGTAGGACACATGCCAGGTCCCACCAGCCGGCGACTGGCGCGCGGTGTGCGTCGGCGGGTGGGTTGGGACCTCACTGTCGGCGATTCGGGAGGGGAGACGCCACTTGGACTCTCTCTCCGTCGCGTCCGCCGCTACAAGGACCATGCAACTAACCTCGCCGCCGCTGCTGAGCTCATCGCCTCGCGCTTCGCCTTGCCTTTGCCCCTCTAGAAGATTGTGAGGTGCTGAGATCATCAGGTGGGTACTCCCGATCTGTGAACGTCGAGATGACCGCTGTTATCGTTTTCCTTTCATGAATGCAGGCTCTTAATTGAAGGGGTTAAGTTAGGAGGGTATTTAAAGCTTCTTGTTGTGAAGTTGATGATTGATTAAGGTTGAATATAACACATTCCCTCAGCTCATAGATAGTTGCTGTTTCAGACATTAATATATTCTCTAAAATATAGTATGTTATAACATATTTATAAAACCCAATAAAGTTACAATATTATGAAAATATTTTTCAAAACAAATCTACACATATGATTTTCATGTATCTAATTTAAATATTTAAAAAGATACTGAAAGTTAAAGTTTTAAAATTTTGATCGTATCTATATCCAAAACAATAACTATTTATGACCGGAGGGAGTAAGTCATATTTTTTTTTAAGTTTGCATCAAAATACAAGATGTGTATGTAAATTTATTGATGCATTTTATTCTCAACCCATATTTATCATATCTTTCTCTCTCCTAAGTTTGTAAGGGCAATCTCAATGGGATGACTAAGATAGTTTCCATAGCATTAATTAGGTTGCCATGTAAGCAAAATGGTGATGTAGTTAATGATGAAAGAGAAGGAAACCATTTCTCATGCAGGAAACCATTTCTACACAAGTACCAAGAAAGGGAAAAGAGGGATTGGGTGAGAAAATAAGAGAAAAGAGGAGATTGGATGGGAGTTTATTTTGAAAAAACTATCCATTGAGAGTATAGTTTCTACATGTAGTGTCTAGATGACATGGAAGTTATAAAAACTATATGCATTGGGACTGCCCTAAGTGGCAATCTCACGAACTATTATCTCTTACCAAAGTATTTATAACATGGATAGCGTGATCATGTTCTCCTATTTTTCTCTTGGTTTTTTTAAAGACCTTAATCTCCGTGCCTAACCAAAACATACATCTCATAAAAAGAATACCACACTCGATGCTTTATGCTTTACTTGATTACATTTATTGCACTGCCGCCTTGTAGCTGGTGAGTTACTTATTGCCGGTCATTTTCAGCTCTTAGGTTTGGTTTGCTTTCAATTAGGGCTGAAAATTTGGCTTGTGGCTCGCAGCTTGGTTCGGGCTTGATTAGGCTCGTAGCTTAGAGCGAGCTCGAGCCAAGCTTATTTTGTGGCTCATTTTTTTAGCGAGCCGACTCAGCTCGGCTGGCGAGCCGTTTATTGGCTCGGTCTAATTGGCCCACATGCAAAACTCTAAGTTCCAACCTGTTCAGCACCTCTCCCCCAGACCTCGATCCCAGCGTCCGAATCCGTCCTCTGCCGGTCGCCAGCCATTCGCGAGGAGACTAGGAGAGGGAGAGTTCTCCTCTTCGCTAGACCCTGGCCGCCAGCGACCCGCCTGCCTCCTGGTCCCGCGCCTGGACTAGGCACCCGCTGGCCCACCGCCAGCCATCCTCGGTCCCTCGCTAGATTGACGCCTTGACCCCACCTGGGTGGAAAAAAGCTCTGTCTTGTTTGATGGTCGACTCAATGAATGGCTCATAAGCCGAGCCGAGCTGCTCGGTCGCCACTTGACCGAGCCGCACCTCGGCTCGTTTCCAGCCCTACTTTCAATAGTTATCAATACTTGCTTTATTAATTTTTGGTAGTGTTGATAAAATTTAGTAAGCATTTGATTTTATTTGTCAATCTTTGATCAAAACATTGATAATCAATTCAGTGATTAAATTTAGGTACAATATGGTTGATAACCAATTTAGTGATCAAATTTGGGTAAAATATGGATGTCATGAAGGCGAACAACCCCCTTACTCCACACAAATGCGAGTGCTGGTACGGCTCGTTAACATTTCTATCCATTCGGAGTTCCTGCTTTTATGGTTTCATGCGGTTAAACCCAAACATGCCTTTAGCTTTGAACCCGGGTAAAAAAAATCACTGCATTTTCCGGATCAATTTATCTTACTCCGGCTATTTGCACATTTCCCTTATCTGCTAACCATAAACACATGCTCTGAATCGCTGAAATGAGGCTGACTTGAATACTAACAAACATGTAGGGCAATTTATTTTTGAGAGGTGTTTCTATATATATTTTATTAAAACTTACATAAAAATATAAATATAAATAAATGGTAGATACTGATTACTTATCTTTTCGTTTGCTTTAATATTCATATAACTTGTATTAAGAGAAGATACACAAAAACACCTCTCTTCATTTTTTTAATAATCAAAACGCTATCTGCTTACCACTAATCCCACTTAAAAAGAGTAAGAACAAGAAACGAGGCCTGGTCGCCCGGGCATTGGTCGCGTCTAGAGATGACAACGGGTCGGATCGGGTGCGGGTTTTACAAAATCTAACCTGATAGAAAACCCAAATTGAAAAACCCGACCCGAATCCGAATACTCTATCGGATAAAAATTATATATCCAAAATCTGACGGGTTTGTGTAGTATAGGTGGCAATAGGTCGTGTCAGGTGTGGTTTTTGCAAAACCTGAACCAAAAAACTCAAGCCGAACCCGGCGCGTACCTGAAACCCAACCCCAAACCCGACGGGTACCCGATGGGTATGTGCGGTATTTCGGGTATCCGATGGGTACCCGCGGGTGAAAATTAAAATCCGAACCCGACCAGAATCCATCTCGGGCACCTAACCTGAAGAACCCGTGGGTAAAAATTAGAACACAAACCCAATCTAATCAAGTACAAAACCCACAAATATCCGAGAGATTTGGGTATTTGCCACTTCAAACATGTGGCTTCGTAAATTTGCCACTGGACCCACATTTCATTGACTAAGATGGTTCCATATGTCATTAGTTTAAGTGGTATCATAATTCAAAAGATCAATATTTAAAATAACAAATAACCAATTTTCTCCAAATATCCAAACCCACTGATCTAATTGCCATCCTGGATTCCTGGTAGAACCTGACCAACCAAACGGGCACGGACTCAACCCATGCCAAACCCACCGAAGACCATCGGAATAAAACCCAGGCGTCAAACGCGCCGTCGTCTCCTACGCCGTCGCAGTCTCGATGCTCTCCGACTCCGATCCTAGGGTTTTACTTTCGCCTCCTCCTCCTCCTACACTAGGGTTTTACTCTCGCGTGCGTCACCAAATCCCGCCCCGCCCCGCCATGACGGCCGCCAAGACGCAGGAGGAGCTGCTCCGCGCCCACCTCGAGGAGCAAAAGATCGAGGTGAGATCATCCATTTCTCCCCCACTCGATTCGGTGTTTTATCAACTAAAAATTTTAATATTTCATGCTTGCTGAGCCCTAGATCCTTCATCCGTGTCTTTGTTAAGATCATGATGTTAAGCCGCCATATCTCGTTTGTCATTTTGGTTGCACGCTTTTATGTGCCAGCTTTGGTTAGAGAACCGAGGCGTGGTAATTAGACTGGGCATTCCCGGGGATCTTGTTGACTTCTGCAGCCAGGAGTTCATTTTCATACGCGAAGATTGCTAATGCTACCCTTTTGATCTTCCTTGCCCTTACTGTGTTGCTACAGAGCTGTGGTTGTTATATATAGTTCGTGACTCACTTACGGAGATATCGGTAGAGTTGGAAATTGGGCGTCACTTGAGGAGATGGTACTGTTTGCCTTAAGGATTCGATTTTGTAATAAATTTTGAGTAAGGTGAACCTGGTTTCGAAGAATTAAAATTGTTATTGACCTCTGATGATTGCTATGGTAGAAACTTGGCCTCGCTTGTTAATTAGCTTTGGAAGTTTATTAAAACCCTTAGTATCTTCAGATTTTTTTTTTAAAAAAAACTTAGTATGTTGTGCGTATGATTGTGCACTGTTTGGCATTTTTCCGGTAGCAAAAATAAAATATATGTATTAGCAAATCTTTCTGTTCTCAGCACACAGACAGCAGTATCTTGTTTCATGGCTGCACAAACTATTCTCTTTTGCTTTTGGAGAGTCATTTCCATTTATGCTTTTGCTGCTGCTACTTACTCTCATGTCCAAGATGTAAAAGTCATACCTTGGCTCTAGAGTGCTCACCATTTTGTTTGATATATCTGTGTGTGGCTAAGTCTGTTGTAGGGCAAACGCCCATAATTTGTAGTTTTCTGGAGTAGTGATTGCCATTTGCATTGAATGTCTTTACTTCTGTACTGAGGCAGCATCTTTAATCAACTTCTATCTGTATTACCATATAAGATACCACTTAGTTAAAGTATTTGCCTATTTGGTGAGATAGGATGAATGCCTTTTCCCTCAGAAAAAAAGATAGGACGAATGCCTGAATGTCAGATCTTGGTTTTGAAAGGATAATCTTGTGGAACTCACCAGATGGATCATTTTAATGCATTTAACATGGTAATCCCTGTGGTCGCAAATAGTTGTTGTTTTGGTCCTAGGTGCAGTCAAACTTTCAAATATTTGATTGTCAATATCTTTTTAAGTATTTAAATTGGATACATGAAAATTATGTGTAGATTTGTCTCGAAATTTTTTTCATAATATTAAAATTTTATTGAGTTTTATAAATATATTTAATATAAATTAGTGGTCAAAGTTGTATTTTGGAGACCACGTCATGTCCTCAACGACAAATATTTGTGACCAGAGGGAGTATGTGATACTGTAACTTTTCGTTTTTTTTTGAAATAATATTTTTTAATGAACAATTACAGAAATAATATGCAAAAAATAGCAAAAATACCTACCAGTCGCGCTTTCAACTGGCGAGAGAGAGTCAATCGCCATTTTAACTCACGATAGACTCTCTGTCACTAGTTGAAATAACGAGTAAGCCTCTATTGCCAGTTGAAATGGCAACAGAGAGCTGTCGCTATTTCAACTGGCGACAGAGAGTCTTAAAGCGTTGTGCCCTGGCTTTCTGCCTTAGTTCAATCGAGCGAACAAACAAAACAATCGAGCGTGGCGCAGTAGAAAAAAGAGAGAGGGGAGGAGGAGGAGGAAGAAAATTCATCATCTATGCAGGTAAAATTGTTATGAGTAATTTAAATTTAAATTTAAATTTAGAAATGCAATTTAGTGACTAGATTAAATAGATTGATATGTAATTAGGTTTGTAAAGTAATAAGTATTTGGATAGACGATATATGGACCAAATTAATTAGGGTTGTAAGTAATTAGTCTTGTAGAGTAGTAATAGTTATTTACACACGTGACTTAGAGACCAGATTAATTAGTTTTGTAAGTAATTAGCTGTGTAGACTAGCAATAGTTTTTTTTTACATTGATGAGTTGGCGATCGGTTTATTTAGGTATGCAAGTTATTAGCTGTATAGAGTAACAATAGTTATGAACATAAAAACTGCGAGAATTATGTGAGATACTATGGTTGCATTAGTTATTTGAAGTAGTGTAGAGTACATCGTCGTGGTACGTAGGTGTAGAAGTATGTATAAGTTGAGAATTTAAAAGTTAGCATTATGTTGTGCACATATTAAAAAATTCTTCAAATGGTTGACATGTATGGATGAACGAGTACAATTTAAAATACGCTACGGAGAATGGGTTACACACATGGGTGCACAAGGGGTGGAGTAGCTGGCCTGTTACGTGCCAGGGAGCATTCATAGGGCACGGTTATGAGATGGTTGTACCACATGTTCTCGTTGGATCGTGAATTACATGACCTCAAACTGTACGGAGTAGGGTGTCGGAGACGGGATTGCACATACTAGGAGTTAGTGGAACTGAAAGGGCCGAAGTCCTAGAGCTCGTATGTAAGATTGGCGACTGAGAAAGGTTGGCCATTAGTGTTGTTGGCGCAACCATTTCAGAAAACCAATGCCGGCCATGCGACGTAGAAAGAGGTTGTTAGTGAATGGTGATGAACTGGAGGAAATTGGGGAGAGCAGCCGAACTAAAGAATACTTAGTAAGGCAGGATGTTAGCTCGAGTCATGAGGGTGTGCAAGGCGTAGAAGTTGATGTTCTAATGCCAGATGTGCAGGTACCAATGGGTGTGGCAGACGAAGGAGAATATATGGCATCGTTGGTTCAAGCGATGATGGCAAAGAGCTAGGAATACGGGGCTTTGAGTAACGACAAAGATGATGAAGGGCATTTCCTTGTGGAGTGGGATGAGAATCAGTTCCATTGGTTGGTGGTCAACAAGGGTGAACACTTCGCATGGCAGTCTGATCGGAATGAGGTGAGGCAAGGTGCGATTTACATGAATAAATTTGAGGTTCAAGAAGCAGTGATAGTATGGGTAGTGTCGCATCGTAGAACCTTTAAGGTTGCGAAGTCAGATCAGCGGGTGTATGATGTCAGAAGCCAGATGAAGAGTTGCTCATAGTGTGTGCATGCATACCAGCCTAAGTGAGATACCATTTGGAAGTGTTCTATAGTCGTCCCACACACATGTGTGCTGACGAAGCCTGTCCAATCGCATAAAAACATATCTTAAAGCTTTGTTACAAATGCAATGTATGGGAAGATTATGGGCAACCTGGATTTAGAGCCGTGTGTCATCATACTTGCAATAGAGCAGATGTTCCAGTACACCATAAGCTATGCCAAGGCATGAAGAGCAAAGCAAAAAGGCACTGGCTAAGCTATGCCAAGGCATGAAGAGCGAAGCAGAAAGGCACTAGAAACAAGGTTTGGTACGTACGAAGACTCATATCAGAATCTACCGGTATGCTTGAAGTAATCAAGGAAAGGAATGCTGGAACTTATATCGATATTTATGAGCAGCCCTCGCAACGCTTCCCTGGGAAGATGGTACTCAAGCGAGCATTCTTTACTTTTGGTGCTTGCGTCAACGCGTTCAGACATTGTCGTCTGTTGTTATGCGTGGACAGGATATCCTTGACTGGGAAGTATAAAAGCCAGATATTGATAACCATAGGAGTAGATGGCAACAACTAGATTCTTTCTTTAGCACTTGCATTCATGGAGAGTGAGAACACAGAAAGCTGGCTGTGGTTTCTAAGGAACATGAAAGCCGACGTCGTGGATCAGTGGCCTAGAGTGTGTGTTATACACGATTGGCATCCCGAGCTGTTGAAGGCGGTTGTGTAGTTGCAAGAAGATGCAGAAGAAACACATTCATGGCTTGATCTACGAGGTAAGTGGTGAAAGTGGCAAATCGGTGCCAACTTCTATAAGCAATTCGCTTACAAAGATTTTTCAGAGGATGTGCGACCAGAACCAACAGAGAGTTTGATGTATTGTGGAAGAAGTTGGACAAACTGATATCAAGGCATACAACGGAGGCAGCGAAGAGGGCAATGCCTGGCACAAAGGAGGCCCCAGTAGCGCTCGAAGTGTTACCCACGGACCCCTTCGCACTTGGTTCAGACTTCGGAGGAACGGAAGGGCCACGGAATGCTTCTTCAAATGGATAGAGCATGAGACTAGGGAGAAATGGGCACTGCTTTATGACACTGATGGTGCCCGGTATGGGGCTATAACGACAAACCTGGTTGAGGTTTACAATTGGGTCATGTGAGGTCTGAGACCCCTTTCTCTGATTGCTATAGTGGAGTGTGTTCTTCATGGTATTGTGAAGTACTTTATGGATCGCCATGCTAGGGCATCAGCTTGCATGAGTAAATCCTCATGTGAAATACTCCGAGGTGATTTGTACATATATAGAGGAGAAAGGCAAGAAGGGGGAGATGCATAGAGCATTGAAGATGGGCACGAAGGAGCTTCGTTTCGAGGTATTGTGTAAAGAGAAAACCGGTCGTGGGATGAACTGGTGAAAAGTTGCTTACGAATGTATCCTACATAGGCAAACATGTGTCTGTTGCTGCAATAAGCCTTGTCTGTTACACAGGCCATGTTCACATGTCATGGCTGCCTGCTCAATAATCCGTATGGATCCGGGTATATTCTTGTCATAATTCTTCAATAAAGAAGTGATGACGACAACTTGGAGCGCAGAAATTTACGGTTCTCAAGTAGTGAGTTTGTTCACGGAGCATCAAAGATGGGAAGATACACGGTGGGTTTTTGATGTGAGCAGGCTGAAGGGCGTAGGGCGGTGGCAGATAAGGCGTATAAGGAACGACATAGATGCTGTGAAAAGTGGGGGTGTGAAGAAATGTTCAGTTTGTAAGGAGATGGAGCACACTTTCAAGTATTGCCTGATGGTTTAGAGGCTGTGAAATTATTGTATAGACACTGCATATGAAATTGCTGTACTTTAGTCGCATGTCAATGTAATATATCGAATTTGTATGTATAATACATGTATGGACATAGTATGTGTAATGCATATATGGACATTACATGTGCAATTATTGCATTCAATTTGTATCAAATTCGTATGTGTAATGCATGTATGGACATAAGTGTACTAGTATGGTTAGTTCGTGTAATGTATCGCCCGGTTAGTACTTTTTTCATATGCCATGTAATGTATCGTTACTACAATTATAATAACTAACTTGCCTTTCAATGCATGCGTAGTGCGATCTTGCTAGGGAGGCTATGAAGGAGCTGGACATACTGCTGGCTGTAGTTGGCTAGGGGGATAGACTGGAGGTCACGATGGACTTCCTGAGAGGAGCGTTGCAGCGTGTACGCCAGAGGACCGCTTGCATCGCCCAGCTTATGTCCTACAGGAAGCTTAGGAACGACGACATCGTGCAGGTTCACGAGCATGCCTCAGCTGTACGGGGTTGACACGCGCCTCAGCCGGACGTGCCAAGGGGCTCCAGCTAACAGCGTTCTGCACCTTACGTCCATATGATTGCAGGTACACCGCGTGCTCTCCTTTCCGCTATTATGTTCTTCACATTATGTGGTTTACTAACATTAAAGGTTTGTCAGTTGCAGTCGATGCAGCACCTAAGCAGAACGCGAGCCACTCCGGCGACTTCACTCCCGTCAACGACGCCGACTTGGACTGGTTGGTGGATCCCGACCAGCAGTTGCCTAGTGTGGTCCTTGGTCCGTCGCAGCTCACCGATGCGGTTGAACTGACTCGGTTGTCGCAGGCCACCTTCATTACTCCGACAGCACCAGTATGGCCTGTTAGGAGTACTCGTGGACAAACCCTTGATCAGCTCACATATCCATTTGGGCATGTGCAGCGACGGAGGAAGCCTAGGACCACACGAGGGGTCACACCGCGCAAGGGCGCTAGCTAGTTTTTTCTTTCATACCTAATATACTAATCGGATATTGTGTTTTTCTTTTTTAACTTATGTATCATTCATATATGTTTTTTTTTCTTTCAAAAGTTATGTAGTACTCGGATATGATCTTTTGCTTGCTTAACTACGACATATTAGTTTTCTCCATAATGCCATCAACTATGTCAGGACAATTGGACAACACATAAATCAGCTTTCTCAGTGTGATTTGACAATACACTGTCAATACCTTTTACAGTCCGATTTGACGACACTTTGCACACCGCGAAGTGAAAACACTGCCCATCTCAGACCGACGAACAACACACTGCCTATCTCAGAGCGAAGTGGCAACACGTTGCAGCCCATCGCTTTCTCAGACCGAAACGACAACACGCTGCGGCTTGCTTTTTCAAACCAAAGTGACGTATAAAACCACCCACCACCCAAGCATCCCTTCTTCTCTATCCCAACCTCCACTCCATTGCAATGACAGAAAGAGGAGAAACCTCAAGTCGTAGGAGGGGTAGATGAGGACGACTAGGTCGAAGATCACCTCGAGACCCTGACCCTTCAAAGTTTCGAGGCCGCGATCTTAAACTCGAGGATACTACAGTCTACAATCTGCTAGACCTCAATCCACCTACCCCAAATTTTCCCATTCAATCAAGGGACTCATACACCCTCCAAAATCCAACCTATGAAGGCCAACCACTCCTCTCCCTGAACTGGTTGAAATGCAAGCACGATCTCGACACTGTTGTGCAAGTTACTGATGCGCCAAATCCCAACTTAGGACGTCGTTTCTACCAATGCCCTCTGTTCATGGTAGCCGCTACAACTCTTACTTACCATTCGGCTCACTTCTCGCTATATGACACATACTCTTACTTGCAGACCGCGGATTACAAATTCACTAAGTAGATGGACCGTATCCCATACACGCCCAATGCTACATCCATACATTGCCGTATCGCCTTGATGAAATGGAAGAAAGCCTCACGGAGGTCAAAAAAGAGAACGAACAGCTCTGCAGGCAGAACTTGGAGCTCCATACCCAAATGGCGACCTACGTCGTCAGAGACTTAGGGAAAGGAACAATGAGGAGGTCGTCCACCTCGGCAACGACTACCAACTTACTGTTGTTGCGGCAATGCCAGTTGTAGCTGTGCTTGCCACTACCGCGGCTAGCAGCCCTGTTCACGCCGTCCTGATGATCAATACTCCATATGGGTTCTTTATGGTTACCTATTTGACCCTTAATGTTCTTCCCCCTTAAAGCGTACTTCATCCTGACCTTTTACAATTCTAAAAGTCGCATTAGTATCATACTTTTGTTCATGTTCGTGGTTGCTCTATGTTGCCATTTGTACCATCTCAACTATATGTGCCATGTAATACCCCTTTATTATGAAGTGCTATGTTTCATTCATTCCGTTTTTTTTCGAACTTTATATATGCAACGACTGTACCATTTGGAAGAACAACATTCATGGATGTCACATCACATTATTATTTAAAAAAAATTCAAATCTAGCTCTACTACTTGTTATGCTCTAGTTATTTTTGTTCTTTGGATGTACTAATGTATTTTAGTCTTTCAAAATAGCTTTCATATGATACTAAATTCCATCTTATGTCATAAAATGCTGTCCAGATTTCTCTTTTAGATTGAACATTGTAATTGGTTTGCTTTTCAACTTGTCCCATATAAAATACTGATAATTTTGTTGTGTTTACGACTCAAATCTCAGCTATATATCTCTGTTTGATACAAAAATTTTAGTCTACATTTTCAAACCAGTAATTATTTTTATACAAAATATTAGCATTGCTAGTTTCTTTTCTCCTCCTCCTCCTCGTCCCCCCTTTGGAATGGTGATAGAGAGCTGTCGCCGAGGCTTACTCGCCGTTTCCACTAGCGACAGAGAGTCTGTCGCGAGTTGAAACGTGTAGGATCGAAATATACTAATGTAGCAATCAGAGGGGGAGTGAATGATTGCGCGGAAGCTAAAATCAAATTTTCGATCTTTTAAACACCCCAATTTAAACTCAAATTGCTTGAAGACCAGTTTACGAAGTTAGAAGACCAGGTTACGAAGTTGGGAGACCACCTCACGCAGTTGGGAGACCAGAGACCGATCTGGCGGCGATGAGAGAGCATTTGGGCGACGATAAATCACTGGGCGACGGTTTGGGCATTTGGCAAAGCGATAAATCACTGGCGGCGAGAGAGGACACTGGGCGACCAGTTTGGGCACTTGGGCGAAGCAGGTTGGTAGGTGGGCGACCACGTGAGCAGTTAGGCGACCAGCAGCGCGATCTGGGCGAGCAGACCGATATATATTCACTAAAATAGAAATTTCCAAAGATCCAGCCGTTGGATTGACGTGAAATTTTAAATGTAAAAACTAGACATAATTCTGCAGCTAACACAAAAAGAATCAGGTCAATCGGATCTACGGATCTAAAGTTATGTCTTTCATAAGATGACCGAACCCGGGCGACCACGCGAGCAATCGGGCGAGCAGGACATCAATCTGGGCGACCACAAATTACAGAAGATCTAACCGTTGGATTGATGTGCAATTTTAACTGTATAAATTAGACTCAATTCCAAAGTGAACAAAAAAAGAATCAGGTCGATCGGATCTACAGATCTAAAGTTATGATCTTCGCAAGATGACTGAAACAATTAGCGATCTAACAAATTGGCGACGGACTAGCAATCTGGCGACCACAAATTATCGAAGATCTACCCATTGGATTGATGTGAAATTTTAACTGTAGAAACTCGATTCAATTACAAATCAAACCCAACAAGAATCAATCCGATCGGATCTACGGATCAAAAGATATTACTTTCGCAAGATGATACCTTTGCAAAGAACCGAACTCCGTGATGAACTTCGTGACTGCTGTGATGAACAAAACTTCAAACGATCGATCAACTATGCCGGAGCCAAGAACTTGTGAGAAAGATCTTTATTTTTAATCTGGTTACAGTACTCAAACAAAAGAGTACAACCCTAAAATCTTGCTCAAGAATAAACAGGGGACACCTCCCCTTATTTATACAGAGCAAACTCACAGAGATTGACTACAACTCCACTTCCAACATGGAAAGAGTTTGTATCTATCTCAACTTGGCCCAACATGGCCAAAACCAAAACCTTGCACGCATGATCACCCACTTTCTTTGCACATACGTGACTAACCAAACCTTCACATGCATGTTCTCTAGCCCGAACGTCCCGCATGACATCCTTGACCACCAAGACCTCGATTCCTCCCTAAACCTAGTCTCGAACCTCAGTTCCTCCATGAACCTAGTTCCGGTCCCGTCATCGACCACGTTCGCCCTCGAGCAACACCGCACATGAAGTAACAAACAACGCGTCGAGCACAAGTCCACGACTTGACTCAAGATTAATCCATGCAACCACTCACACGAGTGCATTGCATTAAGCAAAACCATTATGCTATCCCCAGCATAATCAAATGAACATTTGAGCACAAGTCCACCACTTGCCTCAAAAACAACCCATGCAACCACTCACATGAGTGCATTGCATCAAGCAAACTCCATCATGCTATCACCAGCATGATAATCATCTCAACATAGCACATGCACAGGCATCACACATGCCATAACCAAAATCACTTTATAATGCCAATTTCACCATTCAACCAATTTTTCATCACATGATCTCACAAAACGGCAACTGACTCTCTCGCCAGTTGAAAGCACAACCCGTAGGTATTTTTGCTTTTTTTTACATATTATTTCTGTAATTTTTCATTAAAAAATATTATTTCAAAAAAAATTCGTAACTTTTCCATTATGCTAGGAGATAAGTATTTGTACCTTACTCTGTCAGGCAAAAGTAAGAGGGATATCAAGTTCAATTTTCAAATGTTCAAGCATAGATCCTAAGAACAGTTGATCACTAAGTCCCAATTTTTGTTCCAGTCTTGCTTGAAAACAATGAAGTGTTTGAAGAATATTACACTTGCCATTGCTAATGAGTACAAGTAATAATCAACTGTGCAGAGTCGTAAGCTTCTGGCCTTATGGAAATTTATTGCAGTTGTGAAAATCTGGTAACTCGCCTCTTTGTTTTCCATGGCCAGGAGGTGGTGCAAGTGAAAGATCTAAGCAGAGTAGGAGTGAGAAAAAGAGCAGGAAAGCGGTGCAGAAACTTGGGATGAAGACCGTCACTGGTGTGAGCCGTGTAACTATCAAAAAGAGCAAGAACGTGAGCATTTTAACCACTGCTACGACATTCTCCTTCGTAGCATTGTTATATGTTATTGTTGCATTTGATTAACTTGATCCCGCATTTTCAGATTCTGCTTTTCATCTCCAAACCAGACGTCTCCAAGAGCCCAAATTCAGACACCTGCATCATCTTCGGGGAGGCGAAGATCAAGGATCTGAGCTCTCAGCTGCAGACTCAAGCTGAGGAGCAGTTCAAGGCACCAGACCTGAGCAGCGTCATCTCGAAGGGCGAGCCATCTACGGCAGCGAAGGACGAGGAGGAGGTTGATAAGACTGGCGTTGAGCAGAAGGACATCGAGCTCGTGATGACACAGGCCTCCGTGTCGGGATCCAAGGCAGTGAAGGCACCGAAGGCTGCTGATGGTGATGTTGTCCACCATGGAGTTGACTAACTAGGCATTGGAAGCTGCAAAACTGGAGGTCCTCTCCATCTCTTGATATTTCTTTTCCAATCACGGGGCATGTAAGATTTCTTATGCATATTTAGCGGGAATCTGATGAATCGACCGTTCGATATTCACTAGTATCTTTGCCGTGAATCGCCCAAGTACAGCACGATAGTAACCGCGATGTTTTATGGTGAGATGAGCTTGTATGATGTTTTCACCTGCAAATATGGCATGGTTGATTATTGACACAGCTGCGTACCCTTGTTGCCTTAGGCCCAAAATCCACAGGCTTTGCATTGCATTGTAGTCCTGTGCTTGTATGCAAACCTAGACGGTGCCCCGATAAATACATGAACCGAGCCCCCGCCACGGTTGCTTGCCTGCCTCACTCCATTCGACCTGATTCATTGCACGGCTGATGGACATTCCATATAATCGAATACAAAGACTAAAAGTGATCGACATGATGATTCAGGTATCTGTTGCATAAGACTTGTAGGACTTCAGAAGTTGAGTGGAGTTTTGCGCACTTCATTCACACGCCTTGTTTTGTGCAGTCTGTTGTGGTTTCAATGTGGTGGTCTTTTGTCTGGCTATTGACAGAATTATGAGTCCTGTCTAATGGACCTGAAACTTGAACGATTAAATTAAAAGCCCTCCCATGACAGTTCTTCGTCCGACTTTGCTGATTCTCCTCTCTTCATTATGTCTCTGGAGGAGTGAAGGTGCAAACATCAAAGGCCAATGGGCTTGTTGATCTGGAGATCCGCTTTTCTACAGAACTGCTGATGGGTCAGCATTCATTGCATTTGGTGTCGTATTATTTGTGGCCTTCTTCTATCCCGCCATTGTGTCCAAGCTGCTTCCGCCGTATCAAAACTGGCTTCTGTCTGCCATCCAAATCTCAAGCCAGGGCAGATGATCATCGGGCCGCTTCTTTGCTTTTCTCTGCAACTGATATTTGATCATGGGCTGTTTACCTCATACTTGGATACCACTAACTATTTAGTAGAGTTTGTAAGTGGAGCAGTGTTTATACCTAGCACCAAGTTAATGTAAACCTAGGTGAATTAAACTAGTAGTTAATATAATTTCCTTTGATCCATAACGGATGAACATGTAGCTGCATATGCAGTTTATGCAGCGTAACTGATTTACGGATTTACCGGACCCAATTGATCTGCCGCTTACCAGGTATTTTTTTTTGAGAGCAAGCAACGGGGGAAACCCCGCCGGGAAATATATATTAAAGCAAAAGGAGTATAAGGGTACAAAGCCGGCGAGGAACCGGCCCAAGCAGATTAAGACAACCTAAATCCCCAAGCAATGAAATCGTCACGAAAATTAACCGGGACCCTAAGAGATTGAAGGCGAAATTCCGAGCGGCACCAGGCCTTCCAATCGAGGAAACTAGGCCGCTTACCAGGTATTACTGCCAACTCGTGCCATTGACACTTTCGGCGATAATTGCGGCTGTCTATCTGCACTGGCCAAGCATGAAGATGTTCAAGCATGCATGAAGCTAAACTTCGTGGTAAAATCCCGTACTGGTCTCAAAATATTTTGCCGTGGGGATACATGACGAGGATCTCATGCTCTCATGGGGGATTTTAACCTTTATAGAAGCGCTCTCGATAGAAACAAACCGGGGGCAGGCTTCGTGACGCTCGAAACTTTGATGTGATCATTTTGGAGCTCGGTCTTATTGAGATTCCCCTCAAAGGTATGAAATTTACCTGGAGCAACATGCATGAGGACCCCCTATTGGAGCGGTTAGACTGGTGTTTCACCTCAACCTATTGGACGACATCCTTCCCTGCTACTTTGTGGCTTCCTCTCTCCAGAACTATGTCTGATCATATCCCCTGTGTTGCCCAGATCCGGACTAGCATTCCTAAGAGCAAGCTGTTCACATTTGAAAATTCCTGATTTCACAGGCCTGATCTTCTGCAGGTAGTGCAGCAGAGTTGGCTCCAGCATCATCAAGTCGGTCTGTTGACTGTGTCAAATATTCAAGCTCAGTTTTCTTCTCTTCGGCTCACCCTTAGCGATTGGAAAAAGAACATCTCAATAATAGATGAGCAGATCTCTCACTGCTCTCGCTGCATTGCTGTTCTTGATTGTATTGAACAACGCGAATCCCTCTTCATCCATGAAAGGAATTTCAGAACGATTCTTAATCTTCACTTGGTTAACCTCCTGAGTTCCCAGAACGCCTATTGGATAAATCGTTGTACGATTTGTTGGATTCAACTTGGTGATGAGAATACTAAATTCTTCTATAGCAAAGCTACTGATAGATTCTGGCATAACTTGATCACCTCCCTCACCTCTGAGGTCGGAGACATTCTTTATGATCATAATGCCAAGGCTAATTTGCTCTTCTCTGTTTTCTCGGCCAGAATGGGGATCTCTGACAGTCCTACCATGCATCCTCACCTTCAAAATATCATTCCGAGAAGAACTGACCTCCAAGAGTTGGTTTCCGATTTCACCGTTCAGGAAATTGATAACGTCGTTGCCCAATTCCACTCTGATATTGCGCCTGGTCCGGATGGTTTCAATGGAAAGTTCTTCAAGAAATGTTGGCACATTATCAAAGATGATTTCTATAAACTTTGTTTTGAATTCCATGTGGGCTCCATCTCTCTGACCCCCATTAATCACTCTTACATTGTTTTAGTCCCCAAATCTGACAATCCTCAAAACCCGAACGACTTCAGGCCGATCTCCTTGCTTAATTTAAGTGTCAAGCTGGTTACTAAGTTGCTGGCAAATAGGCTGAACTCTGTCGTTTCCTCTATAGTGCATAAGAACCAATATGGCTTCATCAAGGGCAGATCCATTCAAGACTGCCTGGCTTGGACTTTCGAATATATCCACCTCTGTCAGAATTCCAAAAAGAAAATTGTGCTCATCAAGATTGATTTTGCCAAGGCTTTTGACACCATTGAGCACAGCGCCATCATTGCCATGCTCTCGGCTTTAGGTTTTCCTGATAAGTGGCTCTCCTGGGTGGCTGAAATTCTCGGCTCGGCATCTACTTCGGTGCTTCTCAACGGGATCCCGGGGCATCAATTCTCTTGCAAGAGGGGGGTCAGACAGGGGGATCCTATCTCTCCGCTCCTTTTCGCTATTGCCGCTGATTTGCTACAGTACATCTTGAACAGCGCCAAGCAGGCTGGTATCCTTTCCTTGCCGCTCTTCCTTGATTCTCAGGCGGAGTTCCCGGTCATCCAATATGCTGATGATACAATCATTTTCGCCAAGGCTTGCCAAAAAGAACTCTTCGTGCTAAAAGGTCTTCTCCAATCTTTCTCTGCAGCCACTGGGCTCAACATCAATTACTCCAAGTCTGGTATGCTTCCCATTAATTTGTCTGACTCTGAATTGGAGCCCCTCGCTGGACTCTTTGGTTGTAAGGTTCAAGCCTTCCCATTCACCTACTTGGGTCTTCCCATGGGCTCCTCTAGACCTCGCATCAGGGACTTCGAATCTTTGGTTAATAGAATTAGAAGAAGAGTGTCCTCGTTCTCATCCCTGCTCTCCTTTGGGGGCAGACTGCAGCTTGTGAACTCGGTTATTTCCTCTATGTCTACCTTTGCCATGCGTTCCCTCAGGCTTCCTGTTGCGGTTATTTACAGCATTGATAGAGCGCGGAGGATTTGTCTTTGGGGGAAGAATGAGATCAACGGGAGAAGCAAATCTCTGGTGAATTAGCAAAAAGTCTGCAAACCTAAGCTCAGAGGGGGTCTGGGCGTTATCAACCTGAGAACATACAATTCTGCTTTGCTCCTGAAATTCCTGCACAAGTTTTTTAATAAAAAAGACATTCCCTGGGTTCATCTGGTCTGGACATCCTATTATCCCTCGGCTCTTCCGCAGGCCTCGGTTCAGAAAGGTTCATATTGGTGGAAGGATGTGCTTTCTCTTCTTGATCAATTTCGGGGTATCGCTCGTTGTCATGTTGGTCGGGGTGATACGGCCCTCTTCTGGGATGATGTGTGGAACAGCATGCATCTAAGATATCAATTTTCCCACCTTTATTCATTCGTCAAAAATGGCTTCACTAATGTGGCTTCCTTTCTCCTCAATCCGGCGATCTCTGTTAACTTTCATTTACCCATGTCTGATCAGGCTTTCCAGGAGCTTCAGCAGCTCTATGCCTTAATTCAATCTGTGGGTTCTTTAGATGAGAATCTGGATGTTTGGTCCTATATTTGGAATGCTTAGGATTACAAACCGAGCAGGTTCTACAAGATGGTCTTTAATCATGTTACGGTTCCGACACCGATTATCTCGATTTGGAAAGGCAAATGGTCATCCAAGCTCAAAGTTTTTACTTGGTTGCTCTGCTGGGATCACCTCAATACTAGACAGCTGCTTCGGAGGAAGAATTGCCCAATCCTCAGTTCTGACTATAACTATGTCCTTTGCAAAACTGGGGTGGAGGAATCCCGGGACCATCTCTTCTTTGATTGCAGCTTTAGTAAACGCTGCTGGGATGCAATGCAAATATCTTGGGCCCAAGACTCTGAATTCTTCCAGAGATTTGCCCTGGTGTCTCCTAATGATCAAGCGCCTTTCTTCATGGATGCTTTCATGATTGTTGCTTGGGGCATTTGGAAGCAGCGTAATGATAAAATCTTTAGATCCATTCCAGCTAGTTTCCTAGTCTGAAAGGACTGGTGCCTCTCTGAGTTTCATTTCCAATCCTTTAGGTTACCGGTTAATCTCCGCGAGGATTTTCTTGCCTGGAGTTTTAGGCTTGCTTAATTTTCCTTGGCCGGTTTCTCACCGGCTTTGTATCCTTGTGTTCTTTGTCCTTTTTTTAATATATCTCCCGAAGGGAAGCCTTGTGTTCTTTGTCCTTTTTTTAATATATCTCCCGGCGGGGGCTTCCTCCGTTGTTTGCCCTAAAAAAAAAAGAGAAGGGATAAACAGATACGATATTTTATCGTTGTACATAGCAATGCGTATGCATGCTATTGCTATATATTTTTAGCCAGGATATATTTGGGACGAGGTTGTTGCGGATCGGCATAGAAAGCAAGTCTTTGATCCTGTCGAATTACCACCCAACCGGACTGTCCGGACTCCACGACAAGTGGGTCGATCTGCACCCGATTCAGCCGCGCTCGAACAAATTTTAACCAATATACATGCACAGATCGATCAGCATCAATTGAGAGGGAGAGAGTCATGGAGATATATTAGAGAGAGATTAATTCTAATCTTATCCTAGTAGGAAGGGATCCATCTATCGATCGGCCATGGCGTTCCTTCGAAAGAAGTCGATGGAGTTCTTTAGGAGCTTCGAGGTGCCATCCAAGAACCCGTCGGAGGAGGCGCAGCGGCGGTGGCGGGAGGCCGTCGGCACGCTCGTCAAGAACCGCCGCCGCCGCTTCCGGATGGTCCCCGATCTCGACAAGCGATCGCAGGCTGAAACCCAGCGCCGCAAGATCCAGGTTAGTTCCTGCATCACCATCTCGATCATCTCTTGGTACTTCACTGCACTGCACACCCTACCACTGCACGCATGCGTGCCTTTAATCAGATTTGCAACCTGCACTGCACGCGACGCGTGCCTACGTCCATGCATGATGCACGGATCGAGCAAATGCTTAAGATCTATCTATTATTAATCTTCCTTGATTTATTGTTAATCTTGCTCTTCTCTCTTTCACGTTTAGGATTGACTAGTCATATTCTACTCTGTATTCATCATGCGATGCGTGATGGCATTCTGACTCTGGTACTCGACATTGTAGGATCTACTAGTTCCATCGTAACTATCTCGCGTCATTTTTCGGATTTGGATTCATCTACGAAATAATACATGTATCTATCTGTTGAGGAGAACACGCTAGATATGACAAGATAGTAATTTCTTATGCTCGTTTGGCACGTAGCTGATTGATATGAGCAGCTAGCTCTCTTGACACTTTGACAGGTAAGGAGCCTAATGCATACTCTGATCAAAAGATTTTTGTTACAAAGTAAATGGGCGGTTACATAGATTAACGCGCACCTGAAAAGCACATTAACGAGCTATAAAGGTATATAAATAAGATCACATTAATTAAAAAATACATGCTTGAGGTTTCTCTTCTTTATCTCTGCTTAATTGGAATAATAAAACACTACAAATTTCCCCCTTTTTAATTTGTTGGGTGAAGGGATTATGCATGGAGATTCAATGATCTACTCGTCTAGTTCAGATTTTTCAGATCGAAACTGGAAGAAAACAGATGCTGTGAAAACAAAAATTTGTCAATGTTATTGCACAATGTAACGGATATGAAAGAATTAAGTTGGTCAATTAATTGTGAGGTCTTCGGGTATTGAAGGCTAACTAACAGCACCGCTCTAATATGTATTTAAGGTATATGTTCTTTAAGTTTAATATATCTGCACTAATATACTCCCTCTGTCGCACATAGTTGTCATATTGTACAAAGGTGCAATCGAGCTTTCAAAACTTTGACTATCAATATCCTTTTAAATATTTAAATTGAATATATAAAAATTATATATATAAATTTATCTTGAAAAATACTATCATAATATTATATTTTCCTTATGTTTTATAAATATGTTATAATATAAATTAGTGGTCACAGCTATGTTTTAAAGACCGTGTCAAGGTCCAAAATTACATATGTATTTGTGAACGGAGGGAGTAAAAAGGTAGAGCTGCAGTCTCTGCTAATTCCACCAGTACTTTGTGCACATCGAATCATTTCCTAACCCTTCGATTGACTTCATCTAATGGCTAATATTCATTCCATATCCTGCCATGTGCGTCCAATTCTAGCTATTGATCCTTCAAATCAAATGGCATTGATCAAAATTCAAATAATTTGATACCTACAAACCTACTTGATACCGTTTCTAATGTTACTGGTAGAAATTCAAATAATTTGATCGCATTTCCAATTGTCACTCCTTTTGTGATTTGGGGGAGTAAATGCTAATTATTTTTTAAAGACACGTGTTTTGCTTGTTATGAATACAATTTTGACCTAGGAGAGTGCGGACTGCGGAGTTATAATTATGTAATTCGCTAATTGACAAGGAAATAGATTAGACACATGTGTAGTATATTATTATTTTCTTTGCCTTTTATCCGAGGACGTATCTTACACGTGTGCATTGACTAGCATGCATATATACTTCCTCCGATCACAAATAGTTGTCATTTTGAACATCGACAGAATCTCCAAAACACAACTTTGACCACTAATTTCTATTATAATATATTTATAAAATCCAATAGAATAACAATATTGTGAAAGTACTTTTCAAGACAAATTTACTCATGGTTTTCATGTATCCAATTTAAATATTTAAAAAGATATTGATAATCAAAGTTTCAAAAATTTTACTACACTTTTGTCCAAAAGGACTACTATTTGTAATTGGAGGGAGTAGATAATAAATTAAATGAACAAATCAATATGATCTTTCCGAACTAAAAATTTTACTAACAGTTAATTGTTGCAATAGTACTTACCTTGGAGAATTAGTGACATAAACAGCATTAAAAAAATGTTTCTTACTGATCTTTCCTCGCTCTTTCCTCGCTCTTTCACAGGAAAAGCTTCGTGTTGCACTCTACGTCCAGAAGGCTGCACTGCAGTTCATCGATGGTACGACACCACATCCTCTCAAAACATTCCGTTTCATTCAATTTGACTCGATCCATTACGCGGATCCTAACAATGGCAATGCTCCGATCCCATGTAGCCGCCCGCAGGACGGAGCACCCGCTGCCGGAGATCGCGCGGCAGTGCGGCTTCTCCATCAGCGCCGAGGAGCTGGCCTCCGTGGTGCGCGGCCACGACGCAAAGAGCCTGATGCACCACAAGGGCGTCGATGGCATCGCCCGGAAAGTCTCTGTCTCCCTCACCGACGGCATCAAGTCCGACGACACCGGCGTCCGGGCCGAGGTCTACGGCCCCAACCACTACACCGAGAAGCCCCCCAGAACGTTCTGGATGTACCTGTGGGACGCCAGCCAGGACATGACCCTCATGCTCCTCGCCTTCTGCGCGGTCATCTCCATCGCCATTGGCCTCGCCACCGAGGGGTGGCCCGGCGGCATGTACGACGGCGTCGGCATCATGCTCACCATCTTCCTCGTGGTCATGATAACCGCGGCCAGCGACTACAAGCAGTCGCTGCAGTTCCGGGACCTCGACAAGGAGAAGAAGAAGATCGACATACACGTCACCCGGGACGGCTACCGGCAGAAGGTGTCTATCTATGACATTGTCGTCGGCGATATTGTCCATCTGTCCATCGGCGACCAGGTACCGGCCGACGGCTTGTACATTGACGGTTACTCGTTTGTCGTCGACGAGTCGAGCCTGTCCGGCGAGAGCGAACCGGTGCACGTGTCGATCAGGAACCCGTTCTTGCTAGGCGGGACGAAGGTGCAGGAAGGCTCGGCGAGGATGCTGGTGACGGCGGTCGGGATGAGGACGGAGTGGGGCAACCTGATGGAGACGCTAAGCCAGGGCGGTGAGGACGAGACGCCGCTGCAGGTGAAGCTCAACGGCGTGGCCACCATCATCGGCAAGATCGGGCTGGCCTTCTCGGTGCTCACGTTCACCGTGCTCATGGCGCGGTTCCTGGTGGGCAAGGCGCACGCGCCCGGAGGGCTGCTGCGGTGGAAGGTCGCGGACGCGCTCTCGGTGCTCAACTTCTTCGCCGTTGCGGTTACCATCATCGTCGTGGCCGTCCCTGAGGGTCTGCCTCTCGCCGTCACGCTCAGCCTGGCCTTCGCCATGAAGAAGCTCATGGAAGAGCGCGCGCTCGTGAGGCACCTCTCGGCGTGCGAGACGATGGGGTCAGCGAGCTGCATCTGCACCGACAAGACCGGCACGCTCACGACGAACCACATGGTCGTCGAGAAGGTCTGGGCGTCCGACGCGGCGCAGACGGTGAGCACCTCGAAGGGATTCGACGCGCTTACGTCGTCGGTATCCGAGAGCTTCTCCAAGGTGCTACTAGAGGGCGTGTTCCAATGCTCCGGCTCCGAGGTTGTCCGTGGCAAGGACGGCAAGACCACCGTCATGGGCACGCCCACCGAGACGGCCATCCTCGAGTTTGGGCTCGAGTTGGAGAAGCGCACCAACATCGAGCACGCCAGCGCCGAGAAGCTCAAGGTGGAGCCGTTCAACTCGGTGAAGAAGACAATGGCCGTGGTCGTCGCGTCCCCTTACGCCGCCGGCCGCCCCCGCGCGTTCCTCAAGGGCGCGTCCGAGGTCGTCCTGCGCCGGTGCACCAGCGTCATCGGCGGCAGCGGGATTGTCGAGAACCTCACAGAAGCGAAGGCGAGGCGGGTGGCGAGCGCCATCGACGCGTTAGCATGCGAGGCGCTGCGCACGCTCTGCCTGGCGTACCAGGACGTGGGCAGCGGCAGCGATATCCCCAGCGACGGGTACACGCTCATCGCCGTGTTCGGCATCAAGGACCCGCTCCGTCCGGGTGTCCGGGAAGCCGTGCAGTCCTGCCACGCCGCCGGCATCAATGTCCGGATGGTTACCGGCGACAATATCAACACGGCGAAGGCGATAGCGAGGGAGTGCGGCATCCTGACGGTCGACGGCGTCGCCATCGAGGGGCCCGAGTTCCGGCAGATGAGCCCCGACGAGATGAGGGAGACCATACCCAAAATCCAGGCACGTAGCTCCATGCTCTTATTCTCTGAAGAATTTTGCGGCACGGACATTGATGCGACCAATTTCCATGTGTCCGCAGGTGATGGCGCGGTCGCTGCCGTTGGACAAGCACACGCTGGTGACCAACCTGAGGGTCATGTTCAACGAGGTTGTGGCGGTGACCGGCGACGGCACCAACGACGCGCCGGCGCTGCACGAGGCTGACATTGGCCTTGCCATGGGCATCGCTGGCACAGAGGTTTGTGCTACCTTTCCTCACAGGTTGTAGGTCGCACTCGACGACTCAATGTTTAGTATTGCTTCACATCTGCAAATTCCCAGGTCGCCAAGGAGAATGCCGATGTGATCATCATGGACGACAACTTCTCGACCATCATCAACGTCGCCAAATGGGGCCGCTCGGTTTACATCAACATCCAGAAGTTTGTGCAGTTCCAGCTCACGGTGAATGTCGTCGCCCTAATGGTGAACTTTGTCTCTGCATCGTTCACAGGTGCAGCAGATTAACACCGCTCATCTTGCGATCTTTTTTACGTAGTTGACAGGTTCATGTTTAGCAATTCACCGTTTCTTGTTCCAGTTTCTGAGCTTCTAACTGTGACTGAACAATTATCTCAGGAAGCGCTCCACTGACCATCGTGCAACTGCTGTGGGTGAACCTGATCATGGACACCCTCGGCGCGCTGGCGCTGGCAACGGAGCCGCCGAACGAGGCGATGATGCAGAGACCGCCGGTCGGGCGGGGTGACAACTTCATCACCAAGGTCATGTGGAGGAACATCATCGGTCAGAGCATCTACCAGCTGATGGTGCTCGGCGTTCTCCTCTTCAGTGGGAAGAGCCTCCTGCAGATGAATGGCTCTCAAGCTGACGCCCTGCTCAACACCTTCGTATTCAACACCTTTGTGTTCTGCCAGGTACAGTACTACACTTCTCATGTCACTGTCTCTAGAAAAGAAGAAATGTCTGATGTTTCAGTCAAAGCTTTTCTCTGTGTTGTAGTAACACATTCTGCTTCTTGGCACCAGGTTTTCAACGAGGTGAACAGCAGGGAGATGGAGAAGATCAATGTTTTCGGTGGCATTTTCAGCAGCTGGATCTTCTCCGCGGTCGTCGGCGCCACCGTCGTGTTCCAGGTGATCATCGTGGAGGTCCTGGGGACGTTTGCCAGCACGGTGCATCTCAGCGGGAGGCTGTGGCTCATGAGCGTGCTGATTGGGTCGTTCAGCTTGGTAATCGGCGCCATCTTTAAGTGCATCCCCGTGGATTCCAGCGACAGCTCGTCTGATCATCACGATGGCTACCGGCCGATCCCCACCGGCCCGAATGCGGTGTGATTTCAAAGGCATTTCATCATTTTTGTTCTTCTTTAGGATGAAAGATACCGAGTTTTTCAAACGAAATTTGCGGTTTGAGTTCTCTGGATTTTAGGAGGTCCGTCCTTAGCGATTTGAGCTTTGTTCATCACCGTTTTGTGTTTCTGGCACATGTTCAGTAAAGTTATGATAGAACCAGCGTGAATTGTTGAATGTTGGGCCAATTTCCTCCGAGTTTTCGGCCGTGCCAAGCGCGAGAGCATTTTCTCAAAGATACAATGCAACCCGGATACAGCGGAGCAACATCGCAGAAAGGCAGAACACGCCGCCTCATCCAGAGGGCGCCGGCGAGCTCCAACCTGGAAGCTGAATCTCCTCGCGCTGTTTCAGAATGTCCATCGCCCATTCCAAGCTTCGCTTCCCGCCGGCAGTCGGTTGCAGATACCTCACATTCCCAACACGGTGCATTGCGTCCTCCAGGCTCCAGCTCGCACGTACTCGCTCGATCGGTTCCTCTATCGCCTGACGAAAATCCATTCCTGGGCTACCTAGCAAGTAGCCTAAGGAGAGCTACATATGATAGCAGGTCAATGGATGGAGTGGAGGCAGCATTGGGAATTTGGGATTATTATATCTCTGATGATAGGATAGGTCGTAGGAGGCGATGTGCCCTAGCTTTACAAGGGAAGGGTCACGAACAACCAATTTCGTGTAAACTCCTTGCCACAATGAATTGACAGGTCTAAACAAGCCACCATGTAATACTAACCATCCTCGCATAACCTTACACCAGAGGTATTCCCAGTTCCCACATGTATGACATGTTGTGTGCCAACAGAGCGTATCACATGATCATGTGGTGTAGAAGTGGCTGCTGGAATGATAAACACTTGAAACAAATGTCTGCAGGGGGGTCATAGGAGAAACTACAGAACCACGTGAATTTATGCACAAAAATGCTTTTTCCTTGCATGAGACCTAACCTATCCAGAGCTTGTGGAGACTTCACATGGTTTTAGCACCGAAAAGGCGATGCCTGTAATATAAAAGCCACCAGCTGGGAGTTTAGAGGCATGGCAGATGTTCATTCATATTGCAAATCATAATGCTCAAAACAGCGTAAGTGCGTAACACTAGATTCTGAAGAGAGTACCTTTCGAACTCTAGCTTCTGGATGACAATACCATTCAACAAAAGCTCCGAGTCAAATACTTCCAAACCTGCAAGGGTAATGAAACATAATTATAAAATTGATCTGTAACCGCAAGAAATGAAGGAAGCGCCAGAAAAAAAAAAGAACTTTAGGGACAGAAAGTGCGCGGTACTACCATTCTTAATGAATGGCAAGCAGATGCTGTGGTCTTGTTCACAAGAGATTACAAAGGCTCCTTCAAAATTCTTATTCTTCATCATAGACACTGTGATTCTCTCCAATGGCTGAAAAACCAACAAAAGTTAATTGGCATGAAAGCAAATTAAGCAATTATAAATGATGTATCCAAGCATGAAATTTAAACATACACAGAAGTCGGAAATTTTTATTCCTGACCCGCTCAAAAAAAAAAAAGTGACACCGACTGCTGACACTGAAGTAAAAAAACAAAAACGCAGATAATTTCAGTACTTCTCACTATGCCTTGTAGCTCTATGGTTGATAACAAAGCACCAAATCTGGCAAAAGAAGTGCACATTAATAGACGATTTTTTAAAAAAGAGAATGTAAGATAGGTCACTAGAAAATGTTTTAGTGAACAACACATCCTACTTATGTTAAGGCTGCAGTGTTGCTCCCTAGATTTTTTTTTTCCTCGCAAACTTCTGTTCAGTCAGCGCAACACAATCACAGGGTCTCCTATTTGTTACACTTTACATAAGAACATGAAAACTGAAATCCTTTATTAGTGTTGACTACTATACAATTCATAAAATTGCAGAAACAAGTACTCTACACTCAGAACATTAAACCTCTGATTTCCGGATGCAGCTGAGAGATCAACACATAATAAATGAATCCAACAAACAGTAGACTACCAAGGACAAGGGGATCGCAAAAGAAAATGCACATTTATATGGATAGAGGTAGAGTACCAATTGCATACCTGGCCACGAGCTGCCACTACCAAACTTTTGAGAAGCTCCTTGCTAGGCTTAGCATGTGGTGTGATTAGTACTCTCCTACCCTAGAATGAATTTCAGAAAACTCAGCAAACATTACGATAATATAAATATTAGCTTACAATAGATTGATGTAAAAATATGCTATGAATGTTAAAAGATCTCTTAATATTAAGAAAATATAATTGCATTCTATGTATCACCAGTATAATATAATTGCCATCTATGTATCACCGATACGCGATACCGGTACGATGATACGCTATTTCCCAAAAACAAGAATCCGACGATACAACGAGTATACATGTGTTTAAAAAATAAAAAATATAAGTGGGAGAAGGCGACGGCGGTGGCAAGATTGTAGAGAAGGAAGACGACGGAGGTGATTAGCATTTTTGGGTGGAGGGTTGGCGGTAGAAGAGAGGGGAGGCGATGGCGGCTTGTAGAGGGAGAAGATGACATTGGTGACAACGAGATTGCAAAGGGAGAAAGCAGGCAATCAACATGCTGGGTGGAGGGGTGGTAGCGGCGAGTCTATAGAGGGAGAAAGAAGTGGAGGTGATGGTGGCAAGATTGCAAAAGGAGGCAGCGGTGGTGGTCTGCAGGCTCGGTGGAGGTTGGAGGGGAGGTGGTGGCTAGTAGCAGTCGTTAGTCGGTTAGGTGAAGGGCAGTGGTTGCCAGGTCTAGGGATTTTAGGGGAGTCAACGGTAGAAATGATGACCAGGTGGAATGAGTGAGAAAGAGAGATATTTTAGTGCTAGGAGAGATGGTTTGGATTTGACTTAGCTTTGTGTTTTTGGCCTAGAAGTATCGTGGAGTATCGGAGAAGGACCAAGATTTTTTTATTAATTTTAAATGCTGAATTTCATCGATCCTTCCAAATACGATATCGGGAAGGATCGCCATATCAGATAAGTATCCGGTACCGGTTCAGCAATTTTGCGAAGGATTGGTGATTCATAGATTGTCATTTGCCACTATTTACCCATTTTGATTAGAGTTTTTCAAAGCTAAGAAATCAGAAAACACTAACCTCCAACAGTGGTTCTTTGCTGGCTCGACTTAGTGAGACAGGCATGCTGAAGCCTAGCATCTTTTCCTTTTTTATATCCCTCATAATGTACTTTTTCTCATCTATGAAGCACCTTGCTTCTCCACAACATTCAAGCCATGATGGTGTGACTACATGTATGCCCATAGCTATTGCTTCTAGCATGTTCCTTGTACGAGCAAACTTTTCAGCAACAAAGTGCGTAGCCTCTGAAATAGTTGTTGCCACTGGTAATCCGAAATGTATCAATATCTGTCAATGTCCAGTAAAATTTAAAACATGAGAACCATCAAAAGACCTCCGAATATAGTGTTCAGTAAGCGCAAGTGATGAAATGAAAAGAAAACTACCTTTGTTTGATCTTTGGTGATTTCCTTGTCCATGCTTTGGCTGAATAGAACACAGACCGTGGACATATGTCTCTTTCTTCGCCTGCTTGATTGCAAAACAAGAGGTACTTCATTTCTAAAAAGACTGGCAAGTTCTCTGGAACCTGGTGATTTTGGAAGGCCTCTCTTCATAGGCTTGTTTGACATCTGTGTCCGACATTGGGGTCCTGTGCTGTTTAGCTGTCTCAGTGGTGCTCTGCTCATCAAACTAGAGTTGTGACCTTTCCTTTCAGATGTGGATTGTTTTTCCAGTCCGACAATCAAAGTTCCTTCAAGATGATTGGAATGCGAAATTTCTTTCTGAATTACTCTGCCTTTGCTAGGAGTTGCTGTAGCTCCACCAAAGGAATTAGCAGAACTAGCAGCTGATGCTTCATGATCAGTTAAAGAAGTTTCTTGAGTTATTTTGATGCCGTCCAAGGTATCAGGATCAGATATGCTTACTGTTTTTGCTTTTGACGACTGTTTTACTTCAGTAGTTTTGGCTCTAATTGCAGTTGATCTGCTAGCTTCATTGAACTCAACTTTCAAGCTTCCTGAGGTAAACATGTATGTCTTCCTCCTTTTAGGATGGATTGCAGCTTCTTTGCCTGGTAAATAAGGAATATTTGAGTCATCTGCATCAGATCCCACAATTCGTTCCGGCACCTCATAATTTATGGCTCCTTGTGTAGTTCCAGTGTCCATGCTTCTTTTTGCTTCCCCTGCCATATGTCTCGGATTCTTCCTGGCTTTTGACTTTTTAGGACGCTTTGTCAAAGAGCTTGAACTTTTGCCATTTGGCCTTACTGTGTCATTTACCTTGACTTGCTTAGATTTTGCTATCACTCCTGAGCTCATAGGTAAGCATGTTAGCTTTTGAATTGGTGAGTGAGCTGAGCATATCTTATCAACTTTGGTTTCTTTCCCTGAATCTATTCTGAGAATAGAACTTTCAGGATGTGCATTCTCCCTGACATCATAACTGGCAGTTGATGCAAACAATAATTCCATGGCTTCAGCTGCCATTTGAGTATTTGGTCCAATATCATATGCTTCATATACATCATCGATAGCAGCAACAGGTTCTGGTTTCTTCAGATAATTTATGCCTGAGTCCTCATCAATACATGATGTGACCACGGCCCTGGTACCTGGTCCATAGCTACCACATCTCTGCGAGTCCAAATATTTCATTTGATTATCAGCACGAAATCTTTCATTTTCCCTGGAAATGGTACTGGTGGTGCAATTATCAAGATTGGGAGTATCGATCCAGTCAAAGACCCCTGCCTTTTTGAGTGGGCACATGCACTTAACCCTTTTGGCCAGGCACTGAGCTACTTTTGAGCCTAAAGTACAAGGCGACCTTTTCCCACTTATCTGGTCGATGCATATTTTCTGAGAAGTTTCTATACCATCTTCTACTAGAAGCCTATCAACAATATCAATAGCATTGGCCTGTGATGCATCACCAGGCTCCTGCGAACTAAGGTAATCTAACCTTGTACTTCCTCTTGCGTTAGTCATTGTGCTCATGCTGTAATGGCTGAAATCGATACAAACTTGAAACTGTGAATGGTGTTACCAATACCACATAGGTCAGGACCTGAATGTTGAAACCGATTGCTGAAATCTTCTCAGATTGAACTAATTGAAGATGTGAATACTACAAATAAACTGCATAAATGAAAGGAACATATTTAGGATGCCAAGTATCCAACTGCAGATACACATACCTAAATGTGCGCTCAAAAAATCGTATGATCATAGTTAATATAAATGGCTGCTGAGCTGTCCGGTGATATGGAGAATTATGGCAATGCAGGCAACTGCAAGCAGAGTTTCACAACAAATAAATTTTTGAGTTGATAGCTGAAACTTTAGACGCAGGCAAGCTTTATGATACTTTTCAAGATTAAGGCTGATCTGCGGTTGGTAGCCACTAGCCAGAGTTAAATATGTTGGATTCAGATCAGATTGTGTTCACCCCAAAAAAAATGCATATCCATATTTTCCATACAAAATGGATTTCGGATAGATTTAGTTTTATCACCCATATTCAACTATGTATCAGATGACTAAAAGCTTATCTAGATTATGAAATGGCAATGTAACAGCCATTTTTTACCAACAAACTAGATTAGACATCAGAAGCATAAAGATTATATCAAACCGACATTTAATCATAGGTCCACCTTTATCATCCTAGAGATCAGTAATCCGAACTATCTCGACAACAGCAACAAGGACGTCGCAATTACACAGCCCACTCTTAGTTGAACTACTGTAGTTCGCGATGGATCATGGAAGCATCAAGAGTGACAGCAGCTAGAAGCCTAGAACGCGTTGTTTAATTAACCGTTTATATTCATTATCGCTCGCCCGGTGCGCGACGTAAACGCAAACGAAGGTGCCGATGGTGGAATATTCGAATCAAAAGGGGAAGGATCTCCCCACAATCGGATTGCTCTAGCAGCGCCAGACACTAGGATGGAGGACACGATCGTGTCAAAACGCAACCCGAAACCCACCAAATTCGAGTAAAATCTCTCGAATGCAGCGGAAAAACAAACGACTCCGTTGCATTGACAGTATGATCAGAAAACTAGCAAAAAAAAAATATCGGAGAAAGGCATCGAAAATAAGGGCGATTGTACCTTAGTTTCGAGTCGGGGGAGGACCAGGAACTTGGAGGGTTTCCCTTCTTCGCTTTGGCGCTAATCCGCCATGAATCGAAGCAAGCGAGTGAGCATCCGATTTGGACGAGGGGTTCAGGGATTTGGGGTGCGATTGCGAAGGGGAAAATTCGGGGAAACGAAACGAAAGAGAGATGAGGAGTGCGTGTTGTGGCGACTGGCGAGAGAGTTTCAGAGTAGTGGGTGGGAATCGCAAGTTCCGAGGCCGGGCTTTGGGAGGGAAGTGTGCTGGAGAAGCCGAACACCGCGCCTCTTCCAACCCCTCATCTCCCTCTTCTTTTTGGAGGGAAAAAATAAAGTTGATGATCTCTTTCGGAGCGAAAATAACTAGATATGGTAGCGTGTTATTACACGCCGTGTTGTATAAGCGTGGGGAAAAAATCGACGAAATGACGTAAACTCGATTTTCAACATATCTCTCACTCCGGAAAACAGCAGAAACCGAGCTACGTGGGAAAAAATAGAGAGTTAGAGTTGTAGAAATATCTCTTTCGACGAATTATTTGGGAAATATTAGAGACCGAGGTAGGAAAATAGTCTAGAGGGAAAAGGACGAAAAATTATTAGAGACGACAACCTTTCTAGAGATGCACACATATTTCTGGTGACGAAAACATTTTTTTCCGGGAAAAACGGAAAAAGGACCTAGACGCGATAACAACCTTCTTAGAGCTGCACACATATTTCTAGTGACGAAAACATTTTTTCCGGGAAAAACGGAGAAAGGACCTAGACGTAAGGAGCGAGGACCTATTCGTTATGTTTTTGGACCTGTCGGCTATCTTGAAAAATTAGAAAAGTGCATGTTCGCGATTTGAATTTAACAAGGGCTTTTTCCGTAAAAGAGCGGACGAGGGACCCATACGCGATAAAGGGAAAAAATCTTCCGCTCACAAAAAATCGCAAAGGACCTCTTCGTCATTTGTAGGGAGCTATTCGTAATTTAAACAAACACAGGGGCTTTTTTGCGAAATTGCGTAGAGGGATAGCTGGCTTCGGCTGGTTCCGGCAATCCTAGGGGCTGTAATGTGTGTTATATTTTAGTAAATTTGAAAGGTATAGTATTTATAAGTACCCGTTCTCCTATTCAAAAGTGTCACTATAGTTTGAAATTGAGTAGTTTCTCTCCCTGACATGACCAAAATTTTGTTTTGAGCGGATTTTTTTTTGGTAAACTTGAGCAGATGATTCGAATGATGAGTGGACCAATGGTAGATTACGAAACGTGTGGATCGGATTTTGTAAGTTTGTTAAAAGAGTTTATACTCCCTCCGTTTCAAAATATAAGGCGCGCACACATATCAAGATTCAAACTTTGAAATCTTTGACCAATGATTTGTCTAACTATATAAAGATTTTGTAATATAAAAGTGGTACCATTGAATTCGTATTTGAAAGTACTTTTGTAATGATAGTGATTTTGTTTGTATGAATGATATTAGATAAGAGAAATCAAAGGTCAAAATATAGTTTAAGAGACCGTGCCAAATCAAACCACGTCTTATATTTTGAAACAGACGGAGTAATTTACTAGATACAATTTTCAAAAGTAATTTGATATTTGGGATCAAGGACAAACTAGTAGTTGGTAACTAAATTACATCCGCCAAATGAAAATCTGCGGTTAGAAGAGAGCAAAATGAGGGAAGAATTAACCTCAATACCAGGGTTACAAAAATTAACGAAAATCGACTATATCAAGTCAATTCGATATTAGAAACTGGTCAGTAAATCGATGTAAGTCAAAAAATTTAGTAAATTTTATGTGACGTAAACCGGTCAAAAAGTGATGAAAATCGACAAAAAATGCTCAAAAAAATGGACCGGTTTTCAATGAAAATCGACATGTTTGGGTGAAAACTGTCGATTTTCAATTTTTAAATTTTTTGTTCAAAAATTTTGATTTCAAAACTCTTCGGTTTTTGACTTATTTTCAACTCGACATTGCCGATTTTCGAGTAGTTTTCGCTCAGTACACTCGAAGAAAAATTGAAGTTAATGCTAGCACATAGATAATCACAATCAACGTAGATTAAACGGAAAAAGGTAGTCCATGCATTTGTGGTATAGCACCATAAGGTCCATACCAGACTTCCTTCAGAGCCTGTCAACTGCATCTCGTAGACATTTGAAAGATTATGAAGTTAGTATTCGATGATCCCGAAAACACTTGTAAACGACAGAGCACAGAGCCACAGAAGAATAATACGCCCATACTTTTCCAAGCAAAGCTAACAAACTTAGCCAGACACTGGCACATAGACTTACAACGCAATTCTCTTGATAATCTATCCATTCAACGGTCACCACTAACCAAAAGATAAAGAACATCTAGTTCTAACAGAGTACACCTCATCTAATTCTACTAACAGAGTTACATGCTTTTAACAATAGATCACGTACCAATGTAGTACAGCAACACAGTTACACAAGTGGCTGACCAAAGAAATAGGCACCAAATAAATGTCAGAAAAGAGAGCATTTCCTATCTCTTATGGCAACCACGGTTGTCTAGGGCTCTAGGATGCAAGAACATCCTTCAACCAACCATGCTCGCCTGTCCATGGGAGCCAATAGATGTGTCGATGAATCCAAATAAAGGTTAACAAAATGTTAATTGCTACTCTTTGCGTTTAGCCACAAACAGTTTACTCATATCTTCAGTAACAACATTGCCCCTGTGAACGAATAGCACAAAAGGAACCAAAAAACATTAGCATTTATTTCAAAAAGATTTGCTCATGTTATCACAGTACGAGTCTCTCCTACTGTCTTTCTTTCAAAAAAAAGTAACAGAAAAACATTAGCATCTCTCAAGAACAGCAAAAATATAATGTGAAAAAACTTTTCTCAAATAGTTCACAAAAACATTCTGGACCTATCTACCATAGTTCACGCAAAGATTTTGATTCCCAAAAAAAAAACTTTCGAGAAAAGGGCATAAACTAGGATTGTAGGTCACATACCATAACATCTTCTGAAGTAACTGCAAAATAGTACTGACCTTCCACTAAGCTGTGGTGGAATCAACGTGTTCCCAGGAGCACTCCTGGCACCTCGAGATTGTGCTGGTTGAACCCTTGGAAATTTACTGCGTGGATCTTGAAAAGCAGATCCATTTGATTCTCTTTTCCTTGACGAATTGTCCATGATAGCAGCAGAACCTCTAGATGGAAGAGAAGCGGGAGCAAAAAGAGCTGCAACATCTGGGAGGTCTAATGATGGTGTGGGCGGGGAGACATTACTTGAACTTGTGGACGCTACATTCCTGGAGCAAAAACAAAAAATCTTGAGTTAAAAACTCTCTGATACCACATCAGAAACCTAGAAAGTAGCTGACAAAGGATTACTAGTACTGTACTGCATTCAGCATGTATTCATCCAGCATAACAAATACTTCAGGCCATACATGTGCAAACGAAAACAAAATGATTTGGAAGAAAGTAAGAAACACGAAAATACGCCAGGAACCGATATGAAGAGAGGGCCAATGATATGAGTATGACAAGGAGATGAATGTAGCTCACGTATCAAGTACTAAGACAAATACATGTGAACGGAACAGATTCATGGTTTCACACAATCAACACTCTACAGTGAAGTGCTACAAATTGCCTGAAACTTTTTTTCATCTTCACCACATATAATGGCTAGGAAACTGCTGATATACTTTTTGATGAATAAAGTACAAGTGCATAGGAGGCATGGTAGATCATTACAGGAAAGTTAACGACAAACAACCGGCCTAAATCAAACCTGCCAGGTTATATGTAGAAAACTGTTGATGCACAGAAATGCTACCACATACGATTTCCCACAAGGGAAAATTTTGAACAAGAACCATGACTATAACTTGTCAACTAATATTGAGGCACTACCACAACAGAGGATCCCAAAAGGCATTTGTTCAAATGAATCATTGCCTTACAAATTGGCTCTTCAGTTGTGAGTGGAGCCCTTTAATTGTGAGGGAAGGACACCCCAATTGAATTGATGGGTGTACTTCACTTATCAACTCTCATTCAAGGCTTCTCAATGCAAATATCTAAGAAACAAAACATAAACCTTCATTATGGCAGATGGAATTTTAACAGAAGGGAATTTGCTACATCAGATAATCATTAATGTACAGTACCGTGATTTTAACAGAAGGGAATTTGCTACATCAGATAATCATTAATGTACAGTACCGTGCAATCTTTTTCCCCAACAAACTAACACAAGACATCCAATACAAAGTTGCCCTGTTAGGGAAACCTTTTTTTCCCTTTCCAAAGAGACAGAGAGATCAGGGACGAAGGAACCACAGTTTTTTGAATAAAGTGTTAGGGCCTGCTTGGATTATTGCAGGATTTGCTAGTACGATGATTTGACTCCCAGTATCTTTAGCTCTAGCGTAACCGCATAATTCTACTCAGTGATTGCCGATCAAACAACAAACCACCCCCCACCCCCAACACACACACACAAAATCGAGTGAGGGCAACATCAACAGCAGTTCGCTCGAACGTCAAGCCACCTAAATCTAGCTGGCACAAACAAAAATATACAAATGTAACGCCCAAATCCACAGTTTTCCCAACAGTATCCATCCCCACAAGCGAGACCCTAGAGACAGCAAGCGCTTACTGGTTGGGGGCACTTACTGGCTGGGGGCAGGCGGCGGCGCAGGAGGTTGAGGAGCGGCGCCCATAGACGCCGAAGGTGACGGAGGCCTCGGTTGCGGTCCGATGGAGGAGGGGAAGTGGGGAGGAGAGGCCGGGGAGGGGGCAGCAGCGGGAGGCTCGCCGGCGTCTTCCTCGTCGGAGGAGGCGTCGTAGGCGACCAGCGACATCGGGCTCGGGTCAGTTGAGCCGAGCAATGGATGCGCTGCTTTGGGTTGATTCCTCTTTTGGTTCGGTTTAGGTGTGGGCCGTGGGCCGGTCGGCCTGTGGACGCGAGCCCAAGAGCTCTGCTTAGGCCTTAGCAAGTCAACCATTACGCAGTGGGCCCCATACTTTTATGTCTAGTCCTTGTTGAGAAATCCATATTTAGCCATTCAATTCAGAAAAATAAGTTCCTCTAAAAAAATAGAAAAATGAATGACAGGCTCGTGGGTTCAACCCAAAATTGTTTTTTTAATAGAAAAGCATATACAAAACCGATTACTCACGTCTGTACATTGTAAACCACCATTAAACCCATATCTCAAAAAAGAATAGGGAAGGACAACGAATCAGATGTGTGGGCATAATATCCTTTAGCAATAAATGTAACAATTGTAATCATCATGTTCAATAAAATGCACAATATCAGTGAGAACATTGACAGTGTAGAACGTAGATAGATTTTAAAATGGTTCAGAAATTGTAAATAAATAAAGTTACAATAACACAATACTTCAATATTTGAAAAGAATAGTTGGAATATTTTACAGTTGTTCATGCAACAATCGGAGAAAATATTTACAACAAAATGACATACCAAAATTGGAAAAGAAATTTGCAACGATCGGCAACCCCTACTGCAACAATAAATCACTATAACGCAACAATTAAACGAAGTGTTGCAGCAAAATACCTCTTGACCTGAGAGAAGAGCAGATCTCACGTTAAAGAACGAGCTGCATAGTCAAGCAAAAACAAAGCCAGCGACTCATCCAACAGCATATTTCACCTCGTGATGTGAGATCTGTCGCCGCGCAACTCTATCCAATGCTTCTTGGTGGGCTTGACCTGCTCCTCGCCACCTTTATCGCCGTTTGCCGCCTCCTTCTTCCCCTCGGAGTCGTCCGAGTATGATGGAGGAGGTGGGGCCCGATAGTGGTGCTGGTGCAGGGGGAAGCTGGGAGAGCTTGACGACGAGCTTCAGCTTGCACCGGCGGCGGATGAGCCGGTCCCACTGTCGTTGGAGTCAGAGCTAGATAGCTAGGAAGAAGTCGTTGACGAGCGGTCGGGAGGATGGGGCGGTGGCACGTCGCAGGGAGAGTGTCAAGTGGTGGGAGAAAGGCCCTAGAAGAAGTATAACACTGGACAATATGATTAGCGTTAGTTTTTTTTTTCCCTAAGTAATTGGACGTCTGCGCGTATCATTATGGAAAAGAATATCATGCTTCATGGTAACCACCGTTCCTGAGTTTAATTCCTTGGAGATCAAGCAAACGGCTGCCGTTCTCCTAAACAACATACGAGCCTTTTATAAACAAAGATGTGGCAATATCGAGGATGAAGCATAGAGATTAAAAAAAACGGAGAACATATTAAGATTCATTGCTAGTTGGACTACAGAAATGTACACCATCCTGAATTCCTTTTTTCTCCAACCCTCTTGTATCGTGATACTCATTCGACTCGTTGGTTTAAGAAATAAACAATCTCATGTGCATCGATTTTTATATTTTTTAATAAATTTAAGTTTATGTTCGTTTTCAATAAATGCTTAACCACCTGCAAGTGGAAGTATGTCAAAAAGCCACCTATATACCAAAGTTCATCAAAAACCTACATGCAAATTCTATGTGATTACAAATCCCCCAACGGCCAATTTACTTGTTGAATCTCCTAGAAGTCAACTGCCAGCCTGGTTGTCTCTCGTGGAAAGGATTGAGTCCAAGTTTATCCAGACAGCAAGAATTTTCTCGTGTGGACGTGATGATAATTCTTCTTCCTTGTCCCTATATTCTTTAACTCTTGCGTCATGCTTTATTCTTCCACGCTTTGCTCCTTGCGCCCTACCTTACGATGGCATGTATTTCCAACTCATAGCCTATAAGACCGGTCCACTAGGATCGCTACACAAGAGCTAATGAGGATACAATATTTCTATATCTCGGTTTATCTGTATGCTATAACTCAACTAGTCAGTGCTTGTATATATTACAGCTGATTAGATAAGGTATAAATATTCAAGACATGGGGTATATTCTTAAGGGCTATTTAAATGTGCAACATGTATTATAAAAATTACCACCCTATCGCCTTTTAGGTGACAGGTGTCCAAATGTTCTTGTAGTCATAAGGTCTCCAAAACTCTCGATGTGCCAAATTTTCTATGGTTTTATTTGTAAAGTGCTCATATTATTTTCTCCTTCTCTTAAATGAAAGACAGAGTTTCTACCAATATTTTTTAAAAAATTACCACTCTATGGCCAAAAAACACGTGCAGAATCAATGCATACATAGATAACTACCTTACCGTCTTTATTACAATAAACACCCTGAAGGAGCTCGGCCAATTGATGATGGAAATTTCTCATTAATAACAACGGCTACATCCAATTGGTGCCGCGCCGCTATCACGAGCGCTATCTCCAAGCTTTATAGGACGTCTTCTTCGACATCGCCAACTGCTGTCTCTTCGTCGCCAATATACTATGTGGAAGTTTAAACGAGTAAATTGGCACTTGAAGGGATTAACACCCACATAAAAACTTGCAGATGAGTTTTTAGCGAACTTTAGGATGCAAGCTAGTTTTTGAAAACTCCTTCCTCGCACACGTATTTTTATTTAAATGTAAACCCAAAAATCACCGACCCAACTAGAATACAATATCCTCCGTCCACCCATAACCACCACCCGCTGAAGTGCTGATCCCAATCGTACGGCCCAGGAAATCTGAAGTAGGATTTGCGGGTGGTGACAGGAGTGCTCGTAGCCGCAGGACGCGGAGTCCGGAGCGGCCTTGGAGTTCCGGCTCAGAGCCACGGAATATTTCTCCTTCCTCGGCTCCACCGGCTTATATAAAGCAGCCGATTTCTCCTGCCGCTCTCTTGGCATACCCGAGATTTTCTTCTTTCTCGTTGGGAAGCCAAACCTAGCGCGGCGTCCTCTCCCCCCTTCCCCTCCTGCCGCCGGCGGCAGCTCTCGCGAAGAAGGTAACGCGCAATTCCAATTTCCTCTTTCGTTCTTATCGGATGATGTGAAGACGGCGAGGGGTGCGTTCGTGTAGTTGATCGGTTTTCGCGGTTTTCTTTCGGGTCTTTGTGGGCGGATCCGCGTAAGGTCTAAAGAGGCAGGTGCATACTACTTTCGCCAATTCCCAGTCTTGTGCCTACTTTGCTCGTGCGGCCTGTGGCTCGGTGTCCCGGCGAGTAGGCAGGCGGCAGGCCAGGTCGCGGTGAATCCGCGAGGGGCTTCAGGCCAGGCCGCCATAGGTGCGTAGGTCCCGCTTCGTCGGTTTGCTTGTCTTCTTGTGTATACTTGTCTAACCATGAAAAAGTTCCAGGCCTTTTTTTTTTCCAGAAAAAGGTTGATATATTGTGGAGATTTTTGGGTTGTCAGGTTCTTGTCGTCCTTCAATCTATCGTCTTCATCTGGGATGCGCTAGTGTTAAGCCAACCAGATTTCATTCGATTATAGAGAGGATTTGAGAAAGCAATGGGCTTTGTTATTCTTCTATTCTATAAATCCAATGTTAATTAGTATACTCCATTAGGTAATAGAATCTAGAAAAATAGAATTAGTCTTTGCTATTTTGATTTCTAAAAATTGAAAATGTGCAATTGGAGCTGTAGATGGAGTCTTAAAAGACTGACTTAAACCCATAAACTTTTGTTTAGAATACCTAATACTTGCATTTGCATATGGAAATAATCAAAAGGTAAACAAAGAATGTCGGTAACATATATTTAGGATTTTTTTCTCAATCCTATCATGTTTCGTAGTTTCTGATTGCTTTTTGTATACTACTAGGGGTGATGTAACTATATGTATTTACATTGCTATAGTGTATAGTCCTGGTCCATGCCACCCTAGCTCCGATTTTTTCCTGGGTCCACCACTGGCCACTGTGGTCGCCAGTGCAAGGGCCGCGAGCACCGGCTCCATCCGGCGTTCCCCTGGTACCTGCCCTTACACCGGCACCTAGTTGAGTCGCACTCGCATGGGCGGCAGGCTGATGGTAGCAGTGCGAGGTTTCGTGGTTGGGAATCTCAGTTAGGACTAGGTGGTTTGCTTTGCTTTGCTCAAGCTCGATTTTGTGGAAAGTATTATGCTGCTTGTGATTTCCCCCTACAATTTGTCAGTGAGAGCATGATATATAACCATTTGGTGTGCAATTGTTGCAGAATCTCTTCAGTTCCTGTTTGATTTTTGGGTGCGATGTTTTGCAGCTGAAATCATCCCTGCGCATGTACCTTGTGCAATTTTCATAGGAACATGCAAACGCATGCGTTTTCAGTCTCGTATGCATAGATGTAAATACATTTACTCATGGTGTCTTAGTGTTCATCTGTGGTATTTTGTAGTTACGAGTAGTGCGTTTGAGGGATGAGATGCAAGGATGTTAGGATCGTTAACTCTTGCTACATTGTTTAATTGGTGATGCAAATGTTCATACATACATGCGTAGATTTGAGTGTACATGCTCTGTTTTACAGTCTTGTTAGTTGTTTGCCTAAAAAGATGTTATGGTCTGGTTTTTCTTTTAAAGTTTGTTCTCGCCTTCAATAGTACAATGATAAGCATCTTAATACTTTTGTTAATGTTCTTGGCCACTGGTCTTACATGGTATGACAAATAAACAATCTTATATACTTTGTTTACACAGATGTCTTATTTAAATGATTTCATGATCAGTGCCTTCTTGTAACTGTTGTCTTTATCCTCGCTCAATATTGTCATAATTTCTTTGGTTGTGCATGTTCTGTACGTACCAACAGTACTTTGACCTTTGAATACTTATGCTGTTTTCTCGTCCTAAAAGATCATTACGGTCATTTCTTTCCTTCTTTGCTGAATTATCTATTTTTAACGTTATGTAGCGTTAGATTTTTTTTTTGTTGGCATTGTAAGAGTTCCTATCTGACATTATCTGGGTGATTTTAATATTAATCAATTGCTTATGGAAATAGAATTGATGAGTTTTATATAAATCATTTGAGTTGGTTATGCTTTCAACTTTTCTGACTTTCTGTGATGATTTGTGTTGCAAGTATAACACAGGTGTCATTAGATATCACATCTTTTTTCTCCCTTTTTATGGACACAATGTTTTGCATTTATATTGTTGATACTCTCAAAATGGAGTGTGCTATTTATTTCAATGATTGTTGCATGATTTCAAGACCTTGACAGCTTCTAGTTGGATGAGTTGATGCTTTAGGACAGTGCATATCTGAGAAACATATACTAATTCATCATTAGTTATTACCTTTTTACCTGTCATGACTAAATGTTTTATATTCCTTTCATTTTAAAGAATAAAAGTTGCATCGCTCATTTGTCATGGCTAGATAAAGTTAGTATGATTACTTTTGATTTGTTTTCATTTCTGGTCCTGGTTACATACTGTAAAACCCTTTCAAATGGCTCCTGTAGTCCTGTTAACATCATATACCTGCACTGGACGTTCTATCTTGTAGGTGAAGGTAGAGGTGGGAGGGAGCACAACCGAGATGGCTGATGGACATGAAACTGATAAGAATATTGAGATCTGGAAAGTCAAGAAGCTGATTAAAGCCCTTGATGCTGCACGTGGAAATGGAACAAGCATGATATCACTGATTATGCCGCCTCGTGATCAGGTCTCTCGGGTCACTAAGATGTTGGGTGATGAATATGGAACCGCCTCAAACATCAAGAGCAGGGTTAACAGGCAGTCTGTCTTGGCTGCTATTACCTCTGCTCAGCAAAGGCTGAAGTTGTACAATCGAGTTCCCCCCAATGGATTGGTGCTTTACACTGGAACCATTGTCACTGATGAGGGCAAAGAAAAGAAAGTCACCTTTGACTTTGAGCCATTCAGGCCAATTAATGCTTCCTTATACCTCTGTGACAACAAGTTCCACACTGAGGCATTGAATGAATTGCTGGAGTCTGATGACAAGTTTGGCTTCATTATCATGGATGGCAATGGCACACTTTTTGGAACGCTGAGTGGCAACACAAGAGAGGTTCTTCACAAGTTCACGGTTGATCTCCCAAAGAAGCATGGACGAGGAGGGCAGTCAGCACTTCGCTTTGCACGCCTGCGCATGGAGAAACGCCACAACTATGTGCGCAAGACAGCTGAGCTTGCGACACAATTCTTCATCAATCCTGCCACTAGCCAGCCAAATGTTTCTGGGCTTATTCTAGCTGGTTCTGCTGACTTCAAGAATGAATTGAGCCAGTCTGACATGTTTGATCAGCGCTTGCAAGCCAAGATACTCAAGGTGGTTGATGTCTCTTATGGTGGAGAGAATGGCTTCAACCAGGCCATTGAGATATCTGCTGAGGTCCTTTCAAATGTCAAGTTCATCCAAGAAAAGAAGTTGATTGGGAAGTACTTTGAGGAGATAAGCCAAGACACTGGGAAGTATGTTTTTGGTGTGGATGACACCATGGCTGCCCTTGAAATGGGTGCAGTCGAAACACTGATTGTGTGGGAAAATCTTGATATCAACCGACATGTTCTGAAAAATTCTTCCACTGGGGAAACGGTGGTAAAGCACTTCAACAAGGCACAGGAGGCAGATCAGAGTAGCTTCCGAGACAAGGCTACATCTGCAGAGCTGGAGGTGGTTGAGAAGACCTTGTTACTGGAGTGGTTTGCAGAAAATTATCGGCAGTTTGGTTGCACACTTGAGTTCATAACAAACAAGTCACAGGAAGGATCTCAGTTCTGCAGGGGCTTTGGTGGGATAGGAGGGATCCTTCGCTACCAGGTTGAGATCAATGCTTATGAAGACCTGTCTGACGAGGAGTATGGTGAAGACTTTGAATAGCAATCAATTGAAACTTCACTGAATCCGGTCCGGGAGGAGCCTGTGCAGGCCCAAAACGCACCAGGACAGGAGGCCGAGACATCCACAAGATCATCGAGGAAAAATTAAGGTTTGTACCTAATTGCGTCAGCTCCTCCCTTGTAAACGTCTTGTATTGTGTTTCGCTTTCTCATGTTAGATCCGATTTTCTGTCTTTAGGTGTGAGGAGAAGACTTGAGAAATGATGACCGTAATCATGTGATGAAGCATGCTGCTGCTGCTGCTTGATTTAAGTCTTGTCCGCGTGATTGGGGAGAAAGGCTGCACCCGGATCTACATCAGAAGACCATATTTAGTATCGTCGGTTATTAGTAATTGGAGTTTGTCTATTAAGCGTGGTTTCTATATGAGCCGAACTTGTCAGCTAAGTTTGTGGGTTTGTGTTGCATGAGCTGCATGCCTGCAGCTATACTTACTTCTCTGAACCATAAGTTGTGATGCTACTACGCCTTATTGTGCCCTTGGGTCGATGCAACTGTGCCATCATGTTTGAACTAAATTTATGCTTGTTTCTACATGCGTGTTTAACTGTCATAGCAATCTTCTCATATTCTATCTGGCCTGGTCCGCTTTTCACTATTCTTTAGAACAAGCATGCAGCTCACAGGCTTGAGTTAAAATACACGGAGCAATACAGGTGACACACATCGTAATAGCAATACAGGTGCACCATGCGATATATTACCAGCAATATTGACAAATCAGGCGTCTGCACAGAACCGATTCGTCATCTTGCGTCGGTGCAATAGCAAAGAGGGTAGGGCGTCGAGTCCACGGCAGTAGCTCCTGCAAATTCAGCAAAAAGAGCCCAGTAACTACAGTACAGGAGTAGTGAGCTAAAGTGATCACGGACGTCGCGTACCCATCCATGACTGCCAAGGCGGAGGAAGCTCGATGTCGCCGCCGTCGCCGGTGATCATCTCGCTCGCCCTCTTCATGTCCGGCCGGCGCCGGCGGTTGTCCTGCACGCAGAGGAATTGAACCCGACGGGCACGCACTTGCCCACCTGCTCATCGTCAAGGCCTTGATCCACCAAGACTTGCCGGGCTACGTTGCCTACGCCGCCGGCGAAATCCTCGTTTTAGTGGATGTTGCACCGTATCCATGGGAGAAATATGTCTCGCCAAACCTGCGCGCCATGGAGTTGATGTTGATGAGCGAACAATTCGAAAAAATTCTCATGGTGATCGATATCATCGATTTGTATGTGTACACCTTTTTTTTTTTAAACGGTTTTACCCGGATTTGTATGTACCAGTGACGGAGCCAGCTCCCGGGCAGGGCGGGCGCCTGCCCGGGCTCACTGTCTTCGCACAGGGCAGAGGGGATGTTAGAAGTCTCCCAAAATAGCACTTGATCAATCGCCAAAAACGTCTGTTGAATCTGCACTGAAAAAGATCTACACACAGTTCTGAGTTCTGAAGATATCAAACTATCTTGCAGCAGCAGCACTCAGACGGAAAACCACTGCGTAGGCTAATTGCGAATCAAAAGCAGCGATTAGCATTGCCGGAAAAGAAGCAGTAACACCTCTGGTAATACTTCTGCAGATCAACCAAATCAGCACAGATTGTTTTTCTTTTTGCCTGGCGATACTGCAGAGTGCAGCCAGCTTTTCTGTATTTCTTATATAGTCAGTATTCCAGACCGAATCGATCTGTTACAAGTAAAACCGACTCCAACTCAAATCTGTTTTTGTTTTTATATTTGCTACCTACTTAGGACTCCAGAAGCAATACGAAAACGAGACACTACTGAAAATGCAACTACAGCGTATACTAAAACAAGACAGACTGTAACAGGGGAGGCTCGCCCGCGTCATGGCCCACCTCTTGCTTGGGGACGACGCGCCCGGTGGTGAGCGATATCACAAACAGAGCGTGTCGCTATCATCACGGTCCTGAAGGATCTTCGACAATCTGTAGGTCGGGAAGCTGCCCGGCGTGGTCATCAGCAAGGGCTCGGACACGTCCAGGAGCTCGCGGAGCCCGCGGTCGTCGGCGCCGGAGCCCATGTCGTCCAGCTTGTCATTGAGGAACCGGCTAGCCGTAAATGTTAAAGTATTACAAAAACTGCAAATACATTTGGCGATGTTGGAGGCCCTAGAGTAATGTGCGGTGGCAAACGAGTCCAGTAAGGAGTTCATCGACATCCTCTACGAATTTGCCCAGGCTCCCAAATTTTCCTAGCTCCGCCACTGGTATGTACCTTGCGGAGGAACTCGAGAGGCGTGCGTGGCGTCTCCATCGCTCGCCGGTGTGGTGACTTGTCCAACCTGTAACAGGCTCCAGGACAAGAACACCGAAGCTGCGCACGTTGGATCTCGACGAATATTGCCTGACTGCATACTGGAGTGCCATATAGCCGGCCCCTGTTTGGCTCCAAGACAAAATTGGTTGATCTTTAAGCATGCCATGCCATGATCCAACTGGAAGGCAAATAAGTAGTAGTTGTTGGCTTAATTACTTGGTTCCAGCTATGGCGAAATTCGTGTTCATGTATGTGACTTCTTCGCTGGCCGATCACCTTGGAGGTCCCAAAGTCTGTAATCTTGGGGTTCATGCCGCCACCCAGCAAGCTGTTGTCCATATCTTGAGATCCTGGTGGACATTCCCTGCTCGTGGAGGTAGAGCAAGCCGTTGCATATCCCTCGTAAGCACAGCAGAGGTGATTACGGAGTAGTATTACACTGGATTAATAATTACATGGGCTCGTTGACGGTATATAATATATCCACAGATTAAATTCATTCACACTTTGTAGACTGATCCAAATGCTCCACCGCCCACTTGGTGGTGGAATTGCTTGTCGCCGCTTTGATTGTTCGCAGGTCAACTGGCAACCCTGCATGCAAAGTATGTCAGACAGTCGAAGAGAGAGAGAAAAAAAAAGAAATTTTCTTCGTTTGTCAGCGAAAGATGGACGAAGCGGTGACATGTGGCTCTAGGGACTGCATATCAATGAAACATCACCGGACAAATCATCAATAGCACAAGCAAGTAAATAAGAGCAAATCACCGATTTTTCTAAGAAGAAGAGAGATGGTTCGAATTGTATTCTAAATTTTCTGCACCCACTAACCTTGTTAGACCATCTCCAACAGCATTCCTCAAATCTCATTCCCTATATCCCCATATACAGAATTCCCTAAAAAGATTCCTTCCCTATATCTCTTCCCTCTCCAACAGCATTCTCCAAATCTCATTCCTTATATCCTCACTCCTATATTATAATGCTATTTCATAACCGTCATACCAGTCACATTTATTTTTTAGCGTAAAAAATTCAAACGGCTATTTTTAATTACGAGAATTTAAAATTCAAAATTTATTCTAACGGTCAACGTAACGGCTATATTGCAACGGCTATATTTCAACGGCTATATATACACAACCATTTGCACTTCAAAACCCTGGCCATTTCTGAATGTTCACTATCTAGTATATCTCAATGAGTCGTCGCAACTTAGTTCAGAATTTCCTCTCAGAAGACTCATCGTCGGATGACGACGATGAATCTCTTCTTACAATTGCATTTCTAGCACAGCAGCAAGATGAGTTTGTGAGTGCTCGACGCCGTGGGGGTTCTGTTGTTGGCAATCAATACATACATCGCAATAGAGAGGAAGGGCATGCCAGGCTATACCGAGACTATTTTGCTGATCCTCCGGTCTACGACCCAGCCTTCTTTCGCCGGAGGTTTGTGATGAGAAATATTTCATTTCTTTGTATTTCGATTGATCATCTTGTATATGGCTCATTCTTCTTTTTGTATGAGTTTAGAATGAGTCGTTCTCTATTTCTTCGCATATTGCATGCTATAGAAGCCCATGATGATTATTTTGTTCAAAAAAGAATTGTCTTTGGAACTATCGGGTTATCTTCTTTCTGAAGGTAAGCTGCAGACACTCAGGATGATAGCTTATGGAGTACCGCAGATGCTATTGATGATTGTGTACGGATTGCGAAAGTAACGCCATAGAGAGTCTTAAAAGGTTTGTGCGAGCTATTATTGTCCTCTTTGGAGATGAGTACTTGAGATCTCCAAATGAGAATGATACTGCTAGATTACTTGCAATCGGTGAGGAAAGAGGTTTTCCTGGGATGCTAGGAAGCATAGATTGCATGCACTGGAGGTGGAAGAATTGTCCTACAGCATGGCAAGGCTTGTATACTGGGCATGTACACAAGCCAACAATAATTCTAGAAGCTGTTGCTTCACAAGATCTATGGATTTGACATGCCTTTTTTGGTTTACCAGGATCTCACAATGATATTAATGTTCTTCACCGTTCCCCTCTCTTCGCAAAGTTAGCAGAAGGACAAGCGTCGGAAGTGAATTATACTATCAACGGTCACAATTACACAATGGGGTACTATCTTGCGAGATGGGATATATCTGCATGGGCAACATTTGTGAAGACAATACCACTCCTCAAGGAATAAGAAGAAATATTTCGCCCAAGCTCAAGAGGCTGACTAGGAAGGATGTGGAACGAGCCTTTGGAGTTCGCAATCTCGGTTTGCAATTGTTCAAGGACCAGCACGTTTCTGGGATCAACAAACACTAGGAGATATCATGACAGCTTGTGTCATCATGCACAACATGATAGTTGAAGATGAGCGAGACGGAGGACCACTTGACTACAATTACGAAGGAATGGGAGAAACAATTGCAGCGTCACACGAGCATACACCTGAACTCTTTGAGTTTATTCAAACTCATCATTCCATTCGGAATAGGGAAACTCACCACCAGCTTCAGGAGGATCTAGTGGAGCACTTATGGCAGCATTATGGAAGGGTGTAATTCAGTAGTGTTTCTTATGTAGTAATTTATGTTTTCTATGTGTTGTAATGTAGTAATTTATGTTTTCTATGTGTTGTAATGTAGTAATTTATGTTTTCTATGTGTTGTAATGTAGTAATTTATATTTTCTATGTATTGTCATGTGAATCTATGTGTTGTATGCAGTCATTCATATGTGATTTAGCAATCAACCATCAATCAACATAATCATTACATTACCTATATGCGCAGGAATTGGAGAGCACCGGAGCACCCACGTGTCACTTTGGATTTTTGCGAAAAAGCCCCTCCGTTTCTTCGAAATTACGGATAGGTCCTTCGCGATTTTTTGTGAGACAAATTTTTTTTTTCTTCGCGTTTAGGTCCCTGGCCCGGTAATTTACGGAGAAGCCTCCCGTTAATTTTAAATCGCGAACAAGCCCTTTTCTAATTTTTCAGGATAGCGAACAGGTCCAAAAAAATAACAACCGGGTCCCTGCTTCTTACGTTCAGGTCCTTTCTCCGTTTTCCCCGGGAAAAATGTTTTCGCCACCAGAAAAACCCGGAAAAATTTTTTTCACCACCCAAAAAACCCAGAAAAAATATTTTCGTCACAAAAAAAACGCGGATTCATCGAAGTTTTATAGCGACTTATGGATTTGCCAACGGTCAGAATCATGGTTTTTTAAAGACCCATTTTTTAGCAAACGCAACAAAAAACGGAAAAATATTTTCAACACCCAAAAAGCGGAAACAATGTTTTCGTCCACGGATTCGCCGGTGGGTCCTAACGACCCATTTTTTAAGCAAACACAACCAAAAAATCAAAAAATGCTTTCAAAGATTTAAAAAACGAAAACAATGTTTTCGTCACGTAAAAACACGGATTCATCGAAGGTTTGTATCACTTATGGATTTGCTCACGGGTCATAAGCGGATCTTTTTTTAAAAAAATGTAGATTCGTCCGAAGATTTATAGCGACGAGTGGATTCATGGCCGGTCCTAACGACCCTTTTTTTTAACAAACGCAACCAAAAAAACTCGAAAAAATTATTTTCGTCACCCAAAAAACCCGGAAAACATGTTTTGGTCACAAAAAAAACAGATTCATCGAAGATTTTTCGCCTTTTTTCCTCTAGGCTATTTTTCACCGGTGGGTGGTTTTGCGAACATGTATTATTACTCAGTGAACACGTAGAGTATTAGGCTCGACAAAAGAATGTTGTCATCTCTGATAATTTTTTTCCCTTTTTCCTCTGGACTATTTTTTACCGATTCGTAGTTTTGCGAAAATAAAAAAAGTTTATTTTTCCGAGCGCATACTATCGAAATTCAACCGGCGCAGCGTAGCGCGCTTTTCCACCTAGTATTCATCTGTGCTTTACTACATAACCGAAGCAAAAGTCTTAACAAGTCCATAACCGAAGCAAAAGTCTTAACAAGTCACTGACTGTAACAATCCCCATATACCTCTGACTGAGACTGTGTATACAATTTACAGAAGCTCCATCTAATTGACATGACTGTATATGAGTGATGATAATCACATGACCTCTAATTCATGAATCTGCACAATCCATATCCTAAAAGAACAAGTAACTAAAGAAATATCATTGTGTCAGGCAACTAGAAAATATGATGTAAATATCATTCTGTCAGGCAACTAGAAATATCATTCTGTCAGGCAACTAGAAGTTCTATAGCCCTGAGGCTTGCTTCCTTGAAGGAATAGGTTTCCCGTGACAAACTCTACCTATTTCCTGAAACTATAGTAGACCATATTTCCCTATCCAATTGTACCAACCAACATAAAGTTGAGATTCAGTAACGCTCAGAATGCCCAAAGCTATGGGATTACACTGCCATGGCCCGCTCTAATTTTAATCACCACATAACAAAATATTCCATCTTGCCAATAGGGAGCTGAAAACTTCACATGCACAATGGTGCAAACGAATTTGATCCAGCCAGGAGTACGAACATGAAAAAGGCACCAGAAATTCATAGCAAACTTTGCAGTGTTTTCTGAAACTGGGCAAGGCAGAGAAATTGCAATGAGACAAGATAGGTAACAGCTAACAACACAGTTAAATCATGACTATCAACACAACAGTTCCATCATTCTTATTCTTGTTGCACAAAGTTAGGTCTCAATGAAAATAAAAACCATTGGAACAACCAGAAATTTTTTCTTAACCATTCACTGGATTCTAATGTCCTAAAATCTGTGGGTGCATGAGGATTAGAAATGACAAAATCTCCAGAGGATGGTTGCTTCTTAGATTTATATCAAGCACTTGAATTTGGCTAACTAGAGGCAAAATCCAGCTGATTTACACCAATATATGGAACCCCACTCCAATCAATTCATCCATTGACCTTCACTACATACTGTTTCATATTATTAGTTGCCGAGTAGAAAATAACTCACCATTTGTAAGGGATATTTTACTAAAAACTGGCATGTTTTTCCCAAGTTGAAACTGGGGTCTAAGCAAAAGCCCAACCTAGCAGGGAACAGCTGCAAATCTAACACAACCAACATTGGCAATTCTTCAGAACACAGGTCAAGAACAGTCTATATAAGTAAGATTACTCGTAAGAATTCAGAACCAGTGATCCCTAAATTATATTTGTTAGTCTTCAGAGTTCAGAATCTGCACTCATAGAATTTGTAACTTCAGTAGTGAGTTCCAGTGACTGACTACTCATGACCCTTCACAGATTCAAGATTCAGTACTTCTTGTACCAGTCAATGACTAACTAGCTATGGATTCAAGAGCAGAGCCAACAGCACATCCATTGCAGATTCAACGACAAACTTCAGACCAGCTACGGATTCAAGAGCAGATCCATTGCATCGACTTCATACCTCAACGAGAAACTTGAGACCAGCTAGGGTTCATACCTTGCGGATCTGGTCAAGAGAAACACGATAAAGCAGATCGGGTCGAGGATGACGAGGAACACGGCGATGCAGACCGGGTTGAGGGCGAAGTCGCGTGGCCGTCTTTTTGCTGGGATGAAGCAGCGACGGATCAACAACGACGGGATGACGGCGATGAGACCGGCTCGAGGGGCGTCGCGTGGGCCTCCTCGCGCGGACGGACCGGCGGCGGGACGATGACGACGGGGATAGCGATGCAGACCGGGCACTCGCCTCCTGCAATGTCCAGCCGGCCGCGGGAGGGATGAATCCGTTGGGCATTCGCGATGGGGAATGGGATGAGGAAGGGAGAGAGAATCCTGAGATTTCGGGATTCTCTCTCCTATCCCCAAATATACAGAACCGGATGAGGAAGCTGTTGGATGCCAAATTCGCTGCTACAGTAGTCCGGATTCCCTAAATTAAACGATAGGGAAGGGGATGAGGAAGCTGTTGGAGAAGCTCTTATGCTACCCGCCGTCGTCTGCTCCTGCAGCAGAGACATGGTACTGCTCCTGTCATTGCTAACGCCATGACCAGGCACCACACAAGGATGAGAGCACAGAAGGCCATGAGCATGGACTGGCCAGTAGTTCTGCCTGTACGGACGAACTGAATGTTAGCAGAGTCTGTCCGTCCTAACCACTTATAACATTCACTTAACATCTACTATAATCCGATGCGTGTCAGTCTAGGGTTCTCAGTGTACATTGTCAGACATAAACCCAAATGCGAGTATTTTGATAGATAAATTAAGGGCCTAACGGTCAGAGTTTACAAAAGGTGCGACTGGCACCTGATACATTACCAACACAACCACAGGAAAGGCTCGAGCAGATAGACCAAGGCCTTCAAAACCAAACATCGATGCTAACGACGTTCCTTCGACACTCGCCATCTTCATTGAAATCTAAAAGGGGGATTAGGAGCAAGGGTGAGTACACAACCGTACTCAACAAACCACACGAAAAATTCTGAATATTACATGCACAGAGTTTCAAGGGATTGGCTCTAGTTTAAGTATTTAGTGGATGCATGAACTAGAACTTAACTTAACATATATATTACATTTGAAACACAAATCATCAACAGCACCATCGACATGATGCAAACCACAGAGTTATTAACAAAATCCTGAATTACGGTTAATTTATTATTAAAACTACTCAAGCTCAGTTACCGGAATCACCCGAAATTAATCCAGCTTCATTAACCGGAAGCACGGCGTATTCGAATACCATTTGGTTCACTCTGCAGAGTTACTCAACTTTACCCACAAGATATCTACGGTCGTTGGTGCCTGCGCAATTAACATGCAACTTTTATGCATGCGGCCGGACCGAGATGAACATAACCTTTCATTGAATTTCCCCTCTTTAGCTCCTACCCAGTAGGTTTAAGCTTTGGTTCCCCAGTCCCCAGAATGCCCACGGGCCAATGCGGGCGGCACGGACTGGCCGACTGAGGAACACCTACCGTTATGAGAACCGACCATGGCCGCGCCATTCCGTTCCACGCCCCAAACCCACGCGATACCACCTGTAGGCATTCCAAGGGAAAAACAATATACCGGGCTACGTTGGATCAGGTCAACAGAGCTGACCGACCCAACTTGTGGTTGAGAGAGGACTAAGTTATTTACTTTGCTCAAGGGGTTGATCCTTAAATGCCGAAGACCAGCCTAATACACAAAACAACACCGGTACGGTCCACTGTACCCAACATACAACACGTTGGGCCTGGTCATCAGTTGGGGGCTGGGCCGCAACCACCTTCCGTGATCCCCCCAGGTGACCCCCCAACTGTAGCAGTTTTAAAATAGGCCCCAAATCGATATTCGGGGTTTTTGAGTAATTAAATAAAAGTAGAGATTATAGTTTTAACTACCTTACGTGGTTCATTTCATGATAATCTAGGGTTGATAAATGATTATGGCGTAATCAACATGGTTTTAATCAAGGGGATGGGTTTTAACTAATCATGTCATTCCAAATTAGCCATTTTTAAATTGCTACTCTATTTACAAGCAAGTGCAAATAACTACGTCTAAATATACAGTAAATATACGAAAAATGGGATTCAACATGATCAAGGAGTGTGGCTTGCCTTGCGAGATTAGAGGTTCGCCTAACGAGAGACGGTCAGTGTCGTGTCTGGTCTCGTGCGGCGCTTGCTCCTGACGCGGCTCCAAGAACTGCTCCAGCTCCGGTTTCGCTCCGAGAGTTGCTCCGAGGTCGGATCTAGCGCGAAAAAGCGAGACCAATAAATAAACGAACAAAACAATAAAAGAAAATAAAAACTGAAAAAGGAATGAGAGAGAAAATGGCCGGAATGGAGCTCAAGGGCATTTTTGGAATTTTTCGGATTTGATATGGCGAAACGGAGATCATTTTTGGACTCAGCGGCTCGAATGGATCGAAAATATGTATTTTTGGCATTTTTGGGGATTTTTGGAGATTTTCTGGAATTAAGAAAATGAATTTTCGGATTTCCAATAATAATCAAAATCCGAAAATTAAATAGGAAAAATTGAAAAAGAAAATGAGGAGAGGTTTTCGGCTTGCATTGCATGCAATCATGGATTTGGCCCATGGGCGCACGCCCATCTTGTTGTGGCGCTTAACAAAGGGCCCGAAGGGCGAAGCGATCGACGATCGGGGCCCCAGCGCAGACTGTCTTGTGGCGGAGCCCGATTGGCAGTGGAACGGAGGGGGAGAACTGGCGGCGGGGACCCACTTGCCAGCGGGAGAGGCGAGCGGCGAAGGGATTTTCAACCGGACTCGGAGAAGATGACCGGCGAACTTGCGAACGGCGATGCGGGAGAAGGAATGGGTGGGCGGAGGAGCAAGAGGAGCTCACGGTGAATTCGACGGTGGGCGAAAATGGCTGGGAGAGTTAGCGAGGCGGCGGGTCGGCGTGCGGGTACCGGAGCCAGGGAAGAAGAGCTTGGCGCGGCGAGGGGAGGCTACCGGAGAGGAAATGGGTAAGTGGGGAGGAGGGAGGAGAGCACTGCAGTGCTTGGGGCGAGGAAATGGGGCTGCGAGGGAGGCTATTTATAGCCGGGGAGGATGAGGGGCGTTCGGAGGCGAGGAAGAGAGAGAAGGGCGCGATTTTTCAACGGTGAGGATGACGAGCGGGTGAAGGAGATGACCAAACGGGCACGGTCAGTGGCGGAGGTGATTGGGGGAGGCAGCAGGCGCACGGGCGGAGGTGATGGGCGCACAGCCGAAGAAAATTGAGGCTGGGGAGGGAAAAGCTTGGGCGGAGCGGCTGTCGGACCGGGGGAAGAAAGGGGCGACGGGGCAGGTGGAGTGTCACGCTGACGGCCGAAGGGAACCGGTCGATGAGACGAGGCTCTACGCGACGGGACGGGAGTAGGTGTTGAAATCGTCACCAGAGGGGAGAAAGGACCGGGCGGAGAGAGGCGTCGGCTTTTCAACGGAGATGACGATCGGTTGGCATGGCTACAGGGCCGGGCAGAGGCGGGATGGCGTGGGCGAGCGCTGCGCGGAGTAGTTGGCCGAGGAGACGTGACGATGGCGCGGGATTTGCGAGTGAGCAGAGCTCGGACCGGGCGCAAGGCAGCGCGAGGAAGAAGAAAGAGAAGGAAGAAGAAAGGGGCGGTGTGTGCTGGGCGTGGGCCAAGCTGCTGGCCGCGCGGAAAAAAAATGAACGGGCCGAGCGGGAAAAGGAAAAGAGACCGGGCCGAAAAAGCTTGGGCCGAGGAAAACGGGGTGCAAATTCGGCCGAAGGAAAACAAGCCGCGCGCGGGAAAATGGCGGGCTGGGAAAAAGAAATGGGCCGGAGGAGAAATTTGATGGCGGGTGAAAAGGAAAAGAGGCCGACTGAGGGGAAAATTGGGCCCGGGGAATTTGGCGCGGAAAACTAAAGAAAAACCGGCCGGGCGACTTGGGCTGAAGCGGAGAAATTTGCGCGCGGGAGAAAAGAGTTGGGCCGCGCGAAAACGAATCAGGCAGGAAGGAAAAGGCGACAGGCCGGGAAAAATGGATCCGGGCCGAGGAAATTGGTAGGCCGAAAAAGGCTAGGGTTGAAATGGGAAAGAGGCCGAAAACGGGAAAATGAATCAGGATGGTGAAGCAATTTGGGCCGGATCGAGGCGGAGGGCTGGGTGAGGGAGATGCAAAGCCAAAAGAGGGGAGCGGCTTTGCGCGGAGAAAATCCGAAAACGGAATATGGCCGAAAATGGAAAGCTCAAAAATGGAAATTTCCCAAAAGGGAAAGAACTCAAATCAAATCGAAAGAATCCGAGAAAATTCGAATGAATCCAAATAATTAAACAAAAACAAAAATTTGGAAATTTTTAGGGTGTTTCACTCATGTCCCAGGGACAATGTCCTTGACCAGGCTCAAACCAATCCTCGACTGTACTGGACCCATATTTCAGGTCTGGAACTAGCTAGCAGGCGTCAACGCTTTCTGAAACTCCACTCTTTAAGTTTCCTGAAGATTCTGAACTTGCATGCTGCGCTTCAGTTCAGCAGTCCAAGTACTCTCTAGTACTGATCAAAAAAAAAAAAAGTACTCTCTAGTACTGTGCTGCATTAATTTCTGAACAAGGGGAAACGGCTCAAGAATTATAGAAAGCTATCCATCCATCCGGTTTGATCCTGGGACTTGTGCGGATCGGACGGAGATGGCCATGATCCGAATGCTGAGCTGGTGGTGGTTGCAACTAACAACCAAAATACGATGGAATGAATGCGTCCGATCCGAGTGAGACCGTGAGACGAAAGACGTCCATTTCACGGAGTTGTGAGGGTGGCACTGCCTGCCTGACCAGGACAGACACGGGTCTTCCTTGATAACGATTTGTTGCCGATTGGTCACCGAGCAGATATCAGTGCTAGTTTCCTGGATCGGAGATTCTTTGTCGTAACGGCAGAGTGCCGTTGGGTCACTGCCATGTGGACCTCACGGCAGAGGATACACGTCTGTTTCCTTGTTATTCTCACTCAAGGTTTACAACAGCCAGGATGACCTCACAACAGAGAAGAAGGAATGTTTCTTGGTATGTTGCAGGGTTATCCGGTATCCGTATCCATATCCCTATCATTGTTGCTGACACGTCAGTGTTGCAGCGTAGTTTCAGTTCACTTTCAGCACTCCGCCTGCAGCCAAGTAGGCTTCACGATACCCCAATCGTGCGGTAATTCCTCTTTGCTTTCTTTTTGCCCAGTCATCCAGTGCATACATGCAATTCGCATTCACGATGATCCAGTAGAGGAACTAGAAGTAGGCGACAGGAGATGAGCTTATAAATGATTTGTAGAAGAAAAAGATTACGGGGCTTCCTTCCTTGAGCTCTCTGCCGGTTGAGATTTATAAAGAAACCGGTGATCTTGTTCAGGGTGACCACAACTAGTTCCGGTACTGGCGTACTGCTACGATGCCGTATCTACTTTTTGATGATTTCAGCTACACTTTTATCTAAAAACAGTTCATTTTCAATGCAAATTAGAACAAATTCGTAGGTTTCAAACGGGACTTCGAAAGATGGCGTTTCAGCTCGGTTAGTAATCTCAGTCTGATGTGCGTGGACCCGATGCTGGTGCAGAAGTGGAAGTCGCTGATTAGTTTGTTTTAATCGTCTCTCCAGAAAGGAGACTTTCCTCGCTTTTTTAAATTTCTTTTTCTTCCCCTGATGGGCTTTCTATTCCCAGAGCGTGTTTGCAGATTTTCTTTGGGTTTATCCTCTTCTTATCCCCGTGTGGCTTTAATCTATGCTATTTAGCGCTGTACTGTCTCTCTTCTTTTTTTTAATATTTCTTAAAAAAATGGGGAACCTCACATGTTGTTGGACAGTAAAACCAAGATTGGTAACTAGACTGCAAGTAGCGCTGGTTTACCGCGGCAGCAAGTCGTCCGTCGTCGTCTCCCCGGAAAGTCCAGACCAAGCACGAGCAGCTCGGGAAGCGGCAACCGGAGCAAAACCTTGCCCCCCTCACCGCCCATTCCGCTCCTCGCTCATTATTGGCGGCCACTGCATTGTTGGCGCCATCCATCTCCATTAATGCCTCCACCCACCTCCCCTCCCCCGTTACTTAACAAGCCGAGCGCTAGCTTCTTGGCTTGATCGGGCCGTTCCATCCACCACCCACCCCCACCTTATCAGCTATCCATCCTCCTCACCGCAATGCTGCCTGCCGGCCAGCTCCGCCCCCGGGATTCTTGAGCTGGAGGTGGGTGGAGATGCAAAGGCGCCCTTGCTCTACTTGCTTCGATCTGCTTACTTGCGTCGGGCGCAGTTCTTGGATTGTGTTTGATTTCGATTTGCCCTCCGACGTTTTGTTGTTGTATTGTAGGTGGTGGTGGATGACCGGTTCTTGGAATTTCTTTGGGGGATTGGAGTGCTAGGTTCGTGGTTGGTGAGCGGCGTTTGAAGCGATTTCGCACTTGTCGGAGTCGTTGGTTGATGCAAGAATCGGACCCTGGGCGGGTGGGAAAACCTCGCGCTTAAGGTGTTCGATTAATTGCCGCACAAAGCACATACCTTTGAGCCATTTTTTGTTTGCTGAATTCTCCTATTGGTTGCAAGAGAGAGATGGTTGGGAGCGTACACGTGAATGGATTGGTGCACGGTGCCAGTGGCACTGAGGAGCGGCTGGACGAGCTGCGCCGGCTGCTCGGCAAGTCCGAGGGCGCCTTGCTGAAGATCGTCGGCATTGGCGCCGGCGCGTGGGGCAGTGTCTTTGCTGCTCTTTTACAGGACGCCTACGGCCATTTCCGGGAGAAGGTTCAGATACGGATTTGGCGCCGGCCGGGGCGGTCGGTGGACCGGTCCACCGCGGAGCATCTGTTCGAGGTGATCAACTCGAGGGAGGACGTGCTGAGGCGCCTCATCCACCGATGCGCCTACTTGAAGTACGTTGAGGCGCGTCTCGGAGACCGGACATTGTACGCCGATGAGATATTGAGGGATGGGTTCTGTTTGAACATGATCGACACACCACTCTGCCCTCTGAAGGTCGTCACCAACCTGCAGGAAGCTGTCTGGGACGCTGACATTGTGGTGAATGGGTTGCCATCTACCGAAACAAGGGAGGTCTTCGAGGAGATCAGCAAGTACTGGAAGGAGAGGATTAGTGTGCCGGTAATCATTTCCCTTGCGAAGGGGATAGAAGCCTCATTGGACCCAATTCCTCGTATCATCACGCCTACACAAATGATTAGTTCTGCAAGTAAGCTTCTCCCTTGTCTATATGCTTTGTCCCCACATTTATGCTTACGTATATCGAAGTATGCAATCATTTTGGTGTCCTCGAGGGAGGGATATGGGATTGGTTAGAGAATGATTTGAAACATAGGACATGATCGGCTGTTTGGTCAATCGAATATTTGCACTCGGTTATCTACTAATGTAATGATTGAATAGCGTAATGTTTTACGAGAGAAAAACAATGTGCTTTTGAGTGAAAGCTTTCTAAACAAAACAAATGATCTTTTCTTTGAGGGGAAAAAAGAGTGAAAGGATCGATAATGTACTGTGCAATGTTTGACATTTTTGTCTCCAGTTCATGCCAATAATTTCAGTACATGACTTTCCGTAGTACCATTTGAGTCTTTTGGTCTGGTTATTTTCAATTTACAGTTAGATGAGACAAAAATATATTTAATACTTCAGTGACCTGCTTAATTATGACAGTTAGCACAGTGACTTCGTTGCATGCACAAACCCTCGTTTTACTCAAATCACATCACATAGCGTGTTCCATTTGAAGAATGCTTTCATGAAAACACAAATATGCCATGCTTGTAAATTTATGGCATGACAATGACATGGTGCATATCTTCTGACTGGCTGGAAAGATGTTTTGATGACATGCACCCATCTGAATCATGTAATTAATTTTCGCTGACTGAGTTCAATCCTTGACTCGTGTATTTAAATTATCTAATATTTAGTAATGAATTGCAGCTGGAGTTCCAACTGAGAATATACTTTATCTTGGAGGCCCAAACATCGCCTCAGAAATTTATAACAAAGAATATGCAAATGCTCGAATTTGCGGATCCAACAAGTGGAGGAAACCTGTTGCTAAGTTTTTGAGGCAACCACATTTCATTGTCTGGGATAACAGTGACCTTGTCACTCATGAGGTGATGGGTGGCCTGAAGAATGTATATGCTATTGGCGCTGGTAAGAATCTTTTCTATTTTTGTTTGAAATCTTAAATATTAACTTCCTTCGTAACACTACATTTAGCTCACCGAACTGACGACATTAATTGAACTGGCATTGTATCCGTTGATGTTAGCTCTTTACCACTTAAGATATTCAAGCAAGCGTAACAACCATGGATGCGCCATATGTTCATGTTTTACTCTTTTTCTGGAGGGGATATGCTCATGTTTACTTGATCTGTTTAATGCTCATCAGAATCTCTTTGCCTCAATAGTCTCTGGGTGGGCTACATTGAAATCGGAGGGTGCCACCTCGTTTCTCAAACCTATATGCTTATCCTTGGAATTTTATAAAACAAATCATCTAATCTGTGAAGTCCCATGACAGTTTAAACACTTGCTTCTTTCCTTTTACTAATCTCGATTCTTTGTTTGAGCATTGGCCCGTTTGCTATCGAGGGTTTCCATTGGAATTGGACTGATTCATATTTGTCACAAATGGTTATGAACGCACACAGGATAGTACATGCAAGTTGGTTTACTACATTTCCTTGAGTTCTTTTGCCAATATACACCATTGATGTTTAGTTATTTGCTTTCTCTGTATGCAAGATATTTGCTTTATGTCATGTTTTCGGCTTAATCATAACCCTTTTTTCTGTTTCAGGAATGGTGGCAGCTTTAACAAACGAGAGTGCAACAAGCAAATCAGTGTATTTTGCTCACTGCACGTCAGAGATGATATTCATTACTCATTTGCTGACAGAACAACCTGAGAAACTTGCTGGCCCTCTGCTGGCTGATACTTACGTAACCCTCCTGAAAGGTCGCAATGCATGGTACGGGCAAATGCTAGCGAAGGGAGAACTCAGTCCCGACATGGGTGATAGTATCAAGGGGAAGGGAATGATTCAGGTTATCTCATAACAATGTTCTTTTTCAACCCCCATTCCAAAAGATCTGCTAATGCTGATCATATTTTTAAAAACACCGAAAGGCGAAACTTGCAAAAGATATTGTTAGACTCTGATACCTCTTCTTATGCGCAATAGTCCTCATATCGGATCAGTTTGTGAGATAAGGCATGAACGTGTGCGATCTCAAGAATGAAGAAGATGAATCTCGTAGATATAACCAAAATAACGACGTTGAAGTAACTACAGCAAGAGAGAGATTTGGTCAAGCCGACCACAAATTTTTACAGCACAACCTCAAAAAAATATAAGAGATTGTCGTTGTCTCACAATCATCTTGAACCTTTTTTCTCTTCGATCCTTACTCTATACAAGAATCTAATACTAAAGAATAACGTAGCATCTAATCCTTTTGTTTACCTCTTGCTTTGGATAAATTGGTTTGTAGCTTCTTGGTTGCATGAGTTCTCTATGGCCACCCTTAGGTTTATATAGTCTTCCTAGTTCTTCTCTAAAGCAAGTAGAAATCCTACTTCGAAAGAAAGTAGGAATTCTAATCCTATAAGGATTCGTCTAGTGCTCCTTATAACATACCTTTTCAAATCCTAAAATACTATATATGAGTCAACATATTTAACAGATATCAAAACTTCTTGGCTATTTTTACTACTTATTTTGACAAACCCTCATTTATAATTGTTCCTTTTCCTTTTTGCATTCTTGGGTATGCGTGGACTGAGCATAACCTCTTGACGTTTCATTCAATAGGGTATCTCTGCTGTCGGTGCATTTTTTGAGCTACTCAGTCAACCCAGCTTGAGCGTGCAACACCCGGAGGAAAACAAGCTAGTTGCTCCCGCTGAACTGTGCCCGATTCTGAAGAGGCTATATAGGATACTAATAAAAAGGTATGTGCTCTGTATTTACCATTATGGTTATGGGCTTATGGCTCTCTGCATACTTGGACTATCCGCTTGGGTCGACCATCAGGTCTAATATACAACGTGCTTGAGGAACGCAGTCCAACTGAGATTCAACACCTTTTCCGTTGGTCAATGAATAGACGGTATCATATCTGCTAGTAAGAGAGCAATCCACATGAACTCAATATAAAACAGTTTATGAGATATAACTCAGGGGTGCGAACGAGCGCTAGCTCGTTTGGCTTGCCGCGCGGAGTCGCGAGCAGGCCACCCGGGTTCGAGCCATCGCGCTTGCTCGGGTGGCGCAGGGAGCTGGGGCAGCGTGCGGGTGTGTGTGTGGTGTGTGTGTGCACCTGTAGCCCAGCTGTTGTTCTCTTCTTTTATACTGAATGCCAGAGCTCCTGGCCAAAATTCAAAAAAGAAAAAAAAAGAGATATAACTCAGGGTGCTTTCTTGCAAGAAGTATGTAGATCATATGAAAGTTCTTGGTCCATGTCTGGCCATGCCGTTTCCTATGCTTAGAGCCTAAGACATTGCGTTTCGTCAGTAGGTTTTATTTATATTTTCCATGAGAAAATAGGTTAAACCTGTTGACCACAATGAACAAGACTTTAACAAGACGTGATGAACCGTCAACTCTTACCAGGGAACTTGTGAGTATGAGCCCACTGCTTCAAATTACAATTGTGTTATTTGACTATTCTTTTCTGAATCTTCAGGGAGCTCCCAGCAAGAGACATTCTCCAGGCCCTGAGAGATGAAACCATGAACGATCCTCGTGAAAGGATTGAGATGGCACAGAGCCACGCATTCTACCGCCCGTCTCTCCTTGGAAAACCATAACCTTGTTAATCCTGTATATGATTAGAATATAAACAAAGGTTGGATAAGATCCAACCTGTCATGCTTGATGCTTCACATCATTCTTGATGAAGTTTCGACAAGGCATCTCTGGGCTTGCCGTTGGCCTGTGTATGTTTGGGTTCCAGGGGCCTTAGTTTGTGGAGTTGTTTGTGCTTCTTAGATTGTCATGTTGTACCGAGAGAAGAGAGTACTGAATCAATAAAATCTTATAAGCGTCTACTATAAGACCACTCAGATGAAAGTACTACTTGAGGAAGTCATTTCCTTACTGTAATATAGCCTCTTGTTTGGGGAAAATTGATGATTTGTCCCGTTTTTTCGTTGTCATTGATCATTGTCGGTGTTTCGTACAACCGGCAAGTAAATTTGTAAGTATAGGGGCCGCGCGCTCCCTCTTCTTGAATGGTTAGACGAAAGGAGCCCAAGATGTATATTGGTTCGGGCCGAATATCCCTACGTCCAGTTCGTGTGGTGGTTTTGTATTGCTCGAGGTGTAGTGGATTACACGGGATTACAAGCGAGGGCTAAGGACAGACCTTTAGCGCTCGTCCGAGCGGAGGAGCTTGGGGATGTTTGCCTAGGTCGGGTGGCTCGGATGTGGATGCGAGTGCTCGATCGGGTGTGAGCGAGGGAATGCTCGATCGAGGGCGAATACCCGTCGTTGAGGGCTCTGCCTCCCTTTATATAGGCGGAGGCGCAGTTACACGGAGTTTTGGAGAAAAAGGTAGGGTACGCTCGCTGGGAGTTCCTAGTCCTCGGTCTTGATGATTGTGAGTTCTGTTGCCCCGCCGGGTTGGTAGACACAACAGACGTTAAAATCGGAAGGTGCGCACATGCCCTCTGTACGCTTGTCAGACGCTGACGCCGCCATGATTAGCCCTGAAGCCGTCTCGGGAGGGAGCGCGTCTCTCCACTGCGCCTGACGGGGTGAAGCGACCGGTGCTTTGACTTTGGCGGCCTCCTGGCCACCTTGGGGAGGAGCCACCTGCCCCGACATGGCCGTCGTGTCCACGGGGCAGGTGACCAATTCGGGATCGACCGGCGACGTGGCGAAGGTTGCCAAGTTGGAGCTCGTCTGGGGTCCGTCCTGAGGACAAGTCGGAGGTCGCGGGGACGCCCGGCCCGAATCCCAGTCGGAGCCTGCGAGGGCGTCCGACCTATGGCCAGGTCGGAACCCGCGGGAGCGTCCGACCCGAAGCCCGGTCGGACCGCCCCTGGTGGGCCTGGTCGAGGCTGAGGGTCTTTCATGGCCCCCTCCTCTTGGGCCTAGAGCTGGGCCCAAGTCGGATTATCTGGTGCTCCAAGCAATATTTAGGGATAATCCCATCTGTGAGGGACGAAGACTTTGTTAATACCCCCTCCAGCGCTCTGCATTGCCCCTAGTCTCGCCACCACGTGCGAACGACTGAGAGATAGACAATCTTGAAATAGATGTATACTTTGCTGTGGGGTACCCCTGGTATAAGTATTCGTCAGTAGCCTGCGGGGCCATCCGAAACGCGTGCGTTCCCGGATGGACCCATCGTCTTCGGCGGCGTGATCTCTATGCGTGGTGACGCTTCGGCTTCTCGTGCCCCCATTGATCGGGAACCGCTCGGCTTTCGCGCCTTGAGAATATATAGGAGTATGGCACGGTTGCGGGAGCCATTCGCCCCTTGGGTCTTCGATTGCTTTGCAACACTTGGCTTCTCGCATGGCTTCTCCCAAGAATGGAACCTGGTGTTCAGCTTTGGAGACGATGATGCGTCGGCGCCCCTGGGTGGGGAGGCCTCCTTGGCGGAGCTTTGGGAGGACCTCGAGCTTGCCCAAGCCGAATGGGCCGAGCAAGACGCCACCGCCCGCGACGCCGCCGCCGTTGATGCACTAATCGACGCTGTCCCGAAGCTCATCAAGGCGAGGGACGCCCTCATCGAGGCGGTTCGGCGCGCGCGCGGCGCCTAGAGCGTTAGGCCATCTTGATGTCTTCGGGTCAGTTTGTTGCGACGCGAGTAGCAACTGTATGTAACTCGTGCATTATGAATGTTACCAGCCTCCGCCCGTTGAGAACTTTTGTCGATCCGATCTCTTGGAGACCAGTTATAGCATTGCGCAACGAAGTAGCGGGTTCTCTAGGGCAGCGTACGCCCAGGTTGGCGGTAGTCCGATCGGCTTGGTTGGCTGGCATGGACCGGGTGCGCACGAGCGCACCCGGTGGGTGTAGCCCCGAGCCCCTGGGCAGGTCGGAGAGCTGGTCGGGGGGTTACTTCGATCGACTGACATACCGCTGAGCGATGCGAAGACGGACTCGATCGCCCCGAGCCCCGAGTGGATTGGGAGGTCGCTTGGTCGGCACTGACCGACTCGTCCGGCCGGTTTCGGCCGGGTCTTGAAGCACCGGTGGGTGTAGCCCCCGAGCAGGTCGGAGAGCTGGTCGGGGGGTTACTTTGGTTGGAACGCTGGTTTTACGTCTTAGCTGGACGCGGCCTTGGTCGGCACGGATGTCCAGATGCCTCAGCGAGGTTCTGGATTCCGGGTGCTCGTTTTACGTCATAGCTGGACGCGGCCTTAGTCGGCATGGATGTCCAGATGCCTCAGCGAGGTTCTGGATTCCGGGTGCTCGTTTTACGTCATAGCTGGACGCGGCCTTAGTCGGCATGGATGTCCAGATGCCTCAGCGAGGTTCTGGATTCCGGGTGCTTGTTTTTCGTCATAGCTGGACGCGGCCTTGGTCGGCATGGATGTCCGGATGCCTCAGCGAGGTTCTAGATTCCGGGTGCTCGTTTTACGTCATAGCTGGACGCGTTTGTAGGGCTGGTTTTACGCCGGAGCTAGGCGAAGGGCGTCCGTCCTGAGTCATCGTCAAGCGAGGCTGTCTGCGAGAGGAGTGACCGCTGTCTGTCCCACGTATATGCCCCGTCCGCAAGTGTGGGACCTGGAGGGGGTGAGCAAGCGCGTGTTTACCGTGAGTTGGTTTGAACACTATGCTCGTGGAGCTGCGAACGGGTTATCCGAGTGGGCCCTGGAGATCTAGCGACCTCCGAGCGGATGATCCCTACGTCGGGTGTCCGACCCGCTGGGGGCGACCCATAAAAAACCTTTCTTTACTCGAGCCCGTATCGGACCCCGGGCCGTCCGCCGACCCGGGCGCAGCTGGCTGCTACCCTTCGAGGGGCTCCGCGGGAGAGTGTGAAGTATGGTCTCGGACACGAGTTAAGACGATTGGGTCGTCCGCCGACCCAACTAGAGACCCGCTGGGGGTTCGCCTCGTCCTCGCCCCTTGCTCATTTTGTGCCGGGCAACCCTGAGTCCACTTGGTGGATTAGGGCTTTGGAACCCGTGGCGCCGGATTGGGTCCCGGCGCGAGCTATTGAGCTTTCTCGCCACCTCGAGACCGATGCGGCCCGGTGGACTTTTCATACCTGTTTCGGTCCAACCGATCCGGCCCAGCGGCGGAGATCGAGAGGTTGCGGGGCGTGTCGCCCGGAGCGAAGCCCTGACGCCTCCTGCTGGATTTTAACGCATGTGGAGGCAATTAAATGCGGAAGGAAATAATTAAGAACCGATACGTCTCAACAGTGGCGCGGCGAGGCGCTCTGACGGGACGTGCGGCGCTTCAACCGAAGCAATGCCCGCTTGACTGGCGTCCGCGCGGTCGATGCTTGCTCGGCTGGTAAGCAGCCCAACGCAGGCTTGGTCTTCCGCTATCGTGGATCGCCGGGCGTGTATTTTGCCGTTGCTTCGACGTTGCTGGAAGCGGCTATGTCGGTGAAGGGGCTGGTGGAGCGGGAGCTGTCCGAGCGGACCGCCGAGCTGGCGATCCTTCGGAGGGTCGGCCAGGAGATCTGCAGCCGAGTGGTCGGAACCGCCGTGTGGGGTTTGAGCTCGCCTGTCGCCGCCTTGGTCCGCGTGCCGGAGTACGTCGAGCGTTCGATGAGCGAGGGGATCGACCTCGGAGCTTCTTCAGCGCTCGTCTTCGTCATCTCCCGTTATGATGGCATCGACCTTGCCGCCGAAGTGATCGTCGGTCGGATGTCGCCGCAGAGCGTCCTCCACCGGGAGCGGGAAAAAGTTAGATTTTTGCCTTTGGCAATGTAGGGGGCCTCGTCGTGAAATGAATCGAAGTTCGTTTTATCGTTTTGGCCAGTCAGGCCATTCCATAGGTCCGGCTTTGTCCCTCACATTTCCCAGAGGTGGTAAACATTTGACGACCATAGCTTTAGAAACCGCGGGGGTTGTACGAGCGGAGGTCAGTATGTTAACACTTCTAAGGAAGGTCCAAGGAAAAAACAGGGATCTAAGGAATGAAAAGTTCACTTGCACTCGACACAGAAAAGGAGTGTTCCCGACCAGCTATGGATCGTACCGCACGGGCACTTCCTTCCACCGCGAAGCACTACTTCGAAACCATAGCCGCTGGGGCGTAGGCCGTAGCACTTGGGTCGAGAGGGTTACCGCTGGGAGGACCGAAGAACCGGTCGGGTCGCCGACCCGTGTGAGTGTAGGAACTTAAGTATACATCGTTCATCTGCACTTTGCGCAGGAAAGGAGTGTTCCCGACCGACTATGGATCGCACCGCACGGGCACTTCCTTCTACCGCGAAGCACTACTTCGGAACCGTAGCCGCTGGGGCGTAGGTCATAGCACTTGGGTCGAGAGGGTTGCCGCTAGGGGGAACCGAATAGTCAGTCGGGTCACCGACCCGTGTAAGTGTGAACTCAGAGCCCCGGCGGTGCGTGGGGACCGATGCGATCATTGCAAGAAGATCTTTCGAACTCGGAGGAATAAAAGATTTGTGCGGGAACGAGAAAGAAGCTTTAAGGATAGAATTGCCTTAGCTTTTTATTCCACGTGCTAAAGACGACGCGGGTGTTGGGCCCATCGCCTAGTCCCCCATCGGGACGGTGAGCCAATGGACCTTTCACCACCTCGGGGCCGCCGCGGCCCGTCGAGGCCTTTCTTCGTCATGTCGGTGCGCTCGATCCAGCCCAGGAGCCGAAATCAAGGGGTCGCGTTGCGGTCTGTCCGAAGCAGCGTCCTTCCGCCCCCTGCCGTCCCATCGCACTTCAATGCGAAGCGGGAGGAGTGGAAAGGGCACATCCCGATGCGCCGGGCGTGGAGTTAATGCGCGTGCGGCTCCCGGCCTGACGCGATGCCCGCTTCGGCCGCTCCGCCCCGATTCTATAAATGTCACATGGAGTGCCTGAGGGTGGCTGCGCCCTGCCGTTTTCGTTGCCTCTTCGCCTCCCTGCGCTTTGCTGCAGCATAAGAAGGAAAGGATCTCGCGCTTCGAACGACGGATGACGGACGGCGATGACGACTGGAGGGCTGGGAAGCGGGAGGCGGCAGCGGGCCCGAGGGGCTCCGACGCCAAGAGGCCCCGTACCGACGCCGGGTCCTCCGTTGCCGCCGTGAGGGGCAGGATTGCTCCGCCCTCGACAATCCTTGGCATTAGGATCCCTCGCCTGGAGTGAGTTTCCTTTGCTTGAAGTTGAGGTGGCCTTGATTTCGTTTTGCTGACGTTGAGTTGCTTCTTCTTTGTCTCGATGCTTCGCTCAGGAGTTGCGATCGCCGTGCACCCCGATGGCGCCTCGGTGGGGGAAGGGGACGCGGTCGGAACGGCCTCCGACGCTTCCCCAACGGGAGCGCGGGCGGCGGATCTGGCGGCCGCGATGAAGAGGCTGAAGGCCTCCTTCGACGTCCAGGCCGTGGGGGCCGCCTCCCAAGGAGCGGAGGTGCTGCGACAGCGGGCTCGAGTCCAGGCCGTTGAGGAGGAGCTCACGAAGACACGCGAGGAGGCGCAGGCGCAACGGGCTCGGGCCAAGGTCGCCGAGGGGGAGCTCGCCACGGCGCGCAGGGATGTGGCGACGCTGCAGGCTCGCGCCGAGGACTTCGGGGAAGAGCTGGCCACGCAGCATGCGGAGCACTGGTCCTCGCGTGAGGCCCTCCTGTCCATGCTCTGCCCGGCCTTCGAGAGCATAGGCAAGAGCCTGGATCCGCTGGGGGTGAGGCTGAATGAGCCGCTGGACCATACCCGTCGGGTACGCCGCCTCGCCCAGCGGCCGACCCTTTGCCGACGCCCGCGCTTTTGCGCGAAGCGCTCCGCCGCGAGGGGCGAAAGTCGCCGTCGTCGTGGTGGAGTACATCTTGACTCTTGCGCTACCGCGACGCCTCCTTCGACCGATGGCGGCCGTCGCCGGATCGGCGGCGGCACTTCCCAAGGCGCGGCGAGTCGCGCGGCGGCGGAGAAGGTGGCGGCGCTAGGCAATGTTGTTGTGGCCAACGACAGCTCGGACGATGATGACGCCGCTGGCTGAGGATCCTTCGGGCTCCTGTGCCTAACTTTTGTTTTTTGTATGATGTAATGTATTTCGGATACCTTGTTCGATATCGGCATTTTCGCCGTGATGAGCACTCATTTGGATGACCGTAGCTCTCGTGAACCATTTGGGGTTGTTCGGCGAGGTCGAGCGCCGACATTTCGAGGGAAACACAAAGATTGCGACGGTATTGACAACCCAAAGGCGTCCCTCGGATCGACCAAGGACCGCTCCGCGTGGGCACTTCCTTTTGCCACAAAGTGCTACTTCGTAACCGTAACCGCTGGGGCGTAGGTCGTAGCGCTTAAGCCGGAAGGGTTGCCGTTACGGGGGTCGCGATGGTTGGTCGGTGCGCTTTTTTGAGCAAGCATGCGGGCAAGTAACCTCCGAGTGGCGCATGAGGACCAGGGTGTAGTCGACATGCCGCACTTCAAACTCGGGGGATTTGCCGGAGACGAAGGAATGAAGGGGAGGCTTTTAGGGATAGGGTCGCCTTAACTTCACCGTGGTGCAGCGTGGTGGCCGCAGATTCCGTCATGGATGTCGAGCAGCGACCACTCCCCTTGGTCCACCGGAATGCACTTTCGGAGGACCCCGGAAGGGCTTCTCCTGTAGAGGTCTTTGTCCGACCAGGACGAAGGACTTCGCCCGCCGAGCGAGGCGCCAGGCCTCGGTTGGGTTGGCGGGGAGCGATCCGTCAGTCGGCCAGTCGATAAAAGGCTTCCTCCAGTCGGAGTCGGCAACCAGCATGCTGTGGCCCGACCCGGGGGGTCCCGCGTCCGGCTGTCCGACAGTCGGAGTGGGTGCACCCGGAGTGTCGATCGGCTGCTCGGTTGGCGAGCCCAGTCGGACGGAAGGCTTGCAGATGGCAGCACGCTCTACCAGCCCTCGGAGGTTCTGGTACGTGGCCTTGGCCTCCAGGTCCACTGGCTCGGGAATGCCGCGGAGCAGCATTGCTGCTGCAGCGTCATTTTGGCTAGCGCGAGGGAAGAACGGGAGACCGTCGGACCCCTCCGCCAGATTGATATCGACTGGCGGGCGCGCTACACTGGCGCCGCCAGCGTGTGCGAGGCTCGAAGCCGGGCGCCGCTCGTGTCGGCTCGAGTTTGTCCGGTGGGCCTTCCGAGCCTCCGGCCGTTCGCGTTCTTGCTGGCTCAGCTCATGGCGAGCCCGGAGGCCTCCTTCGCCTGCGCCTCGGCACGCCGGGCGGCGGTTCCTGGACTTACGGGGGTCACGGCCGCGTCGGCCACGCCCACCACGTTGCGCTCGCGAGAGTATAACTCGTCTGTGGCGTGTTCCACGTCGGAGCTGAGGACATCGCTGGAGGAATCCCCGGCGGCTTCGTGGGACGGAGGTCGGGCGATAGCCGACCATCGCTACAAGTCGTGAGCCTGCGGTGGGGACCTCGCCGGAGGGGCTCGCGACGCCGCCACGAGAGCGGCGAGGCCGACGGGCTCTGGCGTCGAGGTCCGCGCGGGGGCCTCGAGCCGGAGATCGCCGGAGGCGTCGGCGACGGAGTCTAGGCTCCTAGCGGAGGCCTGGACCTAGGAAGTGACGGGGACGAGCACGAGCTCTCCCGCCAGAATGGCGACGAAGTCGAGGGAGCCGAAGCGGATCCAACTCTCCGATGGAAACGCGTCGTCGCGGGTGAAGAAGGCCATCAAGGAGGTGACTGGGAGTCCGGAGACGGAGATGATGGCGCGCGAAGGCCCCTACCTGGCGCGCCAACTGTCGGTGCTTCGTACAACCGGCAAGTAAATTTGTAAGTATAGGGGCTGCGCGTTCCCTCTCCTTAAATAGTTAGACGAAGGGAGCCTAAGATGTATACTGGTTCGGGCCAAATATCCCTACGTCCAGTTCGTGTGGTGGTTTTGTATTGCTCGAGGTGTAGTGGATTACACGGGATTACAAGCGAGGGCTAAGGACAGGCCCTTAGCGCTCATCCGAGCGGAGGAGCTTGGGGATGTTTGCCTAGGTCGGGTGGCTCGAATGTGGATGTGAGTGCTCGATCGGGTGTGAGCAAGGGAATGCTCGATCGAGGGCGAATACCTGTCGCTGAGGGCCCTGCCTCCCTTTATATAGGCGGAGGGGGCAGGTTACACGGGAGTTTTTGGAGAAAAAAGGTAGGGGTACGCTACGCCTAGGAGTTCCTGGTCCTCGGTCTTGATGATTGACAGGCTCCTGTTGCCCCACGCCGGGTTGGTAGACACAACGGACAGCGCTCCGTCGGGAAGGTGCGCATATGCCCTCTGTACGCTTGTCAGACGCTGACGCCGTCATGATTAGCCCTGAAGCCACCTCGGGAGGGAGCGTGTCTTTCCACTGCGCCTGACGGGGTGAAGCGACCGGTGCTTTGACTTTGGCGGCCCCCTGGCCACCTTGGGGAGGAGCCACCTGCCCCGGCATGGCCGTCGTGTCCACAGGGCAGGTGACCAATTCGGGATCGACCGGCGACGTGGCGAAGGTTGCCGAGTTGGAGCTCGTATGGGGTCCATCCTGAGGACAAGTCGGAGGTCACGGGGACGCCCGACCCGAATCCCAGTCGGAGCCTGCGGGGGCGTCCGACCTATGGCCAGGTCGGAACCTGCGGGAGCGTCCAACCCGAAACCCGGTCGGACCGCCCCTGGTGGGCCTGGTCGAGGCTGAGGGTCTTTCGTGGCCCCCACCACGGAGGCGGTCCTCAATCCTAGCGCTATCCTGAGAGTGCACTCAGGTATAGATTTTTTTTCCCGAGAGTACACTCGGCATAGCCAACTTTTCTCGATAAAATAACACCGAGTGCACTACGCCGAGTGTGCCCACTTGGGATAGGGTATCCCGAGTGTTTTGTCCCCTATCTCGAGTGTGGAAAACACTTGGGGAAAATATGCATCCTTGTAGTGGCCTAGAGCTGGGCCCAAGTCGGATTATCTGGTGCTCCAGGCAATATTTAGGGATAATCCCATCTGTGAGGGACAGAGACTTTGGTAATACCTCCTCCAATAGCTCAGACGCCCTCGGGCCCGCCACGCGAACGACTGAGAGATAGACGATCTTGAAATAGATGTATACTTTGTTGTGGGGTACTGTAGGGTCGAGAATGCGCCTAGAGGGGGGTGAATAGGCGTTTTACAAAATTTGATCGCTCACTAAACAATCGCTCTAATCAACCCCTATGTCAAAACCTAATCAAGGATATATGCGAAAGCGATAACCTAGGTTTTGACAATTAAAGCCTAAATCAACTAGGCTCAATAGTGCACTAACTAAATTATGTCTCTAAACTAGAATTGCTAAATTGATCAATCAATTAATACTAAGCAATTCTAATTACAATCAAGCAATTGAACAATATACAATAAATGTAAATACTTGAAAGTAAAAGAGACAACCGATATTTTTCCGTGGTGTTGGAAACTTGCGGTCTCCCTAGTCCACGTTGAGGCAAGCCCACACTTGGACCGGCTCCGCCGAGCACTCGCCTCTTTCCACTAGTCGTGGTTTTTCACGCTATGCGTAGGCTCAACCCGAACCTTCACAAACTTGCCGGGCTTTCACACCTCGAGAGCTCCCAAGACGACGCCCACGCCGTCTAGGAGTCGGCAACCTCCAAGAGCAACAAGCCGCTCCTCCGCTTGAACTTCACCGAGCACAACGAATGCGCTCCCGGTGATCACCAAGTGCAACACATGCACAAGGACCCCTCAAGTGCAACACATGCACAAAAGACTCTCAAATCCACTTCCTAATTGCAACAAATGCAATTAGGGTCACTCTTATGCTCAAGAACCAAAAGGAGAGGAGCAACATATGCACCCAACTCCTACACACAGCAACAACCTTGTCCCAACACCCCCAAGGCCTCCTTTTATAGCCACCACGCCAAAACTAGCCGTTGGGGGGCAAATTAAGTAACAGTTTTTTTAGCGGTACTACCGCCTCTAAGGGTTGGTAGTACTGCCAGAGCCCCAACGATCGGCTAATCGGACACTTTTTGCAGACTACCGCCCTCGAGGGCAGTAGTACCGACTTTGATAAGTACCGCCTCAGGCCTTGTAGTACCGCCGCACAAACCCGAAAAATAACTCTTCGAAATAAACCTCATCAAGGGTGACCAGGCCGGTAGTATCAAGACTTCTGTGATACTCGCCCATGCCCTGCAGAGTGCTTACCAACAGAAAAATCCAGATTTCGACTCCAAAATCACTTCTCCAAAATCCATACTATTCTTTGAGCCATAGAGATGATCAACACATGATCATACACACGTGCAAAACACATTTGCACCAACTCAACCCATGCTCAAAGAATTTCAACCAAATTGCAAGAACACATTTTGCAACCAACTCAAGATCTATTTGCAAAACGTATTAAGCAAATCAAACTCGAGTTTATGAGATTAATCCCCCTAGCCATGTGAAGGTCAACACAAGACCCGGTCAACTTGCCAACACCCGTTGCAAGCCCCACTCACATGCTCTCGGGATTTCAGACTCATAAACCTCAGTTTATTCGCACAACGAACTTGCAAATAACGTAATAAACACATTTCATGCTTGAGCACTACTCTTTGCAACACATGCAAAAGTCTAGCTCCAAGCAACATCAAATCAAGATGCATGAACTCTCTAATTGCAACACATGCAATTCTCTAGTTCCATGCAACACCGAATCGAACTAACACCAAAACCAAATCACATGTATGAGCTCTCTACTTGCAACACATGCAAGCCTCTAGCTCCATACAACCACACAAACATTAAATCATGCGAGCTCTCTCCTTTTGCAACACATGCAAAACTTAGCTCCAAGCAATCACACGGGTTTTAGAAAGATTTGTTTTGCGAAACAAAAGCATGAAGCTTCAACATTTGCAACACATGCAAAAGTGAACTTCACGCAAAAGCCAACGCATATTGCTTATCCTATTTGCAACACATGCAAATCAAAGCATTATGCGAAAACCAAATGCATAAGCTCTTCCTCTTTGCAACACATGCAAATCAGAGCATAAACCAAACACAACCAAGCATAAGCTTAACCCATTCGCAACACATGCCAAATGGTTAACCCTTATGCAAAAACCAAATCAAAATATGATTTGAGCTTTGAGTGAACGCGGATTGAGATCACCAACACATGATGAAGCTCAAGCTAGGAGACAACCCCTCTTAATAGTACGGCGATAAAAACTTAGACTCAAAGACTACAAAAGTCCTTAGCCTATCTAGTTATACCTTCGCCGCCGCACGCAAGCAATCCCCTTTGGGGTCTTTATGATCTTCACTCATTTGCTCCCCCGGGATCATCACTCCACTCCTCTTTATCTTCGGGATCTTCTCGTAACGCTCATCACCTCATGACGCCGTTCTTATCCCGTTCTCAATCATCCTTGGACTTAACCTAACTCAATCACAACTCATGAAAGTTGTTAGTCCAAGATGCATGGTTGTCTCAATTATCTCTTGCACTCCATTAACACATAATGGATGCCTTTAGATCAATTGAGCACAACCTAAATCAATTTGAATGATTAAATGTGTCTTAAGTATAATAATGCAACACATGCTTCATTATACTTAAGAACTATTCATTTGTCCTCAATTAATTACGGAACACCATCAACACATGATGAAGTGTTCTTTAATGATTAATAGGACAAATGAACTCAATTTAAATTATCATTTAAATTGATATGAGTATATATTAACTACACAAGTTTTCATATACTCATGTTGATGAAAAGTAATGATCCATTATGTGTAGGCTATATGGAAATGATCATTACTCTAAGTCATCAACTATAGAATACACCCCACATGTATATGTGCATAAGTATGATTGACTTGGATATAATATGCACATATTCAATTTGATCACATTGGAGTATATTCTATATTACCATGAGTATACTATGACTAGGCAATTCAAATATATACTCAATGATTTAGTTTCTTTGTCTTGATCCTTATGTGTATCAATAAAGAATCGATCAATACAAAGAGACTTTCAAGTTAAACTACAAACTCCCCCTAAATATATGCATCCATGTAATATATGGATTGAGAAACATAATGCACATTTTGTGGTTAATATAATGGGAAATATTCATACTTTAACTTGACTCTAAAGTATGCAATTTATATTAGAAAGAATGCGCATACATACCTTGGGTTTTCCATTTTCCAATGCGATGAGACTAATCAAGGATATTCTCAATAAACGAGTTAGTCTCGATATAAGATTTGTCATTAATAACAAAATCACATTAATGGATAATCTCAATATTAGATTTGTCATTAACACCAAAACCATAACTAATGAAGGTTGAACTTACAGGTACCCCTGGTATAAGTATTCGTCAATCATTGGATCCGTATGTCAGCGAAACATCACAGGGCAAATGATTAATGGCAAAGGAAAAATGGGGTAAATCATCTAATCTCCTCAACTTATTTTTCTCTTTACCAATGTTATAGTTTTCACTTTTTACATGGAAATACTAATTTAGTATACTAATGGAATGATATTTTTGAACATCATGCCTGTAGCATATTCTGCTACAGAAAATTCGTGGCTGTCCAGGGAACCCGCATCCCCTTTAGCAAAAAAATACCCATTTCATCATGATGTAATGTTTCAAAAATACCAACAAAAAATCATGGATGCAGTACACATAGAGTTATGTGAATCTGCAAAAATTCAATTTCAAATTCATTTGTATCATCAAGAAACAAAAAAGACAAGCATTACTTCTGTCCATATGAACCATCCGGACTAACTGATTGTCTTTTTTGGTTCTTCCTACCAGGTATGAATTTTAATTTTAAATTTTGCAGGGTTACACAACTCTATGTGAACCAGGGTTTGAAATCTCATTTTCGGTTGACATTTTAGGGCTAGGCGAAATCCGAAATTTCGTCGAGATCTCAGAATTTCGGACAAATCCTGGATGAAATACAAAAATCAAAGTTCAAATCTGTTTTTTTTTTTCAATCGAGATTTCGATTTCGCCGAGATTAACTGAAATTTCGGTAAAATTGAACTCAGCGAAAATGGTACAAAACACATCAGATTTTTTTGTGGATGGTTCTAACACATCACTAATGTTGCAATAAAAATTTCAGATGATAATCAAGCTTGAGGAATTTTTAAAAATTTTGATAGTGGTATTGTCCTGATAAAAGGATAACCAACAAATTTGAACTGAATGAAAAATAGAACAAACTAGGTTATAAAATTTTGAAATTTTTTTGGATGGTCTTGATGCATCAATAATATTGTCATAAAACTTTAAGATGATGATCAAGTATCAGAAATTTTAAAAATTTCTGAAAGTGCTCCTGTGTTGATAAAAGCTTTACTGTCAACTTTGAACCGAATGAAAAATAGTTCAAACCATGTTATAAAATTTTGAAAGTTCTTGTGGATTGTCTTGATAAATCATAAATGTTTTATAAAATTTTCAGATGATGATCAAGTTTCATTGATTTTCGAAAATTCTGACAGTGCTACATCTTGATAAAAGTCTGGTGATCAATACATAGATTTGTTTGAGCAACCAAAATAGATTTAGAATTTTTTAAACTTTTACAAAAGAGTACTAAGGCAATACTTAAGCTCTCATAAAAATTTTGAATCATGATAACACTCCAGTGAATTTATAAGCATATTGTATCATTTTTGTTCTTTCTGTTTTTGATTTTTGAAATATAACAAATGAAGTTCAATGCTTCATAGATTTGATCGAGCATAAAAAATTTTCAAAAAATTTGGAGAAGGGTTCTGAAGCAATTCTTTGGGTCTAATAAAATTTTTGGATCACGATCATACTTGAGAAAATTTATAAAATTCTGACAAGATTACTATCTCACTTATGTTCATTTTATTTTTGATTTTTTAAAGATAACAAATAAAATTCAATTATTTTGAAATTTTTTTGTATGATCTTACATTGATAAAGATAGTACTATAATTTTTTCATAGTATGATCAAGCTTGTCCAATTTTATAAAAATCTAACAGTACTTCTGCTGAAATTATAAAACATCTTAAAAATTCGGTTTGTCAATAAATTTTCATGAAAGATAACTTTCTTAATTAGGGTTATTGGGTTAAATTCAGTCAAAAAAAATAAAAAATGGTTAAATTACCCGAGATTTTGGTGACATTTAGCAAAATCTTAGCGAAATTTCTGAGATTATTGTAGTATTTTTTTAGCTTTTTTACTCGGTTGGGATTTTAAATCCCACCCCCCAGCCGAGATCCCAAATCTTAGGCGAGAATTTTGAAATTTTGCTGAATTTTGAAACCTTGATGTGAACTACACCCATGATTTTTTTCTTAGATTTTTGAAACATTGTATCATGCTCAGATGGCTAACGAGGACGCGGGTTGCTCTGGACGCCAAAAATGCATTGGTTGTGCTAAGGTCTACATATAACACCTAACGGAGTCCTTGTCTATCTTGAAGGATACAATACAAGTAGTAAGAACTAGAAAACTTTTCGCGGTGTAATACGTCGCGCGTGTCGTTTTTGGTAGAAAAAATTTCTTTTTTTTTTGTGGCGTTTCATTTTTTAAATCATCGAAACAATGAGCAAAACGGCTGAAAGAACACAAATTTTTCGCGGCGTAACACGCCGCGCGTGTCGTTGTTTCGGAGAAAAAATTTCTTTTTTTTCGGCGGTGTTTTATTTTTTAAATCGTCGAAATAATGAGCGAAACGGGGAAAAAATAGAGAGATAGAGTTATAGAAATATCTCCTTCGACGAATTATTTGAAAAATATTGGAGACCGAGCTGGAAAACTGCGGTGGAGAAAAAGTCTAGAGGGAAAATGGTGAAAAATTATTAGAGATGACGATCTTCTTTTGTCGAGTCTAACACTTTACGCGTTCACCGAGTAATAATATATATTTTAAAAAATATCAGAGATCGAGGCCTAACACGCCGCGCGTGTCGTTTTTTCATAGAATTTTTTTTTCGACGGCGTTTTATTTTTTAAATCGTCGAAATAATGAGCGAAACGGGGAAAAAAATAGAGAGATAGAGTTGTAGAAATATCTCTTTCGACGAATTATTTGAAAAATATTGGAGGCCGAGCTGGAAAACCGCGGTGGGGAAAAGTTTAGAGGGAAAAGGGTGAAAAATTATTAGAGATGACAATCTTCTTTTGTCGAGTCGAACACTCTACGCGTTCACCGAGTAATAATACATGTTTTAAAAAATATCAGAGATTGAGATAGGAAATCTAGATGGGAGATAGAGCTTCACACATATTTCTGGTGACGAAAACATTTTTTTCCCGGAAAAAACGGAGAAATAACCTAGACGTAAGGAGCAAGTACCTGACTATTACGTTTTTGGACCTATCCGCGATCCTGAAAAATTAGAAAAGGGCTTGTTCGCGATTTGAATTTAACGGGAGATTTTTTCCGTAAAACGGACGACGAAGGACCAAAACGCGATTTTAGGGAAAAATATCTTCCCCTCACAAAAAATCGCGAAAAACCTATTCGTAATTTATAAAAGAACCAAAACGCGAAACTTTTTTGAGCCGAGCCGGCCGGCTCGGCTCAAACGCTCAGGAGGTCAGGAAGTCTCCCATATTTGGTATAGATATGATTACTCCTCTCTCTAGTCACAAAAGAGTGACGTTTTTAATATTTCAAAGTCAACAAGATACTCCTTTGACAATTAAATTCTGATATTATATGTTCAAAAAAATATAGAAGTGCAATATTATGAAATCGTTTTTAATGATAAATCGCTCGTACTATTTTGTCATATATTCATATCATACACTTTAAACAATATCTTTGATCAAAATTAATAGGTTTCTAGTGTACAAATTGTCGAGGGTCATTTTTTTTTCCTGGGGTCCGTAAGAAAGAGTACAGTAGGCAGGTGCGTGGGCGGATTGTTCGGCCCAACATCTACTACTTTGGGCTTTCAGCCCAACATCTACTACGTTCGGCTTTCGGCCCATGATCCGTGCAACAAACGAGGCTCAGAAGAAGCACCAGACGAGCGTTGGATTTGGATATTTTCTCCCGTCTTCAAGACTCCTCTCTCCGGTCTCCACCGACACCACAACCAGTTTCTTCCACTTCCACCGACCGGGCTCTCCACTCCCACTGCGCCGGCGATGGCGGCGGCCCTGGAGCAGCTGAGCAGGACAAAGATGTTCGGCGGCCACAACCTCCGCGTCCGCCACCAGAGCGCCACCCTCGGCTGCCCCATGACCTTCTCCCTCTTCCTGCCCGACTCCCCTGCGTCCAAACTCCCAGTGAGTGCTCTCCGCTTCCCTTGGATCCTTCCCCCTCTTGGAATCTGACGCGGGGTGCCGTGCTACCGTGTGGTTGTGCAGGTGCTGTACTGGCTCTACGGCCTCACCTGCAGCGACGAGAACTTCATCATCAAGTCCGGCGCCCACGGCGTCGCCCTCGTCGCCCCCGACACCTCCCCACGTACGTTAACCTTAAACCCCTCCCTCGTCGCGCTCTATTTTTAGGGTTTATCTTCCCGTCTCTGCGTGTGGAATACTGGAATGTTGTGGCCTGTGGGGACTGTGGCCGGAATGCAGTAAGGTTACGATTTTGAGGGAGGGAGGGTTTAGGGTGTCTGCATATATCTATGTACTTGTCACTGGTCCACCGGAAATGTATACAACACATTACCCGCTTGGTTTTGTCAAATTGCTCTGTGATCAGTAGGGGAAGCTGCCACGGACAAGGAGAAATTGAGAGTGGCATTGACATCGCATGCCAAATTTCCACTGAAAATGAACACTGAGACCTCATTTTTGCATCAGGCCAGAGTTAGTTGTTCTACTTCTTTTATGGGTTTGTCGTGTAACTGGTTCCTACCAAAGTGCTAGGACAAGAATGATACTTGTTGGAAGTCATTTTTAAGTAAACTTTTGAACTTGGTTATCACATTAGATTGTTGTTGAATGAGATTGAATCATTGAAGGATCATGTTCTGTGTGGATGTAGAGCTGTACTCGTGTGTAAAGTGTCGTACGGAGTATGGACTACAGAGTGTCTAATGCGATAGCCGATAATTGTGTCGTGCTTGTGCCAATGGTGGCAGTCTGCACTGTGCAGTTCTTGTGATACTCTGACGATTATTTATTTATTGATTAGGCTGATATTTGTGTTTGTGGAACACTGGTTCTAAAGTGCAAAGTTTAAAGGCAACATGCAGCCATATATGATGCTAAAACCGACGAAATATTATAAACCACCCAATTGGGTCTCTTGCACTTATGTGCATGTAAGTAACTAGTCCACCATTCCCTTAACGGGGATAGGTCAAGTTCCATGCTATATAGTATAGTAGTTTTTTTTTTATATTATCTTCTATGATGTTCGATAGACCTCTAGGAGTTCTACTTCTATTTACATGGAAAAGATTTTCCATCGGCTATTCCGAAAGTTAATAAACCGAGCCTTCATGTAGCTAACAAATAATCATAGTTTGTTCAACAAACCTATGTCATCATCAGCCTTTTCCCAATGAATATCATTTGCCCTTGCTAGATCCTTATTTGAGAAATTGTCTTTCTAAAGTTGATTTCATTGAAAAAATGCTGCTGGTCTTGGGAGCTTAAGTAACAAGAGTAAGCACTGTAGCTATTTGGTCTGGGCTTAGGTTAAGGGACATTACTAGCAAAAGAGGCCAAAACAAGATCTCCCTTTTGTCTAGGGCATTATCAACTGTACTTCTGTACCTTTGTTTTCTTGTTTTAGACATAGTTCAGCAAAAAGAGATGTATCTTCACTCTTCAGCCTACGTATGGTGTAGAATTCAGTCTTGAATAAATTTAAGATCATTCTTTGCTTGATTATCAGGTTCCTTTTACTAGGAACTATATTGTGGAATGCTCAATTTGATCTCACCTCTGTGTCTCATTTTAACCATTTTATCATTGAGAACACACTTTATATGGTTCTTAGTCCTTTTGTTAGTTTTATTTGTTGTTTCAAATCAGTTCCTTTTCTTATCTTATCACTCTTTTCCTTTGTTTCTTGCGCTGTTTTTTTTTTTGCCAGGGGGTTCTTGTTGAAAAGCTATGTACCATTTATTGGACTGTAACTAGCAGTTGTGGCTTTACTTGAGTGACCATTTGGCAAATTAGTTGTGCCTTTTCTTGAGTCCTTTCTCAAATCCAATCGACCCCTCCCCAAATCCGAAGCGGGCGGAGGCAAGCAGTCGGGGCCGAGGCCAACCAGCTGGGGAGGAGGCCGAGCCGAGCAGCCGGGGCTGAGGCCAAGCAACCGGGGAGGAGGCTGAGCGGCGCGGAGGCGGCGCCACGGGGGCGAGTTGAGGCGGAGGCAGTCGGCGAGGCGGGGCCAAGCTCGGTCGGTGCGGTGGCCAAGCGAGTGGAGGCAGAGACGGAGGCCGAGCGAGCGAGCGGGCGAAAGCCATAACCACAACTCGAAGCACCCTCCCCACAGCTGCGACTTTGGGGTTGCTTCCCTCAAGCTGCCTCATGACTAATGTTTGTTTGGGGTGGCTGCTAGCTAGCAATGCAGCACCAAAGCCCAGCCCCCACAAACAGGCTCATAGAAGGAGAGGCGGACAGTCGGGATTTTGGTGTTGGTAAGGATTGTAACCAAGATAATCTTGTACCATTTGCATTTTATACCATTTACCAACTCGGCGAATTCTATTGGGGTCTAGAACTTGCATAATCTCCCTCTGCCATAAATAAATGGAATCTAAATTTATTCACTCATAATTGTCTAGTATTTCCTCGAAAGCTTTTCAATAGTTTGGACAATATTGTAAGATCTGCTCTGAAAACTCCGCTTTGTTATTATTCTGTTCATTGTAGACAAAATACTAGCACATTGTGTTAATTGTTTTTTTAAAATTTATGCACATAATTGATACTTTTTACAACTTTATTTTGCAGAAATGTCTTGTATTTCTTTCTGTCCAAAGAATGAAATGATAATTCTAGGATCAAATACAGCCTCTATAACTATGCCAGAAAAGAAAATCAAAGTTACAAAATGTCTGCAAGTAGTTATTGGATTAGTTTTTGTGCCAGTCTTACTTGTTAGAAACCATGGTTACCAGGAGACAAACTGGGGCCAGTTCCAGGATTCACCTATTATGAATTATTCCAATTTCTAAATATGACTCCTTTACCATCACCAAAACTACCACATGCATATCACATATTCATTTTATTTTTGTCCATGAAAGATCTCTACACTGTTGATAAATTATAAATCCCTCCCTCCTCTTCCCACCCCTCCCACATTGTTCTCCATTACTGGATCTTGCATTCCCTTCACCCCGTGCCTATCCTAGATTTACCCTGTACAGTTCCTCCACCTTCCAGTCCAAGATATCCAAAAGGCACAAAACAACTACTGACTTTGCACCACTCCTGTCATCTTGTCCCTCCCCTACTTGCGTGTATTTATTCCCCTTCACCAAATCAGCAAGGGATTATAGGTGAGTAGTAATTATATCAATGTGCTAATTTTAAAAAATAACATATCCTAGTAACATTGGTTAGAAGATAATGTGTAACATAGATAATATGCTATGATGACCTGTTGAATTGCACATTGCATGCACTCATAGATGGCATCTCTTGATGATTCGCTTAGTAAGTAACGGTTTAATCAACATACAGTACACTGAGACTAGTCATTGACACATTTCCATTTCTGTTTTGATTGGACACAACTCATCCTGAAAGCAGATTGATTGTCATAGAAAAGATGTGCTTTATATCAACCTCCAGTGTCCCCCACCAGCAATATATTTCTAACCATACCAAACATGGTATAGATATATCTAGGGGTTTAGAGTCTTCATACCCTTTTTTGTCCATTTGTCAATTAGTAATTTAGTATGATCTAACAACATGGTCGCCCTTTGTTAACTTGTTAATTCAAAAACCATTACCTATTTGGATTTGACAGTTGACAAAAAGAAATATTATATCACTATGTGGGCTTTTTTTTTGTCTTGACTACTGGGCCTATGTATGATCGCGAATTTGTGACGATGCATTAACTGAATGCATGTTACTATTTGGTCATGATATTATTTCAATTATTGAATTTGTGAAGTTCTTCGATGCTTTCCCAATAAGAAAACCTAGCAAGCTTTAAGCAATTTTCTGCAGTAGAAAGTGCAGCTGATTTACATTCTGTCACAACATTCTTTCTGGAAGAGTATAGAAGTGCCACTTGAAGTTTGTATTGTAGCATGTTGAATGGACATTCATATCTGAGTCTGTATTTAAATGTACTGAACATTTGTATTTTCACTATTTGCGAGTAGGTGCTGGGTTTTATCTAAATGCCACAAATGAAAAGTGGAAAAATTGGCGCATGTATGACTATGTTGTGAAGGATCTGCCAAAAGTTTTAAGTGAGAACTTTGAACAGCTTAACACTTCACGGGCATCAATTTTTGGGCAATGGGAGGGCACGGTGCACTGACAATCTACTTGAAAAATATTGGCAAATACAAGGTACTGTTTAATGCCATTTAAAAGCCTCAACATTTGGAAAGTCCTTGCTGTGAACCCTTTTCAAATTAAGAAGGCTTGCTACTAGGTTTGTGCTCCACCGCTCCTAGGTTGTATACTTTGTAGGAACCTTTGTAGTTGTTGACATCCATAACATTTTGCATCAAATCTCACTTGGCATTGTGAATTTGTCTTGCATTTCCAGTTGGTGTCTTCATTTGCTCCAATTGCCAACCCAATAAACTGCCACTGGGGTCAGAAAGCATTCTCAAACTATTTGGGCACAACTAAATCAGAGTGGGAGGTAAATGACAATACACCCCCCTTCTGTGTGTGTGTGTGTGTGTGTGTGTGTGTGGATATAATATGTATTTAATAGTGCCCATTTACTGCAGGAATACGATGCAACCTTCTTGATTAAAAAGTGCAACGAGGTTTCAACTCCTATCCTAATTGACCAGGTATGGTGTAACCATGGATTGAATAGTGTTCCAAGGTTTCATGCTATTACTACCCCATCATGTTGTTTTCATTCTGTGTTACACAAAACTGTTGGTTGTTTTACACGAAACAATTCTTTCAAGTCATGATTCAAGTGCGGTGATATAGGGCTATAGACACATATGGCCGATTTCACCCATTGCCATGTAAGTATGTTTAGGGGGCAATCAGGCGCCTTGTCATCTCCTTGGCGATGAATTATAGACTGATAGTTGGAACAATTCCTTGAAAGTACTAGCCACAAGGACCTTTCGTCAGCTATTTGTGACGGCATGATAGGAGGATGGACAACATGATAGGAGTCATCCTCCTAGATAATAGACAAGTGATGGGTTAATTATAATACGGGTCCCTAGAACAATTTCAGATGAGTTGGTATCTGGAAGACTGAAACCCATTTTCTTTGTTGTCTGCACTGCATGATGGGTACAGCCATTTTGATAATCTTCTGCACTGTGGATATGATTAGCACCTTAAGTGATAAGCTTGTACTGTTTAACTTGCTTAGCATTGATAGTAGTCCATCACATCTTCAGCAAGCAGAGTCTATCAAAGTCATGACACAGTATCACTGTATCAGAGATACTTGTGAAAGAAGATCTATCGTTGTAGCGTCCTTTTTTTCCACCAGGTTGGCAAAAGATTATACTGTGGATTGTGAAATGTGCTGCATTATGTCTACCTTAACCACCTGTAGCGATTCATTATAAAAGATGATAGGTTTTGATTGAACAAGGTGAAGGTATAAGGCCCTAAAGAATGGGCGTTGGCTTATTGCACGTGGACTGTTTCTGATAGATTTCAGAGCTTATCACTATAATTCATCACCACACAGTGTGCTGCTATTTGCCAAATTGTTTAATTTGTCTCAACCCTTAAGGCTGTTCTTAATTTGTTCTCTCAGAAATAATGGTAAAAAAGAAGCCATTTCTGCAAAACCACTTATCTGCTGCATTATTTTGGTGAATTTGAGTAGGGAGAGGATGACAAGTTCCTGGCTGATCAGCTGCTACCTCGCAACTTTGAGGAGGCGTGCAAGGATGTGGGAGCTCCCCTGATCCTCCGGATGCAACCTGGATACGACCATTCCTACTTTTTCATTGCCACATTCATCGATGATCACATTGCCCACCATGCTCAGTTTCTCAGGAGCGCCTGACCGCCAAGTCACCTTTAGTGAAGCAGTCGAGAGAAATGGGGAGGCAGCGTGTTGTTTCAATGCGCCTGCTTTCGATCTGTATTATTATCTGTCTATGCTGACATCTTTCCAGTCCTTTGTTTGTTAGCCTGAGGTGAACAATATAACCAGCTGAAATAAGACGAAAGATTTGGTTTTGCAGGCTATTCGAGTCAAGTAGAATGGGGTCTCCATATTCGTCGGTATCTTGTTATGTTGCGCCTTCATGTTGTCCTTGGTTGTTCTTGTGTGTGTGGTTACTCTTCTTGCGACTTGCCGCTGTCGCAACTTGCAACATGCATTTGTTTCTTTCTGCTGTACTCTACGTTAATTGCATGCTCTCGCCGAGCTTCAGCTTCTCGGCTTCAGGCGCAAAGACGGTGCCAACCAGGTCGGTTTCAGCTACTGTTTCGACAGGAATCTAATCGAAGCTGAGAGCCTAAGACCTAGGCCGGTACAAAATTCAATCTTTTTGATACGCGTCAGTGTGTGAAGTGCTGTGTTTGACATTGACACATTCAGATGGATCATCGATCATATCATTCTGGTTTATCATCACATACTCCCAAATGTGGGCAAGCCTCTGCTGTTGTGCAGCCTGCCGTCTGGAGTCGAGAGGCGTGGATCGACAGTTTGGAACCACTTCGGGTAGTTAGTGCCCTTCGCTGTCCTGGGCCTGAATGCCTGAAGCGCAATTTGACGCCGCGCGCGACCACATCGATCGCGGTACTCGAGCAAGATATCTTGAGCCAGGTACGGCCGGATTGTGTTCAACATCCCCGGGACCGGGCTAATTAAGCTAAACCCTCAACCCCCCCCCCCCCCTCCCTCCCGCCACGGCTCACTAGCCTTGCCGTTGTCCGTAGGGTTAATAAAATCGGCAAAAATCGGGGTTTTCGATCTTACCACTCCGGTTCGAAATCCAAAACCGCTCGGTAAACCGGTTTAATTAAAAAAAAATTTGAAAAAAATTATGCGTTCAAAAACCGTCGAAAAACCGCGGGTGAATACGAAAACTGCTCAAAAACTGTTTTTAAAGAACATTCAATTGATCGGGTTGGTTTTCGGTGAAAACCGAGCGGTTTTTCGTGAAAAACCTAACGGTTTTCATTTTTTTGAATTTTTTTTTCAAACTTTTTTTATTTCTTAACCCTTAGGTTTCTGACGTTTTTCGGGTGATTTTTGCGGTTTTCATACCGCAAAAACCGAACCGGTTTTTTAAATTTTGGTTTTTAAAACCCCGGTTGTCCATGCTTCTAGACCGGGTCGAGAACCTTGCATACATTAGGTTTAGGAGGTGCTTTTATGCATTACTATTTTAAAGTTACAAATATTAAAGTATGAAAGAAGAGTGGATGTTGATTAATTCCTTATTTGCTTGCTTTAAATTTTGTTTAATTTATATTGAGAGGGAATGCATTCAAATACTGCTCGGTTAATTTGGTTTTTCACTGAGAAAGTGAGAACAGTTGGTTAGCTCAGCTATCTATGTAAAGTACCGGATCAGTGAGATCACACAGGATCAAATTCAGAAGAAAGTGTGTAAAAACACCTTTAATTTCTTTCCATGTAAACGGATCAGATTCAGGGATCGCATCACGTCAAGAGGATTCTTCTTCCACACATCAAGCTCAGATGATGCTCTTCTTTTGTGCCTTTTCCTGTGCAACTGTGAATGCACACACCTCCCTTCGACGGAAGCTCCTTGCAATACGCTGCAGATGCAGGCTGTGATCGAGTTGTAGGTCGAGCACCTGCCCTCCTGTAGGGATGATATATGTCTGATCAGTGGCTAGCTCACAGCTTGACTCCGGTAGCACGGCCGTCGACGGTAGGAGGAAGGTGAATGCAGCGGGAGTTGACTGTCGAGTCAAGGTAACTTGGAAGGATATGTTGTCACGTTCGGTACATAAGCCTCTGCCATGATATACGGGTGTGGCACATGACACATGTCACCTGTCAATGCTTCTATGGTTTAGAAGTGAGTTATTTTTACAATTGCATTTATGCGGAGCTAGATTTATAAAAAAAAATGTGCTGGGAGCTACAAAAGCCAAGGCTTCACAGATGAGGTGCCCCACGTAGAGAGAGAGAGAGAGAGAGAGAGAGAGTGGAGGGATATATGGGTCTAGCTGGGAGAATAATAGGGGAGAAAAAGAATGCCTAGAACCAAGATATCCCTGCTCCCTCTTACACATGGGCGGTCCTTATATATTACCCCACATGTTATAGATGGTGAAACGTGGTTCTAAGATATCATGTATTTTTTTGGTATACAATACATATTCTCCACTGTGTTTCTTAATTAGTTGATATATGCACTAATGCACCGATCTCGAGATGTTCCTGACAACCCACGATTAGTGAGGACATCCTAATATCCTATGTGTAGGAAATAATTCTTCTCGTTTAGTTTCCCTCTTTTTTTCACCACCTCTCCCTAGCTCCTCTTATTTGCCCCTACCTAGCTTTGGCACTTGTCCACCCCAAACACCATCTAGGGGAGGTTTCTAGTCTTTGATTTGGCCCTAACACCACCAAGGAGAGGTTTTTAGTCTGAGATGTCATCATGCCTTTGTCTCGTGGCAACCTATGGTGTAAGGTGATTTAGCACTAGGCAAATGTCAAGAAATAGTCTTTGGTGAGATTCATCAGGGATATTAATTAATTCAGGGCTTTGATTCTAGATCCATTAATATTAAACTGTGACTCATATTATGCCTTTGTAGTATATATGTAGGAATGATTGCCATCAGATCTGACTTTTGGGATCAATGGTTTAGTTTTGATGTGTGAAATTCTGACTATTTTCTGGGTAAAAATGACATGAATTGGCGTACGGTCTACTGGAGAGTACCAGAATCTCACCACAAAACCTTTCAAAATATATATATATATATATATATATATATATATATATATATATATATATATATATATATATATATATATATATCATAAATGAATCAAAGCAAGGAAGCTCCACCGCAAATTTTAGTTTCACCTATCCAGCTATCCTCATCTTATTCTAAATTCTTGATAATATGCTAAGATAAAGATCATAAACATTTCAGGTTATACTTCAACAATATTCAAATAGTTACTTAAATCACCGTAATAACATTTCGAGAATATACACCAACGCGAAGGTGAGCATTTCAAGTTATACTTCAACAGTATTCAGATTGTTGCACCAATAGCCGCACATAATCTTTCAAGGATTCATTGGCCGTGTGCTGACAAGCTTGCTCAGTTGGTTATTTAGCAAAATAATGGAGTTCATGACCCACACCGAGAGCATCTCAAGGTTTTGATTGTTCATATTGTTAGTGCCTAATCCCATAAGGCCATAGCATCTACTAATTTGGGCTATATATATTATTCAAGTAAAAGACAGCACAAGAGATAAAAACTTTAGTAGTACAGTGCATTCTCCTTTTTGGTGTGAGTAGTACAACCATTTGGACTAAGATGGAGTACATGATTGTCTCAGAGCAAAAGGCTGAGGCATTCGCTACCCCTTTCCACCCCTCCAGCAATGATATGTCTCCAGAAATGCTCCCTTCTTACCTTCAGAATTGGCCCTGTCACCCTTACACCCAACTTGCTCTTGGCCCCTACTTTTCTTAGCTTGTATATATGGTCTTGGACTTTACTTGCATAGATGAAAGATAGGAGTAGGACAGTACTTCTGATCACACTTCTTCGGTAAATAACGTGAAGTCTTCTAGAAAAAGATAAATAACTGAAAAGTAGAGAGAAAAAATTGAGAACTCTCCTTGCAACGCTGTTGGTGACGTTGCATGTAGGTTATTTGTTAAAATAAGTTTGGGGCTACTTGTGGCGAACAACGTTGATACAATCAAGGTTAATTTTACAAAAAAAAATTTGACATGGATTTGTCTAAAAAAATAAGGTGTAAGAATATTTATTTAGAGGGTGTTTGGCAGAGCTCTAGCTCTACTAAAACCCGTGAAGCTGGTGGAGCAGATATTCCAAACTCCAGAAATTTATGAAGCTGGAGTTATGATATATTAAGAGTGTTTAGATGAGCCATCTTGTTTATATTTTAGACTAACAATATAAACTTAATTCACTTTATTTTAGCCTACACGTTTCAGATGTGAGATAGAGCTGAATTTTGAAGCTCTAGTAAACAGGGCCTTAATGAAAATATCCCAACGCCAATCACTAAGTGAAGAATAATTTGTCATACCTATGAACCTACGACAAATTATATGCCATGACATGTACGAGCTCATTGGCTATCTCAGATATTGCACTGGTACCTAAATCTTGATATATATTGCCTTGTTCTTGTGTAGTTTTTTATGTTCGTCATTTTTGGCTTTTCTTTCTTCTGGGTTAATTTACACACAATCACAATTTGCTTGAAAAAGATTCTTGTAGTGGGGTTTATTTAAACGGAAGCATATGTTAATGTCCAAGCATTGGATTTTCTTTTGCTATGCATAGTCATCCAAGATTTGCAACCTTTCGTATATATGACTCAGACCTTTGTAATCGAATAATTTTTTTTCCATGTCGTATTGGACCACAAAGATATATAAGGGCGGTGCAACATCTAATAAAATTAAAGAGATCATAGCTTGATGAGAAGGACACTAACCAACCTGTAATAAAACAGTACGTACTACCTGCCCTAAAGTACATCATTTCATATATACATGTCCGTACAAACAAGGCAAACATACTCCAAGACCGAACATGATATCAGCATATATCCAATATAATTAATACGACTTTCAAAACGATGAAAGAATAAAAAGGGGAAAAATATTTTATTATTGCAGATTTATGCATGTCCATGTGTAACCATGTAAACTGAATCATATCGTTGGATGAGGATGGATGGATCAGATCTGGGGAGGCTTCATAAATTAATCACGTATGCTGCTCTCCAATCTCAAATTTTCTTTTCAGAAATACGCTCTCAATTATTGGAAATTTATTTACAAGGGCCCTGATCCTATAAGCGGGATTAAAACATATATATACGACGATATATATATACTGTTTGGCACATCAGTGATCCCAATAATTCGTCTCCAAGCTAGCATCCTAAAAAAATCATTGTTATATATCTATATATATGCGCTAGCACCTAACAACATCTAGCTAGCAATATATAGGAAGTGAAAACATGATTATTACAGGGAATAACTTTGTGCTAAAACCGATCAGATAGAAGAATTATATTCGAAAACGACACCAAGCGAACACGTTTCATCCAAAGGGAAACTAAGATGATAGATGCATGCGCCCTGAAAGACGTACACTAGACATTTTTATAATTGTTCTTTCGTGGATATTCGATGTAGGCGTTTGTTTAAGCATTTATTACCTCATGAACAGGCGACACGTCATGGAGCATGATCCAACATGTTAGCCGTGAGACAGCATCATGCATCCAACGTGTCTAAACATGGATAATACAGAATCTAAGCGACGTTGACATTAATTCCTATATGGAAGAAATGATGGATGAAATTGTAGCCTTTTCGTCGCCATCCAACCAGCATTGGTCCAGCTAGACATAGCAGCTTGGCGGAGATCGATCCGTTCCACGATCAGCCACCAATATCGCAGACAGACAGACGGCGCCTTTATGTATGTAAGTGGAACCTCTGGAAGGAGAGGAATAGCAGGATCTTCAGTAACCAATACAAATCTGTGGACTCCGTCGCCAACGCCGCGGTTGATGATATTTGCAGTTGAAGAGCGGTTGTGAGCATCCAATATTCATAGATGGGCTCAGGTGCTTGCTGCATCGCCTTAGGTGCACTCGGCTAAAAGGAGGGCTATCCAAGGCTAACGCATAGGGCTCCGATGTGGCGGAATATGCATTTTGCTCTTTCGCCTCTTTCTGTTGTTTGATCTCCTCGCTCCCAGAGGCTGTTAACCAATCTATTAATTAATTTTTCGTTGTATTCCTGAATATCTTTCTTTAATGTAAGGTAGAGCTCCTGCCATTTAATTCCTTTCTAAAATTGTAGCCTTTTCTAACGGAGGAATTGTTCTCTTTCGTTTCACTCAGCATATCACACGCATGAATGCATGAACATGTACTAGCTCTGTCAATTAGCTACATCAAATTTATGTCATGCAGATATATGGCCATGGCATCTTAATTTTATCTTTGTCGCCTGATCTTATATTCCGTTTGTGTGGAATGGGGCAGACAAAAATTGCTCCCCGGCCACCACCAATTAATGGAGAATAATACTCCATGTCTTCTTTTCAGACATCTAGCTATCAGGAATCAGAATAAACCCTGGAGAGTGATCACGTAACAACAACACAGAATAAACTAATGTTGGTCTTCCTGCAGCAACGACGGTGCATGCATGGTTGAAGCAACAAAATTCGAAAGAGTACATGCATGTATATATCTAGCTAGTAGATGAAGGGGACTAATTGATCTCTGTGAGACAAGATCCACTGAAGGTGCATGCTGGGAAGAACTATATATGTCTTGGCATCGATTTGAACCAAGAACAAACAAGTAAGTTTTGACAACATTCAATTAATTAGACTACTAATTATGATCCTTACTAATCATGCAGAAGATATGAAATTAACCAAGATTTGTACGTATATGATACAACACTGTACGTACCTAATCTATATAGTCTGGTGCATTCCCACGCACAGGTTTGTGTTGGGCCTTTAGCCTAAAAAACTGTGAAGTTGAAGAGAAGCCAATATAAACAGTGACGGAGCTAGAAAAAAAAAATTGGAACCTAGGCAGGCATAACCATGGTTTGGGTAACTCTCCATTCTTCAACTCCGACAGCGGTGAGGCTCAACTGAAGTATCAATGGCATGCAGCTCATCAGCAAGCCCCGGCAGGCTCCGTGTTGCCTGGACGGTGACTCCGTGTTGCCTGCACATGCTATATTTGGTGGACATGTATGCACAAATCAAATTGAAGCCGTCGGATGAGATTTGGGGGGCCAAGATCAGAGGTAGAGGCACCCCCTTACCACTGTTGTTTTTCTTGCGTTTTACCCCCCACAGTTGCCCTGGTAACCTTGGGGAAACCCCTCTCCGTCTCACCCCAGCCCGAGCTGCTGAGCCCATCTCCATCGTCTCCTCCATCGCGCCTTCTTCTCCATCGGTGCAACATTGGGGCGCCAATTCTCGTTTTGAATGCAAGAAATGTAGGAATTTATGCATTCCAGATAGACCCATAACCTGAAGATTAAAAATCCTTCAATACGTGAACGAGCGAAGGCTCAGTTGGCTTGCTGCGTGAGTGCACGAGCAGCCCACCCGGGTTCAAGTCCCTGGACACTTGCCTGAGTGCGCACAGAGCCGGGTGCAACGCGTGCGTGTGTGCGTGTGTAAAATCCTCGAATACAACCTTTTCATGGATAGATATTTCACAATCTTGGCGACATGAATTAATGCACAAACATTGAAAAATCAAGGCGCGCGCGCGCACACACACATATATATATATATATAGGGGGCATATTATAATCGGGCTTTATGCAATCACCGTATTAAGAAAAGTTTCAAAAATTCTGAAAAAAATCATGGATGTACATCTCATCTTACCCCATCTACATATAAAATTTCATGATCAAATTCATCCTATGTTAAGAGTAATAAAAAGACAAATTTCTGACAAACTTGAATAGTTCAAATGCACCACAAATTTGTCTTTTTGTAACTTCTAGCATAGGACGAATTTGATCATGAAATTTTATATGTAGATGGGGTAAGATGAGATGTACATCCATGATTTTTTCAAAATTTTTGAAACTTTTCTTAGTTGATTGCACGATGATTGCATTAAAAACAGATATGATATGATATATATATATATATATATATATATATATATAGGAAGCTCTTTTCTACTCCGGAGTAATTACTCCCTATACCGTATCTCACAATGTATGGGGTATCTCGTGCTTGGAGGTATGTGCAGCGTAGTATCACAGTATATAAGATCATCTAGGTGGTATGTACATTTTTCAGAGATGGTATGTATATTTTTAGACATACTCCTTTTATGTGCATATATGAAGGTATTTGCAAAATATGTTAAAAATTATGGACTCCTTGCAATTTTTCATGTGGCTCACATTGGAGTATCTTATAATTATTGTATGAGTATACCTAAAGTGATAAAGGAGTATTTAAAGTTCGTTTAGGTAGTATTTCAGAGATGGAGTAACTACACTGGGGTAAAAGATATATATATATATATATATGGGAGCATTGTTGTGCAATCATGCTTGTGCAATCAAAAAGAAAGTTTCAAAAATTTTGTAACTTCATGCATAGGACGAATTTGATCATGAAATTTTATATGATAGATGGGGTAAGATGAGATGTACATCCATGATTTTTTCAGAATTTTTGAAATTTTTTTAGTTGGATTGCATAGTGATTGTACGGAAGCATGATTATATATATATATATATATATATATATATATATATATATATATATATGATGGAGAAATAGGTCGAGGTCGGCATCATGGGGGTTGGGCACCGTGATTTCAAACCAAATTCGGGTATATTTTTTGAAAATTTCAGTTTAGGATATATACCCATCTATAACAATTCAAATAAAACACATAACTTTTAAAAATATACTCGAATTCAAATATTTGAATGAATTTAGATCGCATGATTTACTGATTTCTATATATAATTAGTACATACCTACAATCAAACTATCATAAAAAAAGAAAACTCTAGTTTGAATTTTAGTTCAAACTTGTTTGAACTAGTTAGTAAATTGGTTGAACTCAATATCTTGAAAATACCCATTTAAGATCATGGTGCCCGCTAAATGAACTTGTAAAACTCCTTTATCACTTTGGGTAAACTCATACACTAATTATAAGATACTCCGATATGAGCCACATAAAAAAATCACAAGAGAGTACATAGTTTTTAGTGTATTTTGCAAATACTTTCATATACGTATATAAAAGGGAGTATGTCCAAAAAATATACATACCACATCTGAAAAAGTACATACTACCTAGATATAGTCTTATATACTTGTATACTACACGTACATACCATTTGTTTTGCGATATACTTTCTATTTTGTAAGATACGACATAGGGAGTAACTACTTCTGGAAGTAGAAAAGATGCTTCCTATATGTATGTGTGTGTATGTGTGTATGTATGTGTCTATATATATATATATATATATATATATATATATGTGTGTGTGTGTGTATAGGAAGTTCAGAGGAGGTATGTATATTTTTTGGATATACTCTTTTTTATGTCTATATATAAAGGTATTTGTAAAATATGCTAAAAACTATGTACTCCCTTGCAATTTTTTCATGTGGTTCACATTGGAATATCTTATAATTAGTATATGAGTGATCCAAAGTGATAAAGGAATATTTCAAATTTGTTTAGGTAGTATTTTAGAGGTGAAAGTATCTACACCTGGAAGTAAAAGATTTTCCTATATGTATGTGTGTGTGTGTATATATATATATATGTGTGTGTGTATATATATTCCACCCAATGGCATAAAGATTCTAGCTAGAGCAGCAAACCGTCAGCATGCATGGCTGGGAGCACATTCCGTGGCAAAGACTTTTTGCCCCCAAAACAAAAAATAATAACTCCACAGTGGGGCTCAAACGGCTCAGCCTTTAGGCGACATGATGCCTAAACAGTAAACACGGTCAGAATTTGGTTGTAATATATCCGGCGCCCGGCCGACACGTACCAAATCAACCAAATCTCCCACAAAAAAATGGTCGCAGGTAGCATTACAGCATATTGCACTAATATGACTTTTCAATGGGAAACCGGCCGCGTGCGTGTGTCCGTACCTTTTACTGTAGACAAAAGATTGCCCTATTCATCGAAGATCTCATTAGAGTAGATTGTATATGTAGATGTTGCAGGCTTGCACTTCGTTGGCTAGTTCTAGTGTTCTTTCTTGACCTCATGTTGCACCCCTGTCGTTGGATGTTGGTGCAAGTAGTGTGCTTTTGACGTATCAGTTGCTAGTTTTGGATTTAACTAGCTTTTAGCATCTCTAGCTAGTAATCCAAGAAACTAACAAGGCCAGCCAACATGTATTTTATGCTTACTAAGATACGGTGTTTGTTGTCAAAGATTGATTAATTGGTTCATACTTAATAAGCAAAAGTTGAGATTACATGAGGCTAGTAGCTAGTTAGGCTTGCAACTGGACGAAAACGTATGGCTACATAGTTAGGTTTGACAGGCCACTTTAGTTAATAACTAGAACTAGAAAGCAACCAAGTAGTGTTCATGATTTAGTGAGATCCAATGAGGTGTGACACCAAGTAAGATACTCTCCTACATTATTGTTGGTAGCATATATATATGTACACACTTGGTGATGTCAATTGTCAAAGCTAAAGATCTCTAGAAGCTTTAAAAGTCGAGCTCTTTGGCACTTGTTTGATCGGCACGATTGAGTTGAACATTATATGGGAAATGTGGCCTTATGCATGTATGCATGAAAGCAACACTTGGCGGCTCTTGTTTGAAGCTTTCGCAAAGTTGGGAGCATGGACGGTGCAAACATCGTCATCGAACAAGACCAATCGCCCTAGCTAGAGCTTATTGGATAGTGCTGGTTAGGGTGACTAATTTTGTCAAACTGGTTATGCACATGTCAGTTGCTTTTGTACCATGGATACAAAGCTTAAGTTGGCCTCTTTCACAAGCTAACATTGGAGATGGGTTTCGCTTCTTAATATAAAGAGAGCTTAAACCTTCGCGATAGATTGGACCGATAAGCCATACCTTATTTAGAGGAGTGGCGGACACAAAATTAAAATTTAGCCGGTCCTAGCAGAATAAGGTTAATGTTTAGGTCGTGTTTAGGTATATATATATATATATATATATATATAAGTAATAAAAGCCAAAAGCTAAAAGTTAAGCTGGACCTGCTTTTGCATCTTATTATTGAAGCAAATTAGCTATTTACTCTTATAAAAAAAAGTTACAACCGTTTTTCAGCTCAAAAAGTTAAAAATCAGCTTTTCAAAAGGATATCAGGAGGCTTTATAGAGCTGCACCAAACAGAGCCAATATTGACCCCAATTACTTTGAATTGAAATATCCCTAAACAATGCAAATTAAATATGTTATTTATCTAAAAAGAAAGTTACAAATATATATATGGAGAACATTTAGTCATTCCCCGTGTAACCATCGAGAAAACTGAAGATGCATGCATGATTTTGATCCTCGATTTTTGGAGGACCTTTTTTGTCCTCCTATGTATATATACAAATATGGTGATGAGTTGTTGTACTACGCTGGGTTCAAAATCTGTTCAACGCCAAGCCAAATATGGAGCAAGCTCGCCATGCATAGCACACTCTATCTATGTTTTCATCCTCGCTTCACGTAAAAATAAAGGGTTAACTCAATGATCCTACATTTTGGCCCAACAAACGTTTTATGATGGTACAACTCAAGCTAGACTTCCAATGCACGGGACTAACCCACCAGGACACCACCACAACTTCATTTAAGCCACAGGCCAAGTCTCTGAATATGTCTTCGTCATATGGGGTCAGATTCCTACGTATCAATAAGACAATAAGTGACATATATGAGACAGACGAGGCAAACTTTCGGTGGTTTACAAGAAATTATCTCCACGAGGCAAACTTACGTACAGGCCAGAGCCATGACAATGTATGTTACGTAAGAAAGGTTCAAGCACAGTCTACCACTTTCCAATTTCCATGCATATATGCGCAAGATGCATGTTCAAGCACAGTGTACCACTTTCCATGCATGCGCAAGCTGCATGATCGCGTGATGTCAAACGAGCTAGCTAGCTCCTCAGGTTCAACTTACATTCGATCAATGCAGAGAAAATAAGGCTTACATACGTCACAAATAGGGAATAGAGAGTATATATTTAGATAAAGCTAGCTTTCATGGTCAGAGTTTATTGTGTGCAGAGATCAAGCATCACCTGCTCCCACGCGATCGAGCTAGCTAGATCATCAATTAGCTGCCCTCACGAGAGTCATGCACGACTGTTATTCAAAGGCATCGTCACTAAAGCAAACTAGCTAGGCACATGAATTGTCAAAGAGTTAACTTGTACCCGCCGTGTGCTTTTGCATGTCTTGTCAACAAAAGCCAAGCTAGAAGCTGGGGAGGTACTAGGCCTCAAACTTTTGAAAAGTGTTAATTACGAGATTATATATTCAATTGATCAAATTAATTTATCGATTGAATCGGTTCTAATTTTAACGGTTTTGGATTGTTAAGACTTTAGAACTATAAAGTTATACATGTGAAGTATACATCTCAACAAAAAAAATTTAGCTCCACCAATGACTATTTAAATACGTGAAAATATAATATAATTTACTACTACTTTCATATATCTTACCGCGTGGGCAGCACAATTTACATATCTACTTTAGTTTGCTTAGCTATTCTCAGTGGAGAGTTTTATTTCACAGTTTTCAAAATTACCATATCATCTAAAGAGATTTGAGTAGATGAATGAAACAAGAGCCACAATGCACAATTTCATTTCACGGTTTCATATGCTAACCATCGCATTTAATTGTAAGGCACAAGATTAGGCGAAATTGGATGAAATGAAACTCTATAACCCCCAGTGCTAGTTTCAACAGGTTTTATAGTCTTGGAAACAGTGTACACCCAGTTTCATCCTGAGGGCATGTACAATGCTATAGACAGTTACTGTTTATAGCAAATTGCCATGTCACCTATAGACAACCTTATACAATGGTACAGACAATCACTTTTTTGGTTCCCGTGTTACAATCAATTCATCTCTACACACAACCAGCTTGGTTCCCGTACTACAGTCGACTGCAAATGTATAGACAGCTTCTTTCTCTTTCCTATTTCTCTTTCATCCACATCAACAAATAGGTGACATGGCAACTCTTATAGACACAGCTGATGCCAACCCATTGTACATGCTCTGATGAAACTCATTCCCTCTCTCTCTTCATAATTATCATGCATATCATCCAAATTGCTGATGTGTCACATCATTTAATGAGAATGAAACTCTCATAAAACCTCCGTTAGAATGGCCTTAGCCTTAAATTAACCTCATGCATGCATGGTGTACTTCAAGACTAATTAATGCGTTGCTAGAGAAGAGAGAAAACAATAAACCAATGCATAATTTTCCAACCCATAGTTTCCATGAGTAGTGTCTAGAGGAAAGAGAGAGTAATAAACCAATGCATGCATTACAAACATAGCTTGATAAGCACGCAGAAATGTCCAACCCCGATTTTGCTTTGTTTCTTACGTCTTGGTACCCGCGCCGACCCAGTTTCTTGCATAAGACACGGTTTCTTTGTTTTTCCCTCTCACTTCCTTAATTCCTATCCCACATCAGATTTTTGCTTAGTTGGCAGCGTAATTAATTTTATAGACACCAGCTGAGGTGGAGGGTTGGGACTGCCCTTAGGTAGAGTATATACGTACGTGTGCACGATGCAATCAATGTTCGAACTTGCTGACCCGGTTGGCCATTGTAGTCATTGTTGCATGCGTAGATCGTGGGAGTGCCTGCATGTAACATATATATATATGCGCAGCGTTTGTAACCTAGCTGTCTAGTTGCTTGTACTTTGTAAACTAGCTAGCTATATGTCTACAATTATACTTTACTTGATACACTACACAACTACTAATATATGTTAGGCCTATGGTTGGTCTTTTTTGGTAGATTCAGTAGTGTATAAGCATCAACTTCTAAATGTACATACATGATTCGTTTTTAATTTGCTGCCCTGTCCATCTCAAGAATTAAGGGGGACTGGCGAGTAGTCTAGCCCTAGCTCCTTGACCTGCTAAAACAGTAGGATGTGGCTCTTTTGGTTACAAAATTAGGGTGAAAAGAAGAGATCGATCTCTAAATGTGGACCCCACATAGATTGCCAGGGCCCACATAGATATGCATCACATGCTAAGATTTAGTCGAACCAGCTGGTCAAGCAAGACTTTTCTAGTCTCTAGAGCACGTGAATTAATCATGCTAACCGTGTTTAAAATTGGTAGAAAATTAGTGTAATCCATAAAAGCATTTTTTTTGTAAGGACATTGGACTTGAACTATCTTTTAGGGACAACTGATTACAAGTATGCCAAACACAAGCCTTTAACACACCCCTATAACTCACACCTCTAATGCAAGCCTCCTTAATTAAAGAAAAAGGATGTCAAGTTAAAGAAGGGCATGTGCTAATTAATTAAGGATGTTATTTAATTTGAAATAGGCTTATTACTCTCTCTGGTCATAAATACATGTCGTTTGAAACATCGACACGGTTTTGAATGCACAACTTTGATCACTAATTTCTAGTGCAATATACTTATAAAACCTAATAAAATTATAACACTACGGAAGTACTTTTCAAGAAAAATCTACACATATGATTTTCATATATCCAATTTAAATATGTAAAAATATTTTGATATATAGTCAAAGTTTCAAAAGTTTGATTGCACCTATGTCCAAATGATATGCATTTGGGACTACCGTATGTTTTTAAAAAAAGAAATATAGGTTTAATTAGGCAATACTGGATTGACAGCACACGTCAAATTACTGTCACAACTTGCCGGCCCTACCATTAATTCTTTCACATACAGTGGGCCGCTAGTTGTTGTTGTACACACTTTGTTGTGCAAGTAGGTTTTTGTTTTCCTCTTTGATTCATCACACTAATTAAATCACGCGAGGATTCACTAGTCATTTCGCATGCGTTGTCCATTCAGCATATATCGCTATCTGGCTGGTAATTAGCATGTGTCTATGTCTTGTGGATTTGAGTTGATTCGATCCTACTATATATTGTCTATTCCCTATAGATTTCATTTGCCGTTGATGTGAAAAGGTAGCATCATAATGTCCAGAGGTGCTGGCAATGGCAGACCAAAGTGAACAGTGAACAGTCTAACTAAACACTGGAGAATTATCAGGTGGTTTGGTTGCTTGCCAAAGTAAAAAGTAAGTTGATCAAGGCTACGCATGTTTATGCTTAGATCTTTTGGGCCTATCCCCAACTTAAAAGGGGACATATCCAGTACAATCAGGACTTTGGTGCAATCACCGTACAATATAACTAAGAAAAGTTTCAAAAAATTCTGAAAAGAATCGTGGATGTACATCTCATCTTACCCCATCTACATATAAAATTTCACGATCAAATTCATCCTATGTTAAGAGTAATAAAAAAGACAAATTTCTGACAAACTTGAATAGTTCAAATGCACCCCAAATTTGTCTTTTTTGTAACTTCAAGCATAGGACGAATTTGATCATGAAATTTTATATGTAGATGGGGTAAGATGAGATGTACATCCACGATTTTTTTCAGAATTTTTTGAAACTTTTCTTAGTTGTATTGCACGGTGATTGCACCAAAGTCCTGATTGCACTGGATATGTCCCCTAACTTAAAAGCCAGTCTTTTGGCTTAAGCAACTTAAAAGCAATTCACTTTTATATATGGCATAGGAGGTGATTTTATCTTAACTTCATCGGTTGTATTAGTCTAAAACTAACTCTCAATAAAGCAAAAAGCATTTATCCAGTGACTTTTGCCTTTTAGTTATACAGAGATTTATATCTTTTAAAATATCCTAGCTAAGAAGCCACTCTTTTATTTAGGTTTCATTTTTTACTCTTAAACCGAAGAAAAAAAATGGTCAAACAAACATATATATACCTAAAGGCAGGATAAGCTACCTTGCACCAACTTTTAGGGTTGGTTCCGACGGCACCTAGCTTTTGACCACGGCACCCTAACAGAACAGGTTACATTGGTAGTTTATACGCCACGACGAATTCTGTGAAATCTGCAAGGTCTCTCCGCCAATCATTTGGAGTTTATTACAGGTCCTGATCCAGAGTAGTCACTCTCCCTCCTTACCCCTCCCATTATTTGATCATATGCATGCATACACGCTACATCACCACCGGAATGCATCCACATACATGAGCCAATAGAGATGTCCACTTATTATTGTGAGTAGCAGTAGTGTAGTCCTTGTCAGAGTTCGATCATAAACTTGACTCACTGGCTTGGTTATTTTCATTCACTGAATGCTCGGTCGCTCTCTGCCACACATGCATGGGCCGGCCATATATCTTTCGCACTATATATGCTGGCTGCTCTGGTAATTAGTCAAAAGGAGTCATCAGAAAACAAGAACACATGTAGCCCATCCATTGCTAACCTGACACGACCAGTGATGTGTATGTGTTGATGCTCGCACAACCAGATGATGATGCGTGAAAATAGCAAGCACGTGGTGCCTGATAGGACTCTACAGAACGTACGATCGATACGCAGCTATCTGCATTGCTCACCAACTAAAATCTCCGGCTGTCAGACATCCTGCATTTAGTTTAACTTGAAATTAGAGGCCGGCCTGGATCGATGTTGCATCGTCATCACCAAATTAAAGTTGCACACCATGTGCACCAACAGTTTGTGTGTTGCCATAGCCCGTAGCCAAGGATCAAAAACACGGCACGCTGCAGGTTCTTGTTAGTGCACAAAAGTTGGAGAGTGCAGGTTCTAGTAAAATTGTACGTAACCCCTCTCCTTTCTTGGTCGGAGTACTCTGCAGAATCTGACAATGCATAGATGATCAATCATCAAGCATTGCATTGCAACGATGCCTATGCAGTGATGGTGTAGCACTCGATCTCTCCGATCACCCCCAAAAGAAACACCTTCAGTCACAAAAGAAATTCATTTTGGAGTACGTGTAGTCAGAATTTCTAAACTTTGGCTATCCATTTTTTTTCCTTTCAATGGTTAGATTGAATACACAAAAATAGTATGTATGTATGTATTTGTCTCGAAGATAGTTTTGTAAATCTATGACAATAGGAATTTGTGGCCACATTTTGTGTTTTGAGAACTGTATCAACATCCAAAATGATATTCTTTTGTGCTTGGAGGGAGTATGTATTTTGGGACGTCGAGATGGTTTCTAAAACGCAGTTTTAACCACTAATTTATATGATAATATATTTATAAAACCTAATAAAATTATAATATTATAAAAGTACCATATGAGACAAATCTACACGTATGATTTTCTTGTATTTGATTTAGCTAATTAGAAAGATATTACTAGTTAAAGTTTTGAAAATTTGACTACCCGTTCCAAAATGACACGCTATTACCGGAGGGAGTGTATATAAAAACTACAAATACTAGTATGAGATGGTCTGGATCTACTCAGAACTATTCGGTTGGGTCAGGATGCATGGTCAGTGCTGTATTTATAGATGGCCCTTATTAATTTGTGGATCACCTTAACTAAAAATCATTGTGCACCAATAATGATGGGTGGACAAAAACCTAAATCAAAATCTTCATAGAAAAAAAACAAAAACAAAATCGATGTGCGATTGATGTTGTAAGCGCTATAGCAACTCATCTACCCTGCCACGCTTCTGTTCCCAAAGCACGTGATGCCACCCGAAGTACGCAGCGTATATATGTAGTGGGCCATGACCCCACAGGTCATGTTTTCCCAGGAGGTGACACGTCAGCACGAGGAGCCACGGGGCCGAAAGCCCATATGGGATGGGAGGAATGCCAAGCGAGCCACGTGTGCGTGGGCCCCACCCCGCCCACCTCCGCGCGATCCTAAGGCCGGGCCGCACCGGCGATCGCTCCCCGGCCAGCTTCGCCGCCAAGTCCGGCGCATGCATAACAAATTAAAAGGCAACAGCACAACATCATCTCCCCACCACCACCACCACACTGGCTGTGTGTGTGTGTGTGACAGTAGGGTGTTGCTCATACATCAGCTGATCAGCTTGCTCAGCCAGAGCGCACATAGAAACAAAGAGAAGAGAAGGGCTGTGCAAAGGCTTATATAATTGGTACACAAGAGAGCAAGAGAGACCCTTACACATCAGGATACTCTCACAGCCACAGGTTGGCTTGTCATTGCTCAACAAATGTCCTTTTGTACTAGTACGGCATGTAAAGATCTTTTTACTGGGCTATGAAATAGTACTACTTTCATTGCAAGTATTGCTTTCACATCTCACTAAATTTCTGAGGTCCTGGCTTCCGGTAAATTTAGGGTGCCCGTAAAACTTTTGAAATTGGTTGAAATTACCTATAAGGCTATAATTGCAAGGTAACCGTACGGTATAAACCTCCAACAATTGTTTGATCGAGTAAAATCGAATCGACGGCCAAAAACCCGGGAAATATTTAGCGTTAGCTTACAATATGTTCAGGTGACCGTTGATGATGAGGAATTACGTGGACGACATTGACACAACGGTGGGTTGCAACAAATGGGGCCCGTCAAGGTCAAGTGCCAAAAGTGGTCGTTGGCACCACGATGTAATCTATCCGTGGCGCAGGCATCCAACCATTCCTGGTGTGAAGCCCACGGTCGCCATGTTCTGGAAGCAGGCAGTGGAGGACCCACATGGCATTCACCACGCGTACGTAAGAGCCCTCTCCCTTTTATGAGAATACGCAGGAAGATCGACCGTGTATCATTGCAATTAGCTTTGTGTGTGTCGGTAACCAATCGACTTTATAATCTGTTACAGGTTCGTTCGCAATACAGGCAAAAAATCAGGATATATCCTTGTCTAGCTACAGCACACAGAAACGGCCATTCCGAACGATTCTGAACCTGATTACATAGGTAGAGCACAAAAAGAAAAATAGAGGAGGCGCCGCTTTTGCGATGTGAGAGGGGAGCAGAGGAGAAGAATATCTCTTGTGGAGTCTGCCTACCGGGCAGCCGGCTGATCGATGGTCAAAGTGGTCTCTGCACTGACGACGACCGATGGGCCTCCCCTTGCTTGGCATGCTCTCTCTTCGAGTTCGACCAAGCCACTTCTTTGGTTGCAACTCCCGAGTCCTGGTGCGTTGCCGTCTGCGAACGCCCATCGTGTCGTCTCAGTTTTGCACTTTTTGGTACCAACACATCAAGCTAGCTAGATCGCACAAGCTACGAGTATCTGAGCTAGCTAGCTGCTGCTTTTTTGTCCATGCTGATTGCTTAATTGCCTTCCATTCCGATGTAGTAGTACAAGTGTGAGCTGGGTTTATGTTTCCTGTGCGCTCTGGGCTCCAAGGCGTCCACAGAAGCTGGCTGCCTGCTGTTGCGTATGTACGTATAGCTAGGCTTCCGCATACGTACGCAAGGCCGGAGCAATTAGGACAGTCCAAGTCGTACCAAAACAAGTAGTCGCAAATTTGTACACCCATGCATGTGTTGCCATCAAGGCAGATGCTATTAGATCCGAGAAACTAACTGGTCAGGACTCAGGATCCGCACGCTTCTTCAGTATCCCAAATGAACAAGCTGACTGTTGATAGGACGGAAACCTCTTTAACATTGGAAACTTGAAGGAATCGTCATCCCATATTTATCATGTGACAGCAGCTAATGCATGCAGGTCTGTCTAGAAAAGAGAATCAACTCAACTCGATCGCCGGTAATCCATGTCCATACGATCGAGCTAACCAGAGCCCTTTTTTATTTGTATCATCATCAGATTCTTGGCGAGATGATGATGCAGCAGTGCAGGAGGACGGACGGTTCGTTGTTAGAAAGCGAGGTAGCTAGCTCCAACAGCATACGAACAAGGCACAAGCGTACAGATATCGCTGTCCGGTGACCTAACAGCAGCTTCGGAGAAGATTGATCTCGCCCTGCCGCGCAATTTACAAATCCGAAAGCAACAGAGATGACACTTTCCTGGCTACTCCTTGCCGAGGTCACACCTCAGAACGTGAGGATCGGAACAAACCTGCAAGCTCCATGGAGCGTATATGCATGTGATCTTTGCCATGGCTGCTCTCCGAGCCAGCCAGCCAACGCATAGCGCAGCGGAGACCGAAACTGGTGTTCTGAACTTCTGATAGGTTGGGTGCGCTGAAGAAAATCTTTTCTTTCGTTCTTCCCATTGCTGCCCTGCGGCTGTGTCTCAATTGGCTTATTAACCAACACGTATATGCTACCCGCCGCATGCAGACATGCTTAAGATGGAAGCCAGAAAGCAAGAAGACCAAGCTCTAAAAAAGAAACCTATGCGCCACTAGGAGATGTCTGCATCCAAATGTGCAAGCGAGAGAAGCAGCCAGTCCTCATACGGATTCTACTAAACTGTGCCCAGGATTGGTTGACCACACCACTTACTACCCCCACGCTCCACTCCCTGCGTCGTCTGCGTGCCCAGCCTCCTTTAAATCTCCCTCCCACGCCTCCCTCCATCTCCACTCCCCTTCGCTTCCCCTTTCTCTCTCTCTCTCTCTCTGCTCCTGTTGCACCCCAAGAAGGCAAGAACTCACTAGCTACTTAGTGTAAACGCTTTGCTCTCTCTCTCTCCAACTTTTCCTACTTGCTCTCCACCAACCTGCCAAACTCCATAGATACTTTGGGTTGGGTTGGGTTGGGTTCTTGAATCTTGACATATAAATTAGGGGGAGCTAGCCATGAAGCCATCACCCATGTACTGCTTCAAGCTGCTCCTGCTGCTGGCGCTCGGCGGGGTCACCATGCACGTGCCCGACACCGACGTGCTCGCCACCCTCGGGGAGCTGCGCCTCGACGGCCATTTCAGCTACCACGACGTCTCGGCCGCTGCCCGGGACTTTGGCAACCGGTGCAGCCTCCTGCCGGCTGCCGTGCTCCACCCGGGCTCTGTGTCCGACATCGCCGCGACCGTGAGGCGCGTGTTCGCGTTGGGCAAGCGCTCGCCGCTGACCATCGCGGCGCGCGGGCACGGGCACTCCCTCCTGGGCCAGTCCCAGGCCGCTGGGGGGATTGTCATCAGGATGGAGTCCCTCGGTGGAGCTGGGACGCAGGTGCACCACGGCGGTCCATCGCCCTACGTCGATGCCCCCGGAGGAGAGCTCTGGATCAACGTCTTGCATGAGACGCTCAAATACGGCCTGGCACCCAAGTCGTGGACCGACTATCTCCATCTCACGGTCGGTGGCACGTTGTCCAATGCCGGGGTCAGCGGGCAGACGTTCCGGCATGGACCGCAGGTCAGCAATGTCAACCAACTGGAGATTGTGACAGGTCTCAGACAAACCCACAAAGCACGATAAGTAGCTATATAGAGCTACGAACAAAGAGTAAAAATGCATACAGTAGCTGATTTGTTTGTCATAATTAACCACCGAATACAGGAAGCGGAGACGTTGTCATCTGCTCACCCGAGGAGAACACTGATCTCTACTATGCTTCTCTTGGCGGCCTGGGTCAGTTTGGGATCATCACCAGAGCTAGGATTGCTCTTGATCCTGCTCCAAAGATGGTAATCAGGAACAAAAAGAAAAAAGCAATTCAATTCTGTCAACTCAATGGAATATCCATCGTTCGATTCTTTCAATAGCGCATGCGTTCATGTATTAATTGGATTATACAATGGCAGGTAAGGTGGATACGAGTTCTCTATTCGGACTTTGCAAGCTTCACCGAGGACCAGGAGATGCTGATTTCGGCAGACAAAACCTTTGACTACATCGAAGGGTTTGTGATCATAAACAGGACAGGCCTTCTCAACAACTGGAGGACTTCGTTCAAGCCACAGGACCCAGTCCAAGCAAGCCAGTTTCAATCGGACGGAAGAGTGCTATACTGCCTTGAGCTGACGAAGAACTTCAACCATGATGAGGCTGACATCATAGAACAGGTCAGTTAACTGTTTCTCTTTGCATCAAGATGTTGACGTATCAGGAAATTAACAGGACACCAGGCCCAGGTTGTGTGTGGTTTAACCGGTGGTGTTTCTTGTCTTTACAGGAAGTTGGTGTGCTGTTATCTCGACTCAGATACATATCGTCTACTCTTTTCCACACCGATGTTACATACCTGGAGTTCTTGGACAGGGTGCACTCCTCCGAGCTAAAGCTGAGGGCTCAAGGCCTCTGGGAAGTTCCACACCCGTGGCTGAATCTTCTAATCCCAAGAAGCACAATCCACAGATTTGCGAGGGAAGTCTTCGGCAAGATCCTGAAAGATAGCAACAATGGTCCCATACTGCTTTACCCAGTGAACAAATCAAAGTAACTATACCAATACAATTGCAGCCTCATGTAAGTTACATCTAGTTGCAATTTTGGTAACTCAATGGCTCAACACATTCGATGCAGGTTTGACAACAGAACGTCCGTAGTCATACCAGATGAAGAAATTTTCTACCTGGTGGGGTTCCTATCTTCAGCACCATCTTTCTCAGGTCATGGCAGCATCGAACATGCAGTGAACCTGAACAACCAAATAGTAAACTTCTGTGACAAAGCCGGTGTTGGGATGAAGCAGTATCTAGCACCCTACACCACACAGCAGCAGTGGAAAGCCCACTTTGGAGCAAGGTGGGAGACATTTGAACGGAGGAAACACATGTATGATCCCCTAGCCATCCTAGCTCCAGGACAGAGAATATTTCCAAAGGCATCACTACCTTTGTCCTCATAACAGTATCTGCTATGAAAAGGCTTTTGTAAAGCATATGGTGTACAAAAATGTAGGTAAAATATTCCTTGTAAAGACAACCTACGAAAAAGTAGCCTGAAGAACAAAGCATAGCGACTAGTAGTAGCGGGAAGAACCTCAAAACAGAACTTCAAAGTAGAGCGGCGTGACCTTAACTCCCGGGTGTAGCCGATGCAACTTTGGATGCAAACATTGGAGGATTAGACTAGTCCAAGTAACTAGAGAAGTCCTGCTGTTGTTACAGCAAAAGATAAGAGCTGTGCAATACCGCAAAGATAAACTAAATCACTAACCAGTGGAACTCATGTTGAGTTGTTTATGTTCAGTGAACGACAGGGCAGAAAGTAAAATCAGGGCAGACCCTTGATTAGCAAATAATGCAGCCTGTTATTTTACAGGTATATCTCATCTCAGTACTATCTGCACAAATGCAGGAGGCAAAAATAATTTTTATGAATCAAGCTGATGCTATGCCTTCAACTGATCATATGAAAAACAGTAAAGTCCCATATCAACCATTTTTATTTTTTAAAAATAATATTGAAACTTTTCAGACTTCCCTTACATGTGCATCCAAAACAATCACTTTTTAGATTTTTTTTTTTTTTGCATTTTTTGAACTTTGCAGGTCTTAATTCTTGGAACTTTTTGCAAATGGGAACACAGGAACCCATGGTAAGCAACGAATTTCCCATTTTTCTATTCTCCTGAAACGGCACCTTAACTATTGACAGTTACGCTCAGTCTTTTCCATACCTTTATTTGCTGTGACAATTTTTCTATAGGCTGTTTGATACAGAACTTTCTTCAGTTCTTGATAACCACTTCAAACAGTATTAACAGTAGATATCAAATTCAAAGAAGTAATCGCATTCAGCTACAGCACAGTGTCAATAAATAAAAACAAATTGCAAGTTAAAAGTTCCAGATAGCTCATGGAAGGTGCAAAGCCTAGTTAGTTCCTCCGATTAAATATTGGATCGAAGAGTGCATAGTTGAGTTAGAATCAAAATGAAAAGTTAACCTACCTACTGGTGATACTACTAACGAAGTACATATAACAGCACCAAAACAAAGAACTAAGTTTCTAAAAGCATTTGCAACTGTGATGAATATATCTAATCAATACTGCTGACAAAACCAGGTGTTGTTCATGTTTACTTGTTACACAAACCCGACCTAAATCTACCTTTATCATTTTGGACTGAATCAGAAGCAATTTCTGATGATCCACTTTTGACACCTATCAACAGCAGCATCACCTGTCAACGACTATTGCACACTGCATGTGGATGTTAGCAAGATGGCCATCGCTGTTGTGTTCAATTAAAAAACATCATTGTTGAGCTTACTAGAAGCATCAGCTCTTAAGCACTTCTGGACAGAAACTGTTCGTTTTCATCTGACCATCTGCAATAACTACATGAACAATCAAATGAGCTGTCAATATCATGTGCCCAATATTTCCATTAACCAAACTGTACTCTCCAAAGGGCTATGCAGCCGAGTATTTAGACCTCCTATATCTAACAAGAAGAACGTATCAACGGCTAGGTTTGAGAACAAATAAATGGAGATTTGTTTCCCCAGTTTTTTTTTCTAAATTGTGGATGGCATAACTCAAACTAGAGGGGACCTGCTACTTCCTATTATAAGGTTCAGGCTGTAAGTATATATAAGCCAACATACTGCTACACCAAAACACATTCATCACTTCATGTTCTCAATACCTAGCAGTGTTAATAATAACTCAAAGGAAGAAGTCTATATAACACCCTTAATTTTGATCAAAAGTCTATCTAGTATCATGATCTATGAAACCAGACATTTGACCTCCGAACTTTGCAATCTAGTTCAAATAACACCATGATTCGGTTTCGTATAGTGGTATTACCCGAATGGTGCAATTAAAAAGGGCGGATTTGCTCTGATCAAGTTAGGTCAATGCCAGGTGGGAGCCACATGAGTATCTCTCCTGTTGAGCTCCTAATCATGCTTCTATGTTTGTTGACCCTATAACTCTCTCCCTCTCTATTTCGATTTGGAAGAGAAACCCTCGTGAGCTTCACCTGCCATTTACTTAAAACTTACCTAACGTGTCATCCTACGTAACAAAACCATCCACTCATCACGCGACACAGGCAATATTACCATGCGAAACCGGATCAAGATGTTATTTGAACTGGATTGTAAAGTTCAAGGAGTCAAATGTCTGGTTTCATAGTTTAGGGTGCCAGACTGACTTTCGCCCAAAGTTTAGGGTGTTATATGGGCTTTTTCCTAACTCAAGTGAACAGGAAAAGAACATCTAAGTAGGTCTTAATATAACACTTGTATATTCTACTTAACATCAGGGATAGAAGGAAATGTGCTTCCAGACTAAATATTGCAGAAAGTAGAGAAGCAGCTGCAGTGTTAGAGTAACTCCAACCATTCAATTCCAGCTTATTTATTGTTGGTTACGAACTACGGGAAAAATATACGTAATATGTCAGACTTCTAATAGTTGGTGATATGTCAATCATGGCAAAGGATAAGCTGATTGAAGACTAGAGAGTCTAATTCAGTGACCTGAAACTACTCCTGATTGACCTCATTTCCACTGCCAGAAAGTCTAATCCAGCTTGCCCATCTTATATCAACCATTCAAACAAGCGAAATGTTACAAATCATCAAACATCAGACATGAAGATTCTACTAAACAGACAGCGAGACCAAACCTCAACAAATTCCACATGCGCGATTCCGGCTACACAGCACTAGTACTAAACGAAGGATGGCGCAGTTTGGAACTAAATTACAGAGTTGGGGGATTAACGCAAAGCTCAACAAATTCAAAAGAATTCAGGTACCCGAGAAAAAAAAACACACAATTCACCGCCCGATTGTACGGTGCTATCCTACACTCACGGACGCACGTAACATTTGTACAAGGATTTGTCTAATCCAACTTGTTCTATTAGCAAAATTCCACACAAATACTAACGCGAAAGCCCTATCGTGCGCAATAGATAGATAAGCCATAACGCATGCATGATATGCATGGATCAGATTACCAAAACAAAGGGGGATGCGAATTGGGGAGGAGATGAAGAGGAGGAGGAGGAGGAGGAGGAGGAGGGAGGAGAGCTCACGTTGTGTTGGACGGAACGCCGAGGAGAGAGAGGACGAGTGCGTCGCGCTGGGGAGGAGACGATGAGAGAGACGTAGAGGAGGATCCTTCTGGAGAAAGGCGTCGCGCCTTTTGGAACGGCTCACGCGCTGAGTTCTAATGGGCCTCGGCTTTGTGGTCCACACGTGTAGTGGAGCTGGCCGCTCTTCTTCCTCTCCCTCCCTCTCTCTCTGACGCTTGGAGTTAAGTGGTCTCTATGTATCTATCTAAATGCAGCATTCCTCTAAAAACATATACATTCAGCATGGACCGGGTTTGTGCGTCACCAATACAGCACATGCTAACCTCTTGTGATTATCTTGGATCGGGTTTGTGCGTCACCAATACAGCACATGCTAACTGACTCATTATCTTAAAGAGTTTGATCGAGTCGAACTGAGTTGGCTCATAAGCCTCCCCTACCCTAGTGAGATGGGTAGGGTAATAGTGATACTATAGCGCACAGCAAGGCTTGCTTCGGCACAGGAAATGCGAAAAGAAGGGAGTGACGGTGAAGGGAAACTTGTCTGCACAAGACCAGATTTCATATATATGAATATAGACATCAAGCAATGTCCCTTTTTAACATTTGCACAGGGGGGCTAGCTGTCTGTATCATCTTCTCTCTCACTATATGGAACCTCCTTGTTGCTGTCTATTCGACGAATGTACGGCGGCGAGGAGAGCAGCTCCGATCCCCGACCCATCCTCCGTCACCCTCAGCGTCACGTTCCGCGCCACTTCCTCCCCAGGATCTCCACCAGGGCTTCGCCCAGGTACTCCCTGAACACGGAGTAACCCTGGTACAGCCCGCCCTCAATCGCCACCACCGTCCTCTTCGGCTGCCCTCTCGCTCTCCCACTTGAGGCCGCGCCACTCCCGTCCCGCCCGAGCTTTTTCAGTATCCCGACGATGCCAGCCGCGGCTAGACGGGCAGCTCTGCGGGTGACGATGTCGCAGATTTTCACGACAAGCCTTCGAGTTTTCAGAGGGACGCCGGGGATCTGGAATGGGGATAATCAGATGCATGCCTTGGAAAGAACTGGTGCCGGAGCAAAAGCACACCATTGTTGTCGGAGTAACTCTACAGGTATTAAGGTGATCTAACGGAAAGCTAACCTTCAGATGTTCTTCCAGTATCCTTCTGACTTCGCTCAGATCCGGTGAATCGTCCTCACGAATTGCAGCTAGAAACGGTGTGCTGGATTGCAAATGGGAATCAGAAAACACATATCACAGTTAGTGCTAGTTTTTTGTGATTAAACCTTTGTTAGGAACTCATGTGCTAGTCAGCCAAAAAATCCCCTTAAAATAATGGGTTTGACATGCCAAGAGGACCAATAATTTGAAATGTTCCAGTAAAATATGCAACTAAGCTGCACGGTCTACGACGACTGGGTTAAGCAGATAAACACAAGCACATAACATAGGAGCTACTGAAATCTCACAAGAAACATTCAAAAGAAACCAGCTAATTCAATAAAAAGAATCAGGTCAAGCAATTTGCAGTCATTCCTACCCCCAATAATATGCATAAATAAACTAGCAGGAATCATGAATTCTATTCTCTTTTCCACAACACATAATTAATTAGAAGAAACAAACATTTCAAGTAGAAGATACCTCAAAATGAAAGGGGTTGATAGGCTATCAGCAGCATCACCAAAAACATCTGATTCTTGAGCCATTCTATGGAGCACCAGTCTCGCAATTTCCCCAAGATACATCCCTGATATCATTTTCTCAAAGCCCTGTAACAATGGTGACACATAATTTTCATCCTATTAATAAAAATACGAAGATGCCATAAGAAATTGAGATTTTATACAGCTTTGTACCTGATCATTGTGATTCTGTGTCTCATCATCCAAAGAGATGTCATAAGAAGTTCTTGGCAAATGTGAAGACCAGAAATTCCCCCATTCCATGTTTACTACCTGATGAATGCAACGTTTTAGGGTAAAATATGAGCATTAGTCCCTTTCTCCACAGGAACATTTAATCAGATAAATCAAACCGACAACAGATAAAGCAGAAAAATAATATACCATGCCTCCAGAGTTCGTAAGAAGACCCTGAGACTTAATAATTGCATCAGTGCGTTCAATATAGCAAGCATTGGTGCCAGCTCCGATGATCACTGCAGCCACTGTATCCTCATCATAATAATGCCCTAGAGCTAATGTCCCCACAGTATCATTCACCTAAGTACAAAATTACATGAATGATAATCATTTAAAAGGCACTGGTGTTAATATACGTACTAATAAATAGAAAAGAAGCACAACAGAGCATGCTTGTTAGGATATATGGAGACTTTTTTAGGGTAGCATTGTAACTGAATGAAAGAACAAATTTGCACAGTTTGGTTAAAAAAATGAATACGCAGCCATCATATGGTAAAAAACAAAAGGAGGAGGGCATAGCATCAGGCCAAGACATTTTGTCATTTTAGAATGGTATTATGAGCATACATGCATTACAACCATTGGTGGTGACAGCAGCATCAGATACCAACAAGACAATATAAATTCAGTATCGTTATAATTTGCATCATGTTGAATTCAGCAAAAGGAATATTACACAGTTACATGATACCAACAGAACTCTAGCATGAATGATTATTCAACTTAGTGTTTCACATTTAAACATAACATGATGTAAAATCGAGTATCATACAAGCTGATTACTTGCCTTTTAAGTTTCATCACCCTACCACAATAAGAAATGACAAATGCACGGCCGTCTACACCATAAGCAAAAAAACAACACTTCCGACACTTTTCTTTGTGTTCACCAAACATTATTAATTATCTCTCATTTCTTCCTGTGGCATATTACAGCCCACAAAGGCCAGGGCTTACAAGCAAGCTCGCAACTATGAACTACATATTTTTTATACATAAGCTGCTACAGCTAGGAAAATATTCCTTGTAATTTTCTAAGACTTATGCATCATCTTCTGAATCCGTTATTTGTTGACAATATATTTACACAGAAAGAAAGGGTGTCCACATTAGTAGTGGACGAACACTAAATAATAGTGTTTCAGGTCAGCCAAATGTGGTTCTCAATGGAATGAAAGGATAAAAGTAACTATTTGAGTGTTAAGCCAACAACAGTTGGGAAAGACCTACCAGTGCAGTGACTCGCACATTTAATCCACACCTAGCAAGCGCTTCATTTAAGCACTGAGCAACATCTTTCCCGACCTGAGGTTCCATGGTTCACATGAGCAAGTGTATAAAAATTAGCATGTCAAATTGAAGCAGAACAGTAATCATACATGAAAAGAAAGTAATATGAGCTTCCTTCTAAAAGAAATATAATTGAGTTAGAAAGTTGACAAATGATGGGCTAATAATAGGCATGTTATTACGCCCATAACAAACATCTTGCATACTAGACAAAACATGGCATGTTTACATGTCTTAGTAACATGCCCATTTTCTATACATGTAAGAATATACCTCTTTATCAAAATAGTTTATCTACTCAGGATCATCAAGACAATGTTATCTACTCAGGATCATCAAGACAATGTTAGCAAATTGTAGATTCACCTTATAGCATATGAAAATTTACTATACTTACCAATATTACAACATGTTAAGTTATATATACTAATTGAATAACATGGAAATAAGAATTATGGGGAGTACAACGGCACAAGAAAATAATTTTGGCTTACCATGTCTCCAATTGAAAATCCTTTAGTCCACCTAATTAATGACCCTGAAGACACTGAATTTTGTCTAACAGGGAAAGAAAATGTAAAACCAAATGCACTTTTTTCATCTATTCCATCGTCTCTTTCAACAAAACTCTTTAGTGCCAAGGCAACAAAGTTGAAAAAATCCTGCAATTGGCATGGAACTCAGAGACATGTACTAAAAACATATATTACAAAATGGAAATAATAAGATGAAACAAGTACCTCAGTTGTACCCTTGGTCAATTCCTCAGGGATGGGTTGATGTTCAACCTTCTGAATGACAATTACGGACCCCGCACCAACTTCTACTCTCAAGACTCTAAAGTTTGTTCCTCCAAGATCAATGGTATAATATATACCTTCTTCGCTCCTGTCGAAGTGCACGATCAAGCCAATTTAGTATGGTTGTTCCTTAGATAAAATGCAAAAATAATGGGACAAAAAAAAAGCTGTTGACATTGTCAATAATTGCTCAATTGGGCATGGTATATGTAAAATTAATGAACCATTGCATCATACGACAAGAATGCTATTAACAAAAAGGTATATTTGAAGTGATAATCTTCAATTGCTGTACCCATTTGGTCTTAAAAGAATCTTGGGAAAACAGCACAATTGCGTGTTTGAGTGTTACAGTGCAAATGGCACTTGTGGCTGTCAGATTTGGGTGGTGTGGCCTGGATGCAGGTTGGTGGAACAACCCGATCCAACAAATTTGCGGTCACCTCGCCGGTCAGCCCCGCCATCTAGAACACTGCCCCCAACATCCACCGGGAAGTATCCCTAGGGTTAGGGGGCATCTTGCAGCCCCCTCTCGCTGCATCTCCAACCGATGTTGCTGAATCTCTGTAAAAAAAGGTCATATCATCCCAGCACGTCGAGTCAACGTTGTCGGAATCGGTTTGCCCGGCCCACGCCTTCGTGTCTCCGCCTCCGCACTCAGCTGCATCGTGTCTCCGCACCGTCAGCTCTACCGCGCAACCGGTAGATTGATTTTTTCTGTTTTTGTTAGAGATTTTGTAGGAGGTGTAAGGGAGAGTTGGGAGGAGCACAATAACCACCACCACGAGCATTTTTAAGTAGTATACAGTATCAAAAATATCAGAAAAGTAACGGCCCAAATTTGTTTACTGTTCGATGAACACGTCAGGAAAGCGAAGAGCCAATTTTGTTTATCGTTCCACAGTAGGGCCAAACAACAGCACGAAGAACCAAAAAAGGGTGAAACAAAACGTTTGAAACGATCCAACTTAGTGGCATTCAGACGACTAGTCCAAATGATAAGCCCAAGGAGTCGTGCATTGTGGGGAAAGTAGCAAGAAAATGCGCGTCGTTGTGCGCCGGTGTAAATGATCAAAGAAGGCGTCAAGTAAGAAACTCTTATCTAGCGAGCATAAAAGCAATAAGGCAAATCTGTGCTCCTAGCATTTCACACGGACACCCAAAAGAAAAGCGTGAAATGCGCATCACTGAATATCATTCGGAAGGCAAGAAAGCAAGAACCCAATAAAGAAACCACATTGGTATATGCACACAAGATGAACATGGCAACCAAGCAAGATGGCAAGATGCAAGAGTATGATCCAACAACCAACAACGTCTCAATTAAATAACAGAAAAAAAATAAAGTTTTTTTTGTTCTAATTACGAATCGTAAAAAAGAGGAACCGAAAGAAAGAAGCGCTACAAATCATCAAGGAATCGCGAGGCCACGAACCAGGAAGGCAGAGATAGCAGTAAGGAACCGCAGGGCTGTACCCGTTGGGGAGCGAGTCGACGAAGGTGAGCAGCATCTTGAGCTTGCTCCCGCCATCGGACGCGAGGCCGGCGTGCATCTCGACGACCATGGCGTCGACGACCTGCCGCAGGCGCGAGGGCGGCGTGGCGCAGCTCTCCTCGAACTCGCGCAGCAGCGCGACCGCCCGCCGCCACCGAGCCCTCGCCGACGACCGGCGGGCCACCAGCCCCGCGGCGATCGCGCACGTGGCCGCCGCGCACCCGCCGCCACCCCGAACCCCACCTCCCCATCCCCGACCTTCCGGCGCGCGCCGATCACGCCATCCCAGGCGCCTTCTCCTCTCTCTCAAACCACAAATCCCACCCCACCACCCCCAGCCTGCGCGCCCAGGACGCTGCGGCCGGCGGCGCGCGCAGGGTGCTCGACGGAATGGCGAATGGGATGGAACAGAGCAGCGGGCACTGGAGGGGACTAGTACCGGGTGCGGGTGGGGCTGGCGAGCGGAAGGGGAACGGAGAAGAAGGGAAGGGAACGGAACGGAAGAAACAAGCCAGGGGGAGAAATAGTTGTTGCCTGCGATATGGTCGGTTTCCTATCTATATATTTTAGAGAAAAGTAAATGAGCTCACAGCTTATTAAAAAAACATATGGTACAGCCAAACAACTTTTATTCTACGTATGATTCATTTAGGCGCATGTCATCTAATTTTCTGACAGTATTAGTTTAAAAATGCATCCTGTACTGAAAGTTTTCTAAACGTACATATCGTAAACATCAACTAACAAAAGTCACGAAAAATTTTGAAAAAAATTATAAATGTACTTCATAGATTACTCTACCTAACTCTACCTATATATAAAATTGTAAGTTCAAATTCATTATATTTCAAGAGTTTAAATTTGTCAGAATTTTTTTTTTTTTGTAACTCTCGATATATAATGAATTTGATCTTGAAACTTCATACATAGGTAGAGCAATTTATGAAGTACATCTACAATTTTTTCAAAATTTTCGTAACTTTTGTTAGTTAGTATACTGTACTATGTACTGTGAAAGTCTGTGTGCATGAGATATGTTATCTTAGTTTAAAAGTAATCTCAATTAACAAATTTAAGAACAACTTTTCACAATATCGCGTGTCATCTTTTTCATCCACCTCCACTTTTCCCTCTTCCCGACTCACTTCTCTCACTTTCCTTCCTTCCTATCTAAAAATAAATTTTTAAATTAGGAAATTTTAACTTTGAAAATTTTAAATAACAAGTTTCTACTAGAAAAAAATTTCAAATCCGAAAGTTTCAACTTGAAAATTTTCAAATCGAAAATTCTCATATCAGAAAGTTTCAACTCGAAATATTTTAAATCAAAAAATTTCAAATTAGAGAGTTTCAACTTGGAAAATTTCGTCTTGAAAAATTTCAAATCGAAAAGTTTCAACTCAAAAAATTCAACTCAAAAACTTTTAGTTCAAAAATTTTCTATTCAAAATTCAACGTAAAAAATTTTAAATCAAAAAAATTCAAGTCGGAAAGTTTCATCTCGAAAAATTTCAAATTTAAAAGTTTCAACTTGGAAAGTTTCAAATCAAAAAGTTTGAACTCAAAACTTTTAATTCAACAAACTTTCGGTTTGAAAAGTTTTGATAAAGAAGCTTTTGAAAGTAGTTAAAAGTGCTTGTTTTCAAAAGCTTGGGAAATTTTGAAATACAAAACTATTATTCCTTTGGTTACAAATAGTTGTTGTTTTGGATATCGATACGGTCTTCAAAACACACTTTGACCGCTAATTTTTATTGTATTATATTTAAAAAACTAATAAAATTATAATATTATAAAAGTACTTTTTGAGATAAATTTGCACATATGACTTCTATATATCTAATTTAAATATTTAAAAAATATTGAATATAAAAGTTTTGAAAGTTTGACTACGCATATGTCCAAAACGACAACTACGACCGGAGGAAGTATGAGTTTGGAGAGAATGAAATGGATGAGGAAAAGAGATGAAAGAGGTGCTGCCACTTATCACAACAACCTCGCCTTTGAGGAGGAAAGGAAGTGGGGAAAATAAAAATATGATGTCACCTGTCACAAGGAGAAAGCACTCTCAAATGAGCAATTCCCTTCAATTAAAATATATCATTAGATTAATGTGGGTTTCATACACGTGCATTTAGTTTCCTATGCTCCAAACAAACGTTAGCTAGTCGTTTTGCAAAATAAATGGATAGTATTTTTTTATGTATGTTGAGAAGAATACAAGATACAACAATATAGGGACAATGGGTTAAGAATCGTAGTCATAGTATACTACAGAGTATAGACAAGCACTAGATGGTGGTGATGCCAATGACAGCAGTCCAACATAACCGAAGTACCGAAACCGCCCTAGTCAATCACCAAACCCTAGAAACTTGGAATTTGGAAGCAAAAAAAAAAAAGACGGCTACGATCATGCCGTGGCCATCAAATTGCATCTGAGATTACGGAAAATGAAAACTTTCGCGTGTGCGGCGGAACATTCAGAAATTCACAAATCCGCGCGGCCAGCACGTGCAGTACCTCCACTTCCAGTCCACTCCTCCACATGACCTGAGCAGGCAGGCGGCAACGGTGGACCGCGCGCGGGCGGCCATCGAGCCAAGTGGTGGGCGTGCTCCGGGGGACGGGAGAAGACGGGAACGCCCCCGTGCGCGCGGCGAAACTGTTGATACGGGCGGTGGTGCGTGGCGATGGCATACGCGGGTTTGACCTGTGTCGAGGGTGGCGGAACGGCCCGGCCATTCCAAACCATAGCCATGGGAGCTCGGCCAAGCACGAAAAATGTATGGCTTATCGTGGCGGGATAACTTCTACACTGTCTGGGCAAATTAGCGTGCTCCTTTACGCTCACCTGTGCTGCTACTGCGTTTCCGGCAATTAATTATCACATGCCGAGTCTTTTACAGTGAGAAAATCTAAATTTATAAATACACATGTAAAGATTAAATTTATATTAAAAAAAGGAGATGCAGAAAGTTAAATAAGCGATGATTTCGTCATTTGGGCGGTTGGGGCTCGGGAGTTGGCGCTTATTTACGGTGCTGACACTCGGCTGGCTGGCTGGCTGCTGCTGGCGGGCCAGCGGCGCGCCTTTTGACCGGGACCAGGCGGGCGGGTGCGGTGGATGGTGGAAATGAATCGCCTTCTGCTCACTGCGCCGCGTCGTGTGCGCCACCAGCGCAGTCCATAAAATATAAATGGCCTGTACGTCCATCCGTCGACCCCACCAGCCAGCCTCCAGCGTTTTTCCTCCCTCTCCATGCTAGCTGCGTAGGTAAGTTAGGGCGGTTGCCGCTGCATAATAATTCGTGCTTCCTCGAGTCCTCGACTCCGTCAGTTCGGTACGTACCCTCTGTAAAATTTGTCGACCGATGGATCCCAAGTTTACTACGGGCCTGTTTGGTAGAGCTTCGATTCCAGCCTCGAAATCAAAACGACTAAAATAAAGTGAATTAAGTTTATATTTTGGTCTAAAATGTAAATAAGATGATCTATCTAAACACTCTTAATGTATTTCATGTACCCAGCTTCCGTGAATCCCATGAACTAAAATTTGAACGGATTCTCGAATCTGGAGGTTCTAATCCCCGCCAAATGCGCCTACGTAGAGTTGATTGACGGCCTGGCTCAACGGTATAGCCTGAGCACCAACTCAGCAAGTCGGGATCGGCCGGTGCGCTGTCCCCCCCATCGTGATTTAGGCACGTAGGGAACCGTTTTAGCAGAGGGTTAACTCTCTTATTAATTGGGACGGGCGCTCCCGCGTGAGCATGCATGCCAACTCATGCATGCATCGTATTTTATAAGACATAGTATTTCTTTTTTATTACATGGACTAAAAAATATTAAAAGTGACTAGATTATCCATAATTACTATGGCTAAGCATTATATTTAATACATATATTTGTAGAGATTATGAAGTAAGTTTGATATTTATTAGAGGTATATAGGAATATTACACTAATTTTATATCAAACTACAAAATACATCTTATATTTTATAAATAAAACCATTTAAAAATATACCTTATAAATTTGGACATGAAAGTATTTTAGCAGGAAAAGGACCAGAGCAATATGTCATGCAAGGTATCACCCATTAGACCATCTCCAACCGAGTCCCTCCGCTGCCGCCGAGAGCCGACAGAGAGAGGATCCTCCCCGAGGGTTGCGCCATGATTCCCCTCCTGTTGGCTCGTTGGTGTGGACGCTAATCGCCGAGGATTGCAAGGCAAGACGGACAAAGGCGGCAATGCTAAGGGCGTCGTCGCGAAGGAGCGAAGGTGGTCGGCGTCACCACGGAGAGAGGACGAAAGCGACGGAAATCGACAAATTTTGAGGTACGATCGAGACCACCATATTTGCCGATTTGAAATGGATTTGGTTGTGGGATCTTCGATTGAACCGAGTGTCATCGATCTGAAATTGGGGGAAAACGTGGATGTGGTGAAATTGGGGGGAAAACCTGGATGGGGGAAAACCTAGGTGAAAACCTGGATGGGGGGAAACTTGGACGGCAGTGGAGAACATAGATCGGGAAAAATGGTGATAGTTGCGTTCGGTGATGCTGTCCGGATTGTGTACAAGATTGATTGAATGAGCTCTATTTCGAATTAGTGCAGTGTTTCACCATTTCGGACCGATTCTTAGCAGTGGAGGGAGATTTCTTGATTTCAATGTGTCCATTAGGCTATTGTGTACTGGGTGGAGTGATTGGATTATATGGTTACTAGTGAAAAAATTTTCGTAATCACGGCATGAACACAACACACCATGCTTGGCTGTTTTCGAGAAAAAACCGAATGCTTTGCTATTCAGTACTTGTGCAGTTCAACTAGCATGTAAAATAGGTTGCAATTACTGATAGGAAGTCCTACTAATGTACATTACTTAGTTCATTGCAATCAAATTATGTATAGGCACAAATTCGTTATTGCTGCATACCAGATTAGTTTGTACGTCAATTCAGGAGTTGACGGCCGGAATATTGGTGGAGTGTCTAACTTCGATTTTCGAGGTGACGAGAGGCGGTTGCATCTTTGGCAAATCTGGTCTAGATGTGTTTCACGAACAACATTGAAACTGTAAGGAGTATGCAGAGAATAGTAAGAGATCCTCAAGTGGTAATGCTCCTGTGATTTTCATTTTGGCACAAAACATTGTCCATTTGCTTAAGTACCAAATTGTCAAAGATGCATCTTAGGTCATGGCTTGTATTGAAACAATACGATGGCTTGTATTGAAAACCTTAAGTTGGTCGATAAACAATGAAACAATTGCACTTCATTTCAACTAGCATGTTTGATATCTGTGTCATATTTCCTACTGTCTGATATTTGATATCTGTGTCATATTTCTGATAATCGGTTATTGTGTCATGTCGATGTTTGATATCCTGCTCCAACTTGTATGCCACTTTGAAGAAGGGCATGTTTCAAAGAGAGTCTAGTTCTAAGCAGTACTGAGATAAGGGCATGTTCTCGTGTGGTTGAAACTACAGGTTGTGAAGAATTAAAGCTAGCTTAGGTATTTGGGTTTGGCAGAAATGTGCCAAATATTATTATACACTTAGAGGCTAAATCAATTTGCATTGGTAAGGACTGAACTTTTGATTTCTTCATAGGTTAGCAGTGATTTAAAGAATGTCAGCTTGTTTTAAATCAATGAGATCGCACCATTCACATATGAGGGTATGAGCCAAGTAGCTGATCCTGTTGCCAAGTTGTATGGCTCAATTAGCTTGTATGAGCCTTGTTGTATGAGGCAACATTTACCATGTTTTTCATTAGGTCAATTAGTAACACCACAGAAGATGCAAAAGCCGATTGTTCCTGTGTGGTTGAAACTACAGGTTGTGAAGAATTAAAGCTAGCTTAGGTAGTTGGGTTTGGCAGAAATGTGCCAAATATTATTATACACTTAGAGACTAACTCAATTTGCATTGGTATGGACTGAACTTATGATTTGTTGATAGGTTAGCCGTGATTTAAAGAATGTCGACTTGTTTTCGACAATGTGATCGAGCATTCACAATTTAGCGTATGAGCCAAGTAGCTGATCCTGTTGGCAAGTTGTATGTGTGATTATCTTCTATGGCTCAGTTAAAGTTGGCCTGGGGATATGGTATGTGTGATTACCCCGAAGTAAAGGGGATATGGTGCGAGAGTAGCTAAAGTTGCTCCTCGTCGTTGCGATTTACCATCTATGAGTGGCCATCCATTTTCTTCATGTTCTTTTGTTGGTATAAATGGCTAGACAAATATGTTCTCATTATTTTCTGCAGACATTATGTTACTTGTTTCGTGGTAAAATGCTTTCTTGATTATGTTTCCTCCGCATTGCCTTGACATTGTTATTTTGCTATATTTGTACAAGCCAGTTGGGTAAATTTTCCATTACGCAGCACAACATACCCAATTGCTCGGTTTTTTGTTCCACATTTGTGTTTATTTTTAGTACACACCACCAATATGGATAATTTACCACCAAAAAAAACAACTCCTGAAGATTCCATCAGATATAATAGCTTGTATGAGACAAGTTGTATGAGGCAACCTTTACCATGTTTTTCATCAGGTAAAATAGGTACACCACAGAAGATGCTAAAGCCGATTGATCAGATAGTTTTCTTTACCTCTTCACGTGATTTTAAGACCTCTTGTACCGTTGTTCCTCGGCAACTCTGTTCATGTAATTTATAACCTTTTCAAATCCAATAACCAGTCATTTAGAAGGTAATGTTCAAAGAAGATCTAAAGTGAACCAACATATAGAGATAGAGCAGATGCAAATAGTTTGAGGTCATCATTTGTAACCTGGCAATATTTATCCACGTAAGGGCTTACAGTTCCCAGCTCACATAATGTCTTCCACTGACAATGCAAGTAAGACTGGCCTTTTCATTTTATATACAATTCCATATCCTCCCACTGACAATGTAAGTATGTGTAATTTGATATGCTTGTATGGGTCAATTAGCAGAACTGAAAAGCAGAATGAGAGAAATATATATGCTTGTAACTGCAAAGGTTCAAGCATGTGAACTAAAATTAACCAGTGATCGGCTGCTGCATATGCTAATAATCACATTTACTTGTTTCTGTGTGAGCAAAGTAGATCTTCATATAAATGCTTTACTTGTTATATGCAGAATTGCATGAGCCAACTATATCCTCATAAATGCTTTACTTGTTTGCGTGTGAAGTATCTGTCCGAAGTATTGTCCTTACGTGCTGTTTTAGATGGACTCGGAGACCCTTCGAGGCGTCATCTCCAGATGCGAGATCTGGCTTTGGAGGAGAGAGCCGAGCGGCTCAGACGCTTCTCTCGGGACAACTTCCTTCCAAGTGATGAGCCGTGGGCCAATGACATTAACAACAAGACTTCTTCGCGTCGAGTTCATAGTCGAAGCGGCTTGGAGAAGATGTCGTTGGACACGGTTCACTTTACCACTCCACCTTCTCCGTGTGGTTTCGCTCACCTTGCATCCGCCGAGGAGTTGATCCGGACGACGTAGTGCCCGGACTACACCAGGCCGAACAACTCCCCTCAATGACTACTCCACGGATTCTCTACTTAGCGAATGTGGATTCGAGTCCGATCGTTCGGGCCACTATGTTTAGATCTTCATGTGTGTTGTATGCTTTAATTTCGACCATGTGGCTTTCAACCGCTAAGTGAGCTTTATTGTATTTTGGACCATCTAGCTATGAACTTGTAATCCTTACCGTAATTTCAATCAATGTGATGTCTGTTTCATGCTGAATCATATTGTTCCCACATTGCTTTGCCATGATTCCGTAATAACGTTTGATATCTGTGTGCTTTCAATGATCAGGGAGGACGACATGGACCCTTTCTACTCGAACTTCATTCAGGAGGACTTGGATCTTTGTGGTGCACGGGTTATCTCCTCCTAAGCACCGCCAACCATGGGCACGACTCATGCCGCCTCGAGTGGTCCACGCACGTGAAGAAGGGACGAAAAACAGCTCCAGAGCCGAGAGGACCAAATGGATCACAGAGAGGATGAAGTTCTAGTCTCAGCTTGGTTGAATGTGAGCCTAGACCCCATTGTTGGGAAGGACCAATCATCGGACACGTATTGGACCAGAATTGCTGATTATTACACAACTTATAGCAAGGAACACATGAAAGCAAGATCGAAGAAAGCATTGGTTAACCGCTGGTCATTGATAAATGAGTGTGTTAGCAAATATGCTGGGTATCTCAATCAGACCGACGGTCTACATCAGAGTGGGAGCACCGAGCGTGATAGGGTAAGTAATTGTCCCCGTCTGTAGTCAACACTTGTAGTCATGTTGTAATTGTCTTCTCTTTTTGCAGATGGCCCATCTTTGTACGATGTACCAGACATTGAGGCAAGCCATTCGCGTTCCACCATTGTTGGGTACTACTTGCGGATCATCCAAGTGGTCTTCGTGACTTGTCCCACAGAAGCAAAAAAAGACGGACGGCATGAAGGGTCCAATGACATTCCTATCGGCGATCCTCGCAAGCATCTCTCGATGAGTGGAAAGGCCATAAGGCCGGACGCTGCGAAGGCTGCGAGGAAGCGTGGTGGTACGTCTAGCATGTCATCGTGGGTGCGTCTCGAGCAATTCAACAAGATGAATGAGTCCAGAGTCGCTCTGGTGGAAATCTGAAATGAAAAGGCGGCTACTATGCTAGAAATAAGTAAAAAAAGCGGCCATGTCGAGGAAGCGAGAATGAAAGGATTATGAATATTGACTTGAACTCGTGTAATGGATTGCTTCAGCGAGTACTACGAGAGTCGATGAATGAGATTATGACGAGTCGTCGGCAATGAACAAGTAATTGTTGCCTTCTGTCATCCCCTGTCGAACTATCTAGATCGAGTTATGCGTCCCTCTACTATTGTGTAATGTTGTGTTAATGTTTGAACTACCTTTATTTATTGTGTGAACTACCTAGTTGTATTGTGTGAACTATCTAGTTTGAGGAGGGCCTCTACTATTGTGTAATGTTGTGTTAATGTTTGAACTATATAGTTGTATTGCAGACTTCACCGGATTTGTAATGTCCGCATTGCCGGTTATCTGCTTTTGAGCTTTCCATTTCATTTCACGTATGACCAAGTTCACTTATTTATTGAACCTTACATTGATACATAACACTCTCACAAGGAAACATAGCTTACACTTGCATTATCCCGTCCGTGACCAAAGGTGTTCGACCAGATCCGCTTTGCAATCGATGGTGAAGTTGGCGATCCCTCCGCCTTTGAGTTGCTTGTATGCGATAAGCAAGACCGACCCGTTGGTGACGTCCCGTAACTCACGGAGTTCCCATATAGTCGAAGTTCATTTCTGTGGTGGCCCATTCTCTCATCCTCCACGATCATGTTATGCAAAATGATACATGCAGTCATTATATGCCTTAACGTACTCTGGTGCCAACATCGCCGGGCCCCGACAATGGCAAACCTAGCTCGAGCACTCCAAATGCTCTCTCGACATCCTTCCTTGCGGCAGATCGCAGATCTGAGAAGTGGATCCTCTTGTTTCCCATCGGTATTGAAATCGCCTTAACAAAGGAACCCCACTCGGTAAATGCCATCCATGAGGTAGTACCCCATGTCGTCATTTGAGTGTCAAGGAACGATGTAGTTTATCACGGGAAGTACCATCATTTTCCCTAGAAAATATGTTAGAACGGTGTAACACATTAATATCGTTCATGCTTCTGGCATACCGAAAAAAGCATGCCAAATCCACAAGTCGTAAATAAGCAAACCGCCGAGGACTATGGAAGGCTTGTGAGTATGCGGTGAATGCCCCTTGCCATGCTTTGGACAGTTCTTCTAGGTCCAATGCATGCAGTCGATGCTACTAAGCATAGCAGGGAAACCCCTGTGCTCACCAACAGCAAGGAGTCTAGCAATGTCTTCCGCGTTAGGAGATCGGAGGTACTCCTCCCCGAAAACCTCCACCACCGCCTTCACGAACTTCTTCAGAGCTACAAGGGCCGTGCTTTCCGCAATACGGAGGTACTCGTCCCACGCGCGCCGTGAACGCCGTCGCTTAGCCGACGGAGAGTCACTGTTACTCAAGAGGATGCAAACCAAGCTTCCTCCGATCCCTCCTTCTTTGAACCAAACGTCGTGTCCTTCAACAGCATTCGTTATTCGCAAAAATAGGGACCGGCTCATCCGAAACCTGCGTAGGCGGAACGACTTAGACAAAATGAAACCTTACAAGTACATCATTCATCTTTCTTTGTAATTACGGTTTATTACCTCCTTTGAAAAATGCGTGGCGCATACCGGGAAGAAGCGGTAATCACCATAAAGCCGAGCCGCCTTCCGCGTGACCTCGGTTGATCACCGCATGTCCTGGAACCGATCCGTCGCCGGTTCGTACCTCGCCTGCATCTCCTCCTCCTCTGCGATTGCGAGAGAAGGGTGTCCTCATCATCGATAAAGCCTAGTTCATCACTTGAGGAAGAATTGACCGACTCATTTTGAAGTTGGCAATGGGTTGTGGGTGACTAACTCGATGAATGCAACCCTCAATATATAGAATGGTGGGTTGGATGAGAGGAGGAGGAAAAGTTAGGTATTTCGGGAAGGGAAGGAATAGGGAAGGAATCGGTTGGAGTGCATTCTTACGGAAGGAAGGGAATCCTTCAGAGGCTGGGAAGGAATGAAATCCAGGAATCGGTTGGAGATGGTCTAGAGAGGAACCCCATTAGAGAGGAACCAAGACACGTGGAAACCGATAGAAACCCCACTGGGTCGATTGGATGTACGTAACACGTGTTTTGGTGGGTTTCGCTGGATCAGCTACGCCGAGACGGATTGAGCGCGTCGTCCCTGGCTCCGCCGCCGTTTTCATGCTCCTCCTCCGTAGCCGTCGCCGAGTTAACCGTCTCCACCGGCTTCGTCGGCCACGTTGTCAAGGCCAACACATGCAAGGAGATGGGCGGATGGCCATGGCATTGGCCAAATGTGAGGTCTCATAACCGGGGAATCAGAAGACTCACCGATGTGAGATAGAATCACGAGACGATATGCATTGATTCAACAGGATACATCAAGACTTGGGGAAGAAGGGAACAGGGAAGAACGTAGAGGAGGAAGAGGAGGATTCAATCCTTATCATTTTCTACTTTTCGTTTCTGTTATAGACCCCTCTTTTATACTATTACTTACACCTAATCTATGGCCCACTACTCAGCACTGCCTTCTGCTTCCACGCACTCTTGGTGACGTTGCGTTCCCACCGCGAAAACGTCTTGCTCCTTCCCGCCTTCTTCCATCTGCTCACTCCGTATCTTCCCGCTCTGGTCGACGCTCCTGACACCAAACTGTGCAACGGCGGCAGTGGCAAGGCGAGGAAGGAGGTCGAGGACGTGATCCCATGGCTCGGCGTGTTCCCGCGTGCATGACGGCGATCACACCGATCGAACTCGAAACGTTGATTTGGCGAGCAATTCAGAATTCTTGTGATCAATCTTACTCTTGTATGACTTTAGCCTCTCAGTTTACCCCTCCTGCTTAGGATGCTTGTGATGATCATGGAAATGTCAGCGTGCGTTGGTCTATTCAAAAGCTTAAGAATGCTAGATGATGAGTGGTTGTAGTGTGCGTAAATCAATAAGAACACGCAAAGCTTCTATTTGATCTTTGATCAAGAAATTAAGCTTCATCTGCTAATTTGCATTGCTGTTGGACATCGAGTTACTGTGTTACTCCTTCTTTCTAAGTTTATAAGGTGTATTTTATGAATAATCTTATCTATAAATATAGAATGTATTTCATATTATAATACAAAATTAGTATGATGTTCTGTATATACTCCTAATAAATATACATCTTTACGTCATATTATCTATATGCATATATTGAATATAGTACTTGACGAAGGTTAAAAGCCTATTACTTATTTAGACCCTCAATTATTCGTAACTTTACTTTGTTAATAGGCCTGCAATACATAAAGTCTATAATATATAGAATGAAACCCATCCTTAATTATCTGAACGGTTGGGTCTCTGATTAGCTCAGTTAAGATAGTCAAAACTTTACTTTACACTGGTCGTTGCCGACTAGTGAAAAGTCACCCTGACTAGTGGCACTGCTCAGGGACAAGCAGTTCCCCGCATACGTCTTCATGCAGAGACTTATCTGATAGGTCCACCAAAAGTTATCTCTAGAAAAGACACTCTTTGGCGAAAAAACACCATTTGGCAAAAAGACACCTCTCAACTACACGATGCCCTTTGAAGAACAACTGCCGTCTTTTCAATCAAGATAAATAGGGAGCCAATCAGCGTTGTTAAGGGCATCTGGAATCTAATCTAATGAGGCATCGCATAGAAGATCTAATCCAGAATAGGCAATAGACATTCTAAAATTATTCATTCTGTAAGTTATATACTCTGTAAGAGCCACTTGACTAATAAAAAAACAATCTTAATCCTTATTCTCCTTATCTTGTTTACTAAGAGCCCACGATCATATTTTCGTAAGTTCGATAAAGGGATCTTAGGTCATGAACATCGACAATACTATATAGTCATTTTCAATAACTTTTTAGAGTATATACAAAAAGAGATACTGCATGCATGTTTCTATTCTAACTCATGGCTTCTGCAGAGGTAAAATGCTATAGCGGAAGAAATATTGACATGTGCTTGCTATTTCAATCACACATGTTGTTATCGACTACTTTTGCCCTCTTCAGCATTTTCAAATGTGGTGCTTTCGTATGTCCCTTTTTTTCACAGTACGTGGATCTAAACAATACCAAAAAAGGTACTAGTTTAGATCCTTAGTGCAATTTTCATTGTTTAATAGATACTCACTTCGTCTTTGTTTATGGGACGTATTTTTTGAATGATTTTGTCTATAAATACATAACATGTTTCCTGTTCCATGCAAATTAGTATGGTGTTCCATTTATACCCCTAATAAATTTACAAATTTACTCAATACTCCCTTTAGTCACAAATAGTTATCGTTTTGGATACAGGTGCAGTCAAGTTTTTAAAATTTTGGCTGTTAATATCTTTTTAAATAATTAAAATAGATACGTGAAAATCATATATGTAGATTTCTCTTGAAAAAGTTTTTTCATAATATTATGATTTTTTGTGTATTATAAATATATTATAATTCAGATTAGTACTTAAAGTTGTATTTTAGAAACTGTGCGCCGATATCCAAAACGATAGCTATGTGTGACCGAAGAGAGTGTTATCTAGATGTATGCATTGAATGGATAATTTGATTATTTTTAATACTTTTTATCTATATGTAAAGAAATATACGGAGGAGTACGGCTGCCGTTCTTTCCTCCTTTTGTTTTTTCTCCCTAGGTCACTTTCTTTAGGAGGCGCCTTGGTAGTCGCTTGACGACCAACAAGTACAACGCCACCAATTTAAATATATTTCTAAACGTTGTTCTTAGAAGCCGCCATGCTGCCATCAAATGAATCAGTGAATCACGCCCCCTCTGTTCTGAAACGTAGTGGTGGCAGCAGGCATTTAAATTGCTCATTACATTAAGCCGAGCGTGATTAAGGGATAACAAAAACTATTGCAGGTTTAGTAAAGAAATTGCACGCGTATATGGATTATAATGGAGTGGAGGTTTTCGATCGTTTATATTTTTGCCGTTTCCCTCGGAGGCAGGCGTGCGGCATGCGTGCTGATGCGGAGTGTTAGAATGGGGAGCAATTATTAACCTGTATTTGTGTGTCGGTGAAGCCGCGAGACCAGTCAAGTGTTGAAGTCAAAAGAATAGTCTACTGCTTGGGTGGGAGTAGAAGAATCTGAGGTCGTTAAAGTTCCACGAGTTTTTGAAAAAACAAAAAACAAAAGTTCCACAAGTATTAACGAACTTTGCCTCTACAGGATGTATACTCTATGTGTGCATGCTGGCCTTTTCTGGTATCCTGACGTGGCAATGTCCACCTGTTTTTTTTCCCCCTTCCTGTGGTGATTTTTTTTTCGATTGAAATATTGACCCAGACAATTTTCTTAGCAAATTAGATTTCAGCTAGCAACTTGCAGCGAGAATGAAACGGCAAAGCGATAATTGAGGATGCCATGCATCAAGTTGTGGTTCAATTATTTAACATGACAAAAATTTAAAAAAAAAATCTTAAAAGATAATCTGAAGGTTCGATAATATGCGTCTCAATGTGTACTCGTTTCGCCAATATTAATTATCAACCCAAAGTTGGGGTTGGCACGGTGTAAAATACGACGCTACATTTCATTACATACTTACTACATATGTCACGTTGGTTGAAATATAGAAATAGCAGGAACCGTATAGTTTGGTGAATATTATGGTTGTTGCAAATGTGATGAATCCAATGTACGTCGGTCCTTCATAAATTAGTAGATCAGGTTACTACTCTACATTCTGTGATGACATTTTGCGATTCAGTTATTGCTTTTCTATATATTGACCGGCTGATAGAACTATACTACATAAGACAGCAAATGTAGCCGCAATTAAAGCACGTGCATTATGTTCCGCATCGATATGTTGACTATTCAACGAATTCCTCAGTCAGCTTTCACAGTCGAGAAAGACCATACCATAGCATCGGACGTGGATCGTCTGCCGTATACGGCAGAGTACCGTTGAGAATCTGCTTCCCATAGCATCATACTATGTTGCATGTATATTTGGGGAGATCCAGTCTTGATTCCAGCTCAAAGATTTTGGGGCCAATCCCCAAATCATTTTTTTGACTGTCAGGTTTCGTCAAGGGGTAGAACGGATATTTGGCGGAGCGCCGGAGGGCATAACGGGAAATGGAGCTTTGGAGGGAGCAAGGATTCAAATATCACCGAGATCTCGGTTTTTGGACGTAAACGATTTTTGAAATGCTGGTCGGAGTAAAAAAAATTAAACAAATTTGCTACAGTATCTCGGAAATCTCGACGAGATCTTGCCATTTTTGACCAAATTTGATGTTTGATGACCGGAAATTGATCGGTAATCCTTAAGAAAGTCATATGGAATGAAAATTTGTTGAAAAATTGAATTTTTGAGATAGTTTTTTTAAAACTTTAGAAATATTATCAAATTTTTATAAAATTGTATGTGCTTTATCCTAAGATGAAAAATTTATGGTACTATGCTAAGAAGTGTAGGATCATACATAAAATTTTTCAAAATAATTTAACTTCGTTTGTTATCTTTAAAAAATCAAAAATAGAATGAAAATAATTGGGACAGTAACATTGTCATAATTTTATAAATTTTCTCGAGTGTGATCATGATCCAAAGTTTCTATAAGAGCTTTTCCTTATAACCCTTATGCAAAATTTTCAAAAAATTTAAGCATTTTTGGTTGCTGAAGCAAATCTATGTATTGATCATCGTGCTTTTATCAGGACGCAGCACTATCAGAATTTTTGGAACTTCTTGAAACTTGATCATCAGATAAAAATTTTATAGAAACAGTGATGATAAATTAGGACCATTCACAAAAAATTTCAAAATTTTCTAACATGGGTTGTACCATTTTTCATTTAGTTGAAGTTTGCCGGTAAAGCTTTATCAACATAGTAGCACAGTCCGAATTTTTAAAAATTAATGAAGCTTGATCATCATCTTAAATTTTTATGGGAGTATTAGTGATGCATCACAACCATGCAAAAGAAAATTCAAAATTTTCTAACGTGGTTTATTTTATTTTTCATTCGGTTCAAACTTACTGGTCAGCGTTTTATCAGAATAGTAGTAATGTTTAAATTTTTAAAAATTACAAAGGCTTCATAATTTTCTAAAATTTTTATGTAAACATCATCAATATGTTATAAATCTCCATAAAAAATTTCAAAATGTTTTGACTTCGTTTCATCTAGATTTCGTGCTGTTCAATTTTGCCAAGATCTCGACAAAAACCGGCGAGATTTCGTTTTCAAAATCAGGAATTCAAATTTTGATTTTTCAATTTGGCTAGAATTTGTTTCCAAATGGTGATATATCACTGGGTTTTCATTCTCCGACCGCTGACGAAATTTAGAGCGAAAACGATACCTAAATCCTTGGGAGGGAGGGGGGAGCAAAATAGTATGAAGTATGTGGGACACATGGGGGATAGAGAGGGGGGCGTTTAGCACGCTACAAATCCGGACACGAAAGAAAAGAAAAAGCGAGGCAGTAGCGGTCCAAGAACTTTGCGTTAACCCAGTCTATAGGCCACAAAAACACGCACGAGTGCACGACACACTCCAGCAGATCAAAGTCATGTCGTGTGTGCTAAACCTCGGGTCACCAACGGTAGCGGATTCACCTCCGATCAAAGTGGGTGACTAGCCAGGCTCTTCGATGACGTGTTATAGAAATACAGCACAACTTTACTATGTAAATATCATAAAAACTGAGCTTTTTTGACAATTATTCATCTTAAACTTTTAAGTAATTAGATTTTATCGGGCTCCTGAAATTTTCTGGTTCCGCCATTGCTTTGGCTAGTAATCGGTGGAATAGTGACCACGCATATCGTTACCTATTTTGAATGGGGATTTGGAGAATTTTTGTATTCTAAATGAGCTATAATATTAATTTGATTATAGTCGTTATAGAATTAAGGATGGTAGTTTTACCTATGAGTTTAGGAATCCGTGGGTACCTGACTCATGGGTTTTCAGGTTTGGGTACTCGATAAGAACACATGATAGGTGTGGGTGCCAATTTGTACCAATGGGTATCTTATAACATGTGGGCCTCACTTTTTATAAGATATATATTCGAAAATTGAAACAATAACTACCTAAATGAGAGGTCGAGACACACATAAAGCTTTAAAAGGTAATACTATGTTCAGAAACTTCTTGAGCATATATCATGCTCTGAATTTGTTTTGTACATATTATACTTTGAATTTGTTGTGCATATGTCATGCTATTTCTTTTAGACGATAGTCTATTATGTGTTGGCATCTCTGTTATCACCGTAATCATAAGTGTTGGGTGTATGCTATGTGGCTGAGTTAAATGCAGGTTAATTGAGTTTTCTATCTTATCTTAGTCATTCAATGAGTTTACATATCATTGTCCCACCTTTTACCCTACTGTTTATCATTTTGTTCATCGAAACAAAATACAATATCTATTAAAACACATTTGTTTCTATGAAAGTACTATAGAATGGTGTAATATTTGCCATCAAATATCTTATATGTACTCACTTGAACTTGTAGTATCATTGGTCACCTATAGGCCATCGTGATATGCTGATTAAGTGAAATAAATTAGAATATCATTGGTCACCTATAACCCATGTTAATTCTCTGTTTTTAGCACAACTTGCTACCCATGGGTACCCATTGGGTTTAGGTAGGGACGCCGATCAATCTAACGAGTTTAGGTGGACGGTAGTCGTATTCAGAGATACTCATCCGATTGCTATCCCTGTATAGGATGTGTCTAATAAACTGTGATGACAAAATTTCCTAGCTTGCTGCTAACGTGTAAACCAAACTGAACTGAAAGGCTTGTGTACGGTGCACCATATGCTCTCATGCGGTTTTTTCAAGAGACATGCTGCTACTACCTACTACAAGTTGCACCGCTTTTAACCAAAATCGACACAATTTATACCGGAGGGTAAGCGCACATTAAACCTAAAGCACTTCCAAATTCTATGTAAAGAAATTAGTACTACAAAACACTCATGGGGAAGCTCCAGAGAGGCAATGGCACTGGTACAGCGGTTGGAAGAATCAGGTGGACTTTTCGGTGGTGGGTGTCCATGGACTCGGCGGTAGGGCGGCCGTGGGCGGAGGAGGGGAGCGAATGGCGACGGGAGCTGCGTCTCAGCAGCCTGGCCATACCAAAATTCCAGTGTCTTCCGCCCCCACGCTCGTCGAGAAAATCATGCCGTGCCGATGCCCCCACGGCGGCAGCCAGACCCCGCCATTGCGTTCAAATATGATATTCCTCCCCCAAAGTGGCATCACCTCAACGACGATTTTAGAAATGGATTAGGTGACAATTAATTAGGGCATTTGCTTTTATGAGGTTGCTTTGAATGTTAAATTGTGTGTGCTCTATCATGCAAGGAGTTCAACAACACATGCCTCAAATAAAGAAGCATGCCACTTAGGGCATGTTTGGCACAGTTCAACTAAAATCCGTAGAGTTGGTAGAGCAAGATATTTCTAACTCCAGAAATTTATGGAGCTGAAACTATGAGTACGCTAAGAGTGTTTAGGCGGGTCATCTTATTTACATTTTAGACTAAAAATATAAACTTAATTCATTTTATTTTAACCTACAAGCTCCAGATCTGAGGTGGAGCTCTGATCTGGAGCTCTGCCAAACATAATCTTACTAAGTCTGTCATGTGTTATAGGTAGGGATTGTAATACCATTTTGAGCTCTTAAATCATTCACCACTCGAACGAGTGGTTTCGAAGTCAAACCCTTTGAACTCAACGATAAAAAAAAATCAAAAGTTGATCAGTTTTGCTGATTTTCGAGCGATTTTCACCGATTTTCTTCGAAAAATCGGCAAACTAAGTAAAACAATTTAAAAACCGATTTGGAGCGATTTTTGTCGATTTTCGATTGGTTTACGTCACATAATTTTTTTTGAATTTTTTTAATTAGACCCGTTTATCGAGCTGGCTCGATATGATAAAAAATAATGATTTCCGAGCGCTTTTCGTCGATATTTAAAACCCTGATTATAGGAGTATTTACACAAGCACATGCTACTGGTGCAGAGTGACCGGTAAAAATACTAGCAATCTTATAAACTGTTCTCAATCATTTATGTAAGCTCTTTAACGTACTTAATCATCAACTCGACATACATTTCTCCACAGGGGATTACTCGGCACACATAGCTACAACTAATCACTAGGATTAGATATTTGCGTAAGTATGCCATTTATATCATGCTGAAAAGCAACAACTAGGCATGCAGACACGAATTTTACAGGCTATACTTATTCTTGATTTCTTTAAGATCTGCATAATTATGAACTTGATATACATAAGTATCAATTGCAACATTTATGTTTCCACCGACCATATTATGTAGATCATGGTGTCAGACAAATACTCCGTAGTATCCGCGTGGTCCATGGCGATTATATTCCCCCAACTAAATGATTTTATTATTTTCCACATTAAAAATGATTTCTTGTAAGCAGTGGACCTAAACCTAACATCTTATCCGTAATTTACTAATTTTATAGAATGTATGACGTGTCACACGCAAATCAAATGAAGCCTTCGTGATTAATACAAGCGTCTTTCATCTTACTCCATATACAAGTAAACATAAACTCTCCACAAAGAGGAACCAAACAAGGGCATCTCTGGTGAAAATCAAAATTTCACCGATTTTAGATGTTTTTCAAAATTCTAAAAAAAAATGTCGATATGTAGGAGAAATTATGGTCTACATCTCTACGAAATTTCAAGATCAAAGTCAATCTCATTTATGAGATACAACAAAGACAAATGCTTCCTGAAACAGTGTTTGAATAATGTTTCGATTAATTGAGCAAGTAATTGTATTTCTTGTACTCCTATCTTGTAAATAGGATCAAATTTAATCTTAAAATTTTGTAGAGACGTAGAACATGTCATTTCGTACTTCTGGTGTTTCTTTGAGAACCTTTAAAGCTTCTAAGTTCGATGAAAATCGAATTTTTCACGGGAGACGTCACCACTAACATCGCCAACAAGCAAAAGGCAGGCAATGCAAAAGAGGAGGAAAGCTTTTCTGGGGGACAGTTCCGGGTGGACGGAGTCAGGCGGCTGCGAAACCCCCTCGTGATTCCGCGGAAGCCCACGGCCCACTTCCCGAGCCCGGGCCCGGAGCTCGAGCACTCACGCTGCCATGTGGGCCCCTCGGCAAGGCAGATGATTTCTCTCCTCTTTCTGTGGCCAGCAGCTTGCCTGAGGCCTCGCGGTCACGGTGCCATGTTTGATTTAAGCACAATTTTGCCATAGCTAATTTTAGTTAAATTTGGTTAGTCCTATTTTTTACATAATAAAATTGGATGTTACAAGTATGGTAAAGTCGGTTAAAAAAATTAAGCCTACGATGTATATAGAGATAAGAAAGTGTAGTTCGCTATAGTTGTGAAAACGAAACAAACATTCAGCTAAGAGTCTGTATGACCACCAAGCTTAGAAATAACAAAGATATCTTCAAAGCAAATGGACCCTAACCCGCCGTCCCGCGGCGCAGGAGCCACTGTTGCTGCCTGCCATGTCCATGCTGCCGCCGCCGCTTGCTCTTTTGCCTCCACTACTCCTGCGCTGCTGCCTGGTGGCGATGGGCTGGGGTCATGGGTGGTTGAGAGGCCTACCGCGAGGAGTCAAGTCACCGCGCAAACAAAGAGCTTTTTGCTGCACACAGCCTCGCCGTACGGCCACCACCCTGTCGGATCTCGATTCCGTGCATCTCCTCTAAGCTTTCGATCCTGTTGAGAAATGTTTATTTTCCTCTCTCTCTCTCTCTCTCTCTCTCTCTCTGTGCGTTGCAAGTTGCAAGTTGCATGTTTGTGATGTGCTGTTTGGAAGAGCATGCCATGATCCATTGTTTCTTTGAGCCGAGCGACACGGAGATTTTGTTCAAGCCAGTTCGGTCGAGAAGCAAAGCTGGGAGCCTGGGAAGTTCAGTCTCGACAAGTCAGGACGGCTTAATTATTATCAACAGTGCATAAGTGCGACTGCTAGTATTTGTGTACAACCTTTTGCCTCTATCTGCATGCATGTCCTGTTAGCTTCACAAAGTCCAGTACACTTACTACCATATATATGTTCGCAGATTATATATTTACGCTAAGATCGATAGGCTGCTTAATTGCGTACACATGCGCCCAATTTACGTGGGTTTGTTCCTACCCACCACCTTGACACCATGATTATTGCTGCCGTTGAAGGACTAGTAGTTCATGTGTGTTGTTCCCGGGAGCAAGATTCACTGTAGTGAATCTTGTTGGGCACACCTGCATCGCAGTTCTGAGCCTCATTGAGTATAAGCACTTGGCAGGATATATATCTCTCTTGGTACGCGACCGAAGCACCGCATGACTGCATCTATCCATCGATATATCACTCGAGAGCTGGAGCCACCCATTATTGTCCTGTGTCATTTGAGAGGCAGCCCCTTAGTTTTGACAGACTTGCACGGCATTCTTCTTGTCTTTTTAATTTTAGCATTAGGACGTTTGCGCGACATACTATTGCTGCTGTCGTTTTAATTAACATGTAGTCCTGCGTTAAGCACCGTGGTGGACTGACTAATCATTCTGCTACATTTCAGTGAACTAGGACGAGCCACACAACAACGTACAATCCATTCACATCAAGACTTGTGGCCTCGTCTCCAACACCGGATTTTTGGTAATCCAAAGATATTTCTACGTATCAAATGTACCCTAAAAACATTGCGATGTCTAGCATCCATATTTGTCAAACATGCGCATTTGCACTTAACACATAGACCAATAAAATATTAAAAATAACTAGACTAACCCTGATTATTATCTTTAAGCACTATATTCAATGCATGAATATAGAGAATATCAATTAAATTTAGATATTTTTTTAGGGTATAAAGAGGAAAACACACTAATTTGCATTGCAACATGAAATACACCATAAATCTTATCTAAAAAATGCATCTTATAAATTTGGACGGATGAAATACTTACGTTTTGTTTGTTTAGAGTGCAGATTTCAAACAAGAGAGAGAGAGATAACATGAAAGAACTAGATTCCGGGGACATGTTTGTAGGTGTAACTGTGTAAGAATGTTATGGAGTAAGAGCAACTGACATTTTGTGAGTTGTGCGGTTGTGCATGTTTCTGGAGTGTGCTGGCGTTCTAAAAGATGTCAAATGTTTCAGGAATCCAGCTGTGTTGCAAAATTGAGTGAACCTCGAACCTCTCGAAGTACACACTCGTACAGTCGTACCTAGCTGGTAAATTTGGAGCCTGGCCAATCCTGGCTGGAAACAGAAGAGCTGAACAGATCACAGGAAAGACATCGTTCACATCGATCGAGTGAAAGGTGAACAGAAGAAAAAAAAACTGGAGTACAGTGCATGAGCTGATGGTAGTACAAAAGTGGGTGGCATGCATTCGGAGATTCAGGATTTATTTGGTTTAAAGCCAATTTTATCATAACTAATCTTGGTTAGTGTGGTTTATCATTTTTTTAGTAAGAAGATTCAACACCGTAAGTATGGCGTTTGAAAAAAAAATGAAGTCCAGGATGCAAGCCACACTTATAGCAATGAACTCAACACACATTTAAAAATCTGTTGTAGGCTTGTAGCCTATACTTTGGATGGCAGGCAAAGCTTCAAACCAAACAAACCCTTGTTACCATTATTATTACTTGAGTTTTTTTTTTTTGTTTAGTCAGTAGCGACACATCCTACGAAGCAAGGTAGCAACAAAAACGGTGGTAAATTACTCTTTCCGTCCAAGTTTATAAGTCTTATTTTTTAAATAGTCAAGATTTGCATGTAGATTTAGTGAGGTTTTCCCTTCTATACACTTTTTTGTCCTCTCTCAATTATATGCATTTATTCATTACCACCCCCACAAAGTATATCTGTCATCTTCCAAGACAAATAAGTGGACCATCTAGGTCATTTTTTCGTACCTTTCTCAATTTAAACGCAGAAGGTGCTTCCATGCCTTTTCTTGACAGCTACACAAATATTAAAGTATGAATGAATAGTAAATGGTGATTGTTTGGTTTAAGATTTATACAACTTATATTGAGAGAGAAAGCATTAAAACACTACACTTAAACGTCACCTTAATTCTTGTATAAAACCAAAATACGCTTTAATATATTTTTGACTGAGGAGCGGTACAAAACAGAAAGCACAAAGCAGTGGTGAAAGTAAAGGTCGCACTGGACTACTGCTGCCGGTGAGCTGGCTTGCAGTTGGACACCTGGACTGGGGACAGGGTTAAAACGCATCATGCATGGATGGATGGAGTGATGAATATTTTTTTTAATACATATCATTGGGGTTTAGGCCAGCAAGTAGACGCCAGCTCTCTGGCCAATAAGAGTCTTTGTCGGCTTTACAGCCGTATCATGGGCAGGCACATCGATCACCCAATACCCATGCCCGCACAATCTCCACACATGTCGCACGCACGCATAAATCCTCACTAAACTAAGGCTCGGCTGATTTGAAACAAAAGTTTTCACATAAATTACATAAAAATTTGTTTGTTTCGAGTTTTCTGCGTTCCAAATATAATAGTGGAGTAAACAGGATGTCCCAAGCCAGAGAACAGACTGGTGCACGCATTTATGGCATATCGATGAATTGACTGGCCCATGAAACCAGACGTGTGCACAGTGGAGAAAACATAATTCCGGTGTTTCGATTCTCCTTTTGTTTCCTTTATTTCCTGCGTTCCCAGTAGCAAAGGTAGCGATGGCAACAAGTCGGGTCGAGTACGGGTTTTATAAAATTTGACCTGACAGAAAATCCGAATTGAAAAACTTGATCCATATCCGAATCCGACGGGTACCCGATGGGTTTGTGTAGTACAAGTGACAATAGGTTAGATCGGGTGTGAATTTTGCAAAACCCAACCCGATAAGAAATTCGAACAAAAAAACCTGAGTTGAACCCGGCAGGTACATGGAACCCGACGGATACCCGATAGGTATGTACGGTATTTTCGGGTATCTGACCCAAACTCACCTCGGATACCCGACCCAAAGAAACTGTGAGTAAAAATTAGAACCCAAATCTAACCCGATCAGATGCAAAACTCGTAGATACTCGAACCCACGGATTTGATTGCCAGCACTAATCGGAGGCGTGTGGGGATGGGAGGCTAGCTATAAAGCAACCGACCCATCGAACCGCTGTTTTTTGTCGGCAAATTTATTGACGGGAAATCTTCTTGCAAGGACGGACGGCCCATTTAAAACGGGCGTATGATCGAGCATTATTGACGCCTCGTTCGCGTAAGTAACGCCCTAGCCCTCGCAGACGCGTCTCGTCCATTTATGAAACGAACCGGCCGTGCCATTTTCGATTGGCATCGTACCAATCGAAGCCATCAGATCTGGCTAGCCATGAAGAGAGCAGTTGGCTGACTGCTCGATCGATCGAACAAGATGAACGGCGGCGAGGAAGGAAGCACCAGGTTGATGGATCGCATGCGGATGCAGCTAGGCTGGTAAATGCACACAGAACGTACTCCTCGATCCCCTCGATCGATCGATCAATATATCGGGTCGATCGCGTCGTACATCCGGCCCCGGCCGTACGTGTAAACATGCAACAACCAAATAAATCCTACGGGCCATCTTTGATTAGCCAGTCGTTTCGCTGTTAGCAACGTACGTAATAGCTAGCTAGATAGATGCCATTCCCCGAAGAATACAGAGGAGAAGCTCCAAGTCCAACTGTTCGTGCATGGGGCACTGTTCATGTGTGCTAGCTTTGCATGCATGCGCGCTGCCTGCTGCGGGAAAGCATGCACGTTGCGTTGCCCGTTTTCGTTCATGGCGTCGTGGTTAGCTCCTCGCCGGCCGGTGGGGCGAAGGTTGGACCAATAAGATAGGCGACTAGATGGATCTAGCTGCTATGTATCCAAGCATATATAGCTAGGTAGCATCTGGCTGTTCATGCATGCAAGGATTCTTTGTTCAAATCGCTAAATAAAACAACACGGATCCCGAAAAAACTCTTTTTTTTCTCCCCATTCTCGAAGGCAGCAATTTAAGAATGTTGCTTGTTTTCCATACTATATTTATAGTGTATAGCTAGGCCCAATTCAGCATGTCTCGCCCTCCTGATTTGCGTGGCGCCTGGCCTAGCTACCGGCACGGCGACGCAAGTCGATGCATGCATACTACTGGAAAAGGCAATGCATGCATGGAGCCATGGATATTTAGGGTATATTTAGTAGAGTTACAGATTTTAGTTTCATCTGAAATTTAAAATTTGTATGTTAAAAGAAAGTGAATTAAGTTTATATTTTTGGTTTAAAATGTAAACAAGATGATCTATCTAAACAGTCTTAATGTACTCACAGTTTTAGCTTCATGAATCGGTGAAACTAGAATTTTTAGGGCCTATTTGGTAGAACTCTAGATCCCAGTTTCACCTGAAATCTGAAACGTGTAGGCTAAAATAAAGTAAATTAAGTTTATATTTTTGGTCTAAAATGTAAACAAGATAATCCATCTAAACACTCTTAATGTACTCACAGCTCCAGCTCCACGAATCTGGTGGAGTTAGGAATGCCCAGCTCCACCAAATCCTTAGATCCGGTGGAGCTGGAGCCCTACCAAACACACCCTTAGTTTCATCAGATTCATGAATCTGAGAACTGAATCCCTACTAAACACACCCTTATTAGGGCAAGTACGATAGCTAAGCACATTGCTACCTAAAAGTCAGTTTGTATAATAACTATCTCTAACGGTTGTTTCTAAATATTGTGCAATAACTATCTTTTCTCTCTTGTATATAAATAATTTACCTATACTCCTGTGCAAAGTTGACTACTAAATAAGAGCCAGCTCTCTTCTCTATTTTTCACATAAACCAAAACTGACGTGTACAAGCTAAAAGCCAACTAAGGTGTCTTATTGTACATACCCTTATCTTTTGTGTAACTTTGGGGCTAAGGTCAGAGGGAACTAGCTAGCTAGCTAGAGACCGGCGTAGCTACCAAAGTCTTGTCCACGAATAGACGTTGGCTTAATTGTGCAATGTACCAGTATTAATTAGCCATGCTGATTGATCAAGCTCGATCGAGAGCCATGCATCGATCCAACAGAGATCCGTGTACTGATAGTGTGAACAAGCTGAACGGCGTTCTATACATAGGTCGGTCCATGCCGATGAATCTGCATGCGTCGTGCTCCGGTTGTTGGAACATCTCATCACAGCAGTGAAATTAAGAAAGCCTCGACAAGCTAGCTAAGCCACAGTATGCATGCAAGCGTCGCTTTAGTACCGTAGCCTTTGCCTTGTATGGGCGGTGGGCCACTAAATGCAACTACACGCTCTCGTAGCCGTTTGGTGGTTTGCACATGAGGAGTAGTAGCGTTCACTGCTCTAGTAGTAGTAGTAGTAGGTAGAACGAACAAGCCTCACCAGCCCCTTCGGTGTCCGGCTGGCCCATGCCGAAAGAGACGCCTGGGGTACGTACAAAACGTACTTGTACATGTGATGCGGTGAGATTTGTACGTACATGTACATACACTAGAGAGAGAGAGAGAGCTAGAGAGAGAGAGAGAAACGTATATGTACTGCCAAAGCTAGGATGCCGTCATTCATAAAAGGAAAAAAAAACTACAATTGCGTTTCCTGTATATATCATATCTCTACATTCTTTCTCTAAGTCCAGCGTCCTTTTAGAATACGGGAATTGAATTGTTTTTAGCAAAATTCACGTGTTCAAACAAAAGCTAATGGAACGGGGCCGTGATACACGCGGAGGCCAGTGAGGTACATGTTCCTTAGCTCATATATACTACTAGATCGTGGGGCGCGGCGCGCCTAATGTGACAGCGTATCTGAAATCTGATTTTTTCATCAAGAAAGCGATCTAGATGTAATTTTAAAATCTCTAGGACGGAGCGTATAATTCTCGATATCACGTCTTGTAATTTTGAGAAGCTTCGGGACTCAACGATAAATCCCATGTAATCCTAAAAGTTTCCCAATCCTGGAACAAATTTTTTGGCGCGATTTCGGAAAATAAGGCCTTACTGCGAAGAAAGGACATAGAAATAATACGTAAAATCTCGGGATAAAAAATAGCTAACAAGCAATTTTAGAAAGCCGGGTGAATTTATATAGAAAAACATGCTAAAATCTTATTTTAGAAAGACGCATTTGCTGTTAGCGGAAAGCAAAAATTAAAGGGTCTTTTCACAAAAAAGGCCTAAAATAGATAAAACAGACTATCGTAATTTCCTAAAAGCAGGGAATTGTTAAAATTTGAATCCGAAGTTTCAAAGCCCTTCTTGTAGAAAAAGGAGGTTTTTCATAAAATCTGGACTAAAAAGGACTTTTCGTAATTTGAAACTTTCGAGCTCTTTTCGCAAAAAAAAAAACGCGCACGCGCCGCTAAAAATAAGCGCGTCGCATGAACGCCAAACATAAGCGACACGTGTTGGCTGGAAAAATCGAAGCATAAAGCGCGTGGCGGTTCGACGCGAAACCTCTCGGCGGGCAGCAGCTGGGAACCATCAGCCATGCGCCGCCGTTTAAGCTGCTGCCTTAATTACTTAAGTTTGCCAATCGCGCGAAAACCTTAGGACTTTATATACGGTAGTATTTTGTTTTTGTCGCGCAGGAGCAAGCGTCCATGGAAGAATCCAGATATGTAATGCTTTACTCATTGCAGATCGAGTGGCAGCGTGTGTGCATGTATGCGTTGTTCCTTTGCGTCTGTCATTATTGCTTGTGTTGTTAACTAGGTTGACACGCATGATACTGTGTGGCGAAAAAAAATTTAGTTTGACTTTTCGCCGTCGAATTTCGAAATCGGGTTTTTTTGCAAAATAACCGGTGAAAAGACCTGCTGACAATTTTTAAAATTTTTAAATATTTCTAGCTGAAAGAACCGATGTCCGCGTCGAATTTGCGGGAACTACATGGTTCTTTTTGCGAAATAATCGGTGGAAGGATCTGTTCGTGATTTTAAAATTTTTAAATCTTTTGGGTCGAAAGAATCGGAATTTACGGAACTATGGGGTCCTTTTTGCAAAATAAACAATAGAAAGACCTGTTCGCGATTTCTAATTTACCATAGAAGGACCTATCCGTGATTTTCGATTTTATGAGGGGTTTTTCTGAAAAACGTTGACATGGCGCTCCCATCGCGCCTCAAATCTTCTGGGCTTAAGGTATACTAGATAGTATAGCGCGCTACGCCGCACCGTGCAAATCTCACTCTGGAGTTTTTTTTTTGCAAAAATGGTAGAAGAACTTAAATATAATTTAAATATTTCAAACTTAAAGAACGGCGCCTGTGTCAAATTTGCGAAACTACTGATTTTTTTTTGTTGCAAAATATCCGAACCTAAATATAATTTTAAATCTTTGGGTTTAAAGTACCGGCTCTTAGGAGGACCTAAACATAATTTTTAATCTTTCTAGTTTAAAGAACCAGTGCCCACGTCAATTTTGCGGAGCCACAGGATTTTTTTTCGCAAAATAACCAGACCTAAATGTAATTTTAAATCTTTCGGGTTTAAAGAACCGGTGTCCGAGTTGAATATGCAGAACTACGGGATCCTTTTTGCAAAATAACCAGTGGCACGGGATTTTTTCGCAAAATAATCGAACCTAAACATAATTTTAAATCTTTCGGGTTTAAAAAGCCGGAGCCCTAGTTGAATCTGCATAACTACGGAGTCCTTTTTGCAAAATAACCGGTGGAATGACTTGTTTACGATTTTAGATTTGCTAGAGGGCTTTTTTCACAAAAAAAAAAAAAAGTACCTTGAGGTATTCCTTTCTTTGATATAGGTCTATGCGTTGCGGTCACTCGTACGAGTTCACGCCAGGACTGAAAATACCATGGTATAGATATCATCGATCAGCCGTGTATGAGGGTTGGATCGAGGAGGCATATATGAGATGAAAAGCCTGTATAAGATAAGTTGAAAAATCAGTAATATCGTAATTAAATTGGTTTAAAATCGTGTGGCCCAGCCCAAGATGCAGGCCTGGGCTGGCTCTGTCTTGCGCGTATAACCCTTGTGTTACTACATGATAATAAACGAGAAATTAACATCATGCAGAGACGTTTTTATAGTAAAGTGGAGATATACTTTTATGTCTCTATATGACTTTAAATGTATATTTAAAAGTACCACAATGATGACTCCACGTGTAGTACTACTATAGGAGAAACATCCTTTTGTTTAGAGGCATATTTCTTATCTCTATATAATTTTAAATGCATATTTTGAAATATGACAATAGTGTCTCTAGAACCAATTCTTGAACTCGAGACCTTATGAATAAACAACTAGCTTAACTAACCATCTCAATATCACATCACAATTAACTTGCTTATACACATATGGTAATTCTTATGAGTAGTAATCAACATGTATTAAACATCTAAAAGAATGTGTCAATAGGGTCAAAAATGCCTCAAATAGCATCTCTACAACATAAGATCGATTTAAGAAGTGTCTCAAAAAATGTCTATATATGATTTTTGTTTTGACAAATTTAAAATGCTTCAAAACTCCTAGATCTACATCCCACATTCCATATTTTTGAATCCAAAATATCTCAAAAATTTCTCTCTAAATTTAAATCTAAGAATCTTCTGTTTTAGTTTAGTAATTTTACTTTAATTACTTTCATCGTCTTATAGTCTTTTTTTAATAATAATTTATTCTAAGTAGTAAATCTATTTGACGCATTCAGTGGAACATATCCAGTACTAATGGACTACTCGGTGTTAAAATGCTAACTCCTGTCATTAGCCATCGGATGGAGAATCAGCGGATCTAATTGAGCAGGGTGGGAATCCCCTTTACCACTTAATCAATTTTACACAAAACCCCCTAAACTCCCCACACCCGGCTCCTCCCCAACCGATCGCCTCCTCCCCAACGCCGGCGTGGCGCCTCGCCTCCTCCCCACGCGCGGCTCCTCCCCAACGCCGGCGCGGCGCCCCGCCTCCTCCCCACGTCCGGTTCCTCCCCACCGCCGGCCATGACAGGAGGGAAGAACAGAAATGCTTCTTCCTAAGATCAGATCAGTGCAGTTGTAAGCAGTAGCACTAGGCAGAAAATGCTTCGATTATCTGAATAGCATCTCTTGTTAGATTCTTTCTTTCTTTTTCTTTCAACACTTTGTTGGGTTGGATTGTGTTGATATCTGCAAGGAAAAATAAGATTATAGGCTCAAAGATTTAGCCATCACATGCCCTGAGCAACTCTTATCACAGTAGACCAAAATCCACACGTCAGTTACATCATGACAAGTTTCAGAGAAAGAGATACTGATATGTGCCTAACCGAAGTATGACAAACATGTCTGTCGCAACCAGGTAATACCATTAGTTCTACAATGGGACACTACTGTTGAAACTTGTCTCAGCAAGTTGTCGGGTTCCTTCTCTGGAACTCCCTGAACAAAGCTTCGTATTGTCGAGTCGTGTCTCTGTATTGCCGGAACTCTGCACAGGAGAGATCGAACTAGTCCTTTGCGTTGCTTCTGTTGTCAGGTGCTATTCTCTGCAAGACAAAGAAACAGCAACGCAATAACAAAGAACAGAAACAGCAAACATAATTCGGAGTCTTTGGTGCTGCAAAAACCTTCCCGCAGCTTTTCTAGTTTTCTTCTCTATTGCTTATATAGTTAGAGATTACAAAAACATAAACTGAATTCAGTTACAACTGCCAATCCGGATTGCAAAATACTAACTGGACTCTAACTCAAACTTTAAAGACTTCGGCTGAGATTAACCACTGTTGGTTATCCGGCACACAACCATACTCTGCAAACTTCAGCCTAACCAGACTCTGGGAAACTTGTTTCTTTCGGGACTCTTCTTACCCGATGCAGGTTGTACCGAATCCTGAGAAACCAAACCGAAAAACAGGACTAACAAGCTAAACTCTGAACAAACGAACTCTGAACATCTTGCACGAGATTACTCTCAACAACTGACATTGAACACCGGCTCATCTTATATAATCTGTGCTTCTGCATCACCCCAGCTGACATTGAACGCCGGCGGCGGGGAGGAGCCGCGCGTGGGGCCGCGCCGGCGTTGGGGGAGGAGGCGATCGCGCTTGGGGAGGAGGCGATCGCGCTTGGGGAGGAGCCGCGCGTGGGGAGTTGGGGAGTTTAGGGGGTTTTGTGTAAAATTGATTAAGTGGTAAAGGGAATTCCCACCTTGCTCAATTAGATCCGCTGATTCTCCATCCGATGGCTAATGACAGGAGTTAGCATTTTAACACCGAGTAGTCCATTAGCACTAGATATGTTCCCCATGTTAATATATATATATATATATATATATATATATATATATATATATATATATATAGTTACTTTGAAATACTTTTCGATGAAAAGCTGTCGAAACGTTACGGTATTAAATTATTATGTCTATCTCGCATCAACACCTGGGCCGGCAGGCGATGATCGATCTAAAGGATGGCGACGTCGTCGATAGATCGATCGATCGGTTTGCAACATGCTAGCTGTTACGTACGGTCGATCGAGCCGCGTCCCTATCTAGGGAAAAGAAAATGACACATGCGAATTATTACTACTCGATATATAGCTAGTGTTGCGACATGCTTTAACTAATTACTAGGTACGTAGTAATTTGATAGAGAATTTGATAGAGAAAAAATAAACCAATAGATAATTTTCGAAAGTTCTAGATAATTTTTCGTCAAGAATATTACCATTTACATCAAAAAAGATTTGTTGATTATGTCTATGTCACCACCAAAGAACTATACTGACTGCAACACAGACAAATGCTATTGAACCAACAGTTGCTCCACAGATCATAGCAATACGGTGGCTTCTTAACATGGCTTGTTGTGGCTGAGCTGAGGAAAAGGAGAGCAATATGAATAGCACACACAAGAATAAAAATACCAACTTTTCTATTATGAAAACATATTTGCCAAAGCTGAACAATGAAAAACAAACTCACTTTTTAGGTCATCTGGTGGATAAGAAAGTGGGTGCAGTGAAACAGACGAGCAATTATTTCCAGACTTGACACTACAGATCATTGGATTTCCAGCGATGCTGCTTAAACAAGTAATAATACAGTGTGTTCGTGGGGGGAATTCCAGTAGCCAAGGTGAAGGGGGATAAGATGAATTACTTACTTGAAAGTTCTTACAGAAATCTTTGGCAACGGACCGCTCAGATTGTTAAATGAAAGATCTCTGTATTACATGTCAATGCAAGCTGATTATTACAACACACCAATGAAAGAGAAAAACAGGAAAAACAAAAAGGGAGCGACAGAACATACATAAGAGCAAGCCCATTAATGCTGGCTAGTGAATCAGGTAGAACTTCAGATAAGCTGTTGTTATTCAATTTCCTGGTAGCAACAAGCGGACCAGAAAATTAAATAAAAGTAAATTGCTATATACAGCAAGAGGACGGGAAAAAAAAATCAAGAACCAAGGAAAGAAATCTTACAGATAGTTGAGGTCCTTGAGATCGCCAAGTGAACTTGGGATACTCCTAGTCCCAGTAAGCTGATTGTTTGATATGTCAAGCGTCTGTAGCATCCCTAGCCTGCCTATGCTACCAGGAGTAGGGCCAGAAATCGTATTATTCTGTAATAGCCTGTCCAGGAACAACGAAGTTAAAGACTTTCAATCTTTCATTTGTCTAGAATCTAGGGCTATCCATTTCAAGAAAATGTCGTGCTGCCCAAGCTTCCAATTATTGAATTGTGCCGATGGTCTTCAATGCATTCTGAGCATTGTATCCATTGTTTTTCTTATCAGTTGATCTTTTGCAAAATCTCATAGGCCTGAACCTAAAAGAAGTGTATTATCACGAGGCATGCATGAGATTGGACCTATGTGTCGACACATGTGGATTTTCTTAGCAGCAGAAAAGCATTCCTCGTATCATAAGTACATTCTTGAAAGTATATATATATATGTATGTCTGAACCTGCACATATATTTGGATTTCAATGAGATTTAAGCATATGCTGGAACATGCCATGCTCAAAAGTTATGATCACATTAAAATTTTCTCCTGCATTTATCGAGTGCGAAACTTGTAACTGCAAAATTAAGTAAAAGAATTAAATTTGAACTAAAACATTTATCAATTTCAGATGTACTTAGAACGGTCCGCTATTACCCTTTTTTCTAAAAAGGAAGTAACTTTCAATGCTGGAACATGCCATGCTCAAAAGTTATGATCACATTAAAATTTTCTCCTGCATTTATCGAGTGCGAAACTTGTAACTGCAAAATTAAGAAAAAGAATTAAATTTGAACTGAAACATTTATCAATTTCAGATGTACTTAGAACGGTCCGCTATTACCCTTTTTTCTAAAAAGGAAGTAACTTTCAGTTGGCATTTTGGCTACCTGTAAGAATAATACCTGAACATGGGACCATGCTATGTGGGAAATTTCCTATTCGTAAACAAGTTATGAGGGCAATTCAAAAAAGAGATACTCCGACCCTTTGTTCCCCATTGCGTCTTACTCTTTAAAATTGATCTATATTAACTTTCAAGCTGTACTATTACAGTTGGCATTGGGACTCTTATCCTATGTTTTCAATATGTTCCGTTAGATATTCGAATTACCAAGGAAAGTCTTATATTTAGTTGGAAGCGAAGAATGAGCTGAAGTATTAGTAAAATGAAATTCCCTAAGCCAAGCAAGAAACTGAGACAGGGACAACTATTCTCTCTGCGCAAAGAAAACTAAGGCCAACATATCTCTCTATATCATTTTTGCCTGCTTCTGTTACGCTAATTGAAGGCTGATCAACAATTAGCTTTAACACACAAGAACACAGAATAACAAAGGCACATAATATATATAATGCAGCAAGCTCTGAATCTTTGAAACAGTTCTGGTACACATTCTACACCAAATATAAACGGAACCATTAAAACCAGTATGGATTTGACTCGATAAGATTTCCTATGTTTTAAACTGGATCCAAATGTCTTTACATCGATTCACAGTAGCCTGCAAGCAGGAACAATACATCAATTGTGCTTTGTAAAATGAACTGATACATCACAGTAATCATACTACTTACCATATTATTTTTTCCCCAACAAGATAACACTGGAGACATGTTTTGATCATGAGCGATTTAATTAAGATGCCAACAGTAACTATAAGATAATGAGCAACTACTTTGATAAATCTGTGACTTAAGAAAGAAGCACACCAGCACAAACAACATGCAAACAGGTGGGCATAATATAGGAAGTTCAGTTCTCTCAATTGCCTAGAAGCACCAACCAGCCCCCATTAAACATAGCACACTTTTGGGTGAACAGTGGAGTGATCAAAGAGGGAATAGATGCTTGTACCTGCAAAATCTGGCAGTTCTCCAATGTGCTCTTCCCGCCCTGTCAATTTCAAAGGATCAGCGATACAACACATCACACAAAACCACATACCATGCAACGAACACTAAAATAGTCAGATGCAAGGCGCTAGTGAGTCTCTAGCATCAAAGCTGTATTACTCTCCAGGAACCACTGAAATCCCCCGACTTTCACAATTCGCATCACCACGCATCAAGAAAACAGCAAGAGCAGTATTTCAAGAACTGGTTTGGGGCTTGAGTCGGGGTTGTGACCTTGAAGTAGGGCACGATGTGGTCGTAGTCGTGGCAGAGGCAGCCGGAGCAGCCAACGAGCTTGCAGAAGACGACGTTGCCGAGAACCACTGAAATCCCCCGGCTTCCACAATTCGCATCACCACGAACCAAGAAAACAGCAAGAGCAGTATTTCAAGAACTGGTTTGGGGCTTGAGTTGGGGTTGGGACCTTGAAGTAGGGCACGAGAGCACAAATTGTTTAAATGCCTCCACAATAAGGCAACAGTTGCCGAGCCGTCGCAGCACAAAAAACAAGAACTAATAAGAAATTCATCAATAAGGCAGCAAAAAAAATTCAAAGCTGGATAATTTGTTTAGAAATTTATCCCAAGTAGTTCATTAGCATGAAGAAACAACAGTTGCAAATCGTAAGGGAGAGTTTTCTGTAGGTTATGGATGTGAAAGATGTTTTGATCAATACTCCAGAAATAAGAACATACTAAAGAAAATATGTCAGTGCAAATGCTATGGCGGATAACTCATGCTGGATCACAGGGGGAATCTTTTTGGCATCTTCAGAGAAAACTAAGGGCCTTGCAGAATCATGGACACAAACAAGTTCTGAATCTCCATCAATTTTCTACCAAGAAAAAATATATATACAAAAGTAAAGAAAAATGGAAAAGGATCTCTAAAATATTTATGCAGAAAAGCAACATAGCCAGCAGGGTAGAAGCGGGTTACCACTAATCTGAAGCCCATTATAAACAGAGTCTTGTCTCTCTTTTCCTGGGTGAGCAAATTTAATTGATATTAGCAAGTTCTCAATAGAATCTATGGAAATGGAAGATGATAATTCACTGACCATTAACTCAGAGACACCATTGTATCCATGTTTAAATGTAGTCATACATTTTACTTTGTTTTCTTTTCAATCTGTAAGACGAGAAAACAACAAATTGAAAAGAAAGCAGTAGCCAAAACTGAATGCGACCAAGCAAAAGAAAACAGTAAACTCAGCCTTTTCTTTCCAAATGAATTGGAACCGAGCAGGAAACAGTAGCGAATGGATGAAAGATGGGCAAGCTCACACCGTAAAACAAGCGTTGATTAACCAATATTAAGCTCTCTGGCATTTAAACAACTGTGGAGGCGATTGCACAGGTTGAGTTCCAACTATTTTTTCTTCCTTACACAACAATTGCTCCTATGAATCCTACAATAACACATAACAAAGTTATGTAGCAGAGTTAGATCTCATGAAAAAAAAATTGATATCGTAACCTATTTAAAACTTTGTTTAAGAAATACCTATCGAGTATCCATTTCAGCCATCTCAATCAATCTTTTGAAGAATATCTTTGCGACTCATTTAATCTAAATCACGCGAACCCAAATGAAGTTCTGTAATATATTTTCTAGGAACAACATAATCAATCCAATAAAGAAAACAACGACGATAGAACAAGAAGGAAAATAAACCAGACGGAAAAATATTTCCAGATTTACATCCGATCATCTAACAGATCTTGGACCCTAGTTATTGTTTGTCGAAAACCTTCATTGTTCAACTCAGCGCAAAGGGCTTCAGCTTCATCATTTGCTCACAGTACAGGCATTCCAAGATATTCAGGCAGTTCCTATACATTACAGAAAACTAACATTGTCAAAGACAGGACATTTATCAGCTTTCTATAACAAATTAGCAACCTGAGATCACAGCAAACAAGATGGGGAAAACCAGAAAAGCCAGAAATATGTCTGTAATGTAAATTAGGAACTTGCATAAATTACCACCGAACTACTGTAATGCTTATATACAGATCCAAAAAAAAAATCATATCTAGTCAAGCAGTGTGGTGTGGAGGCTTATTACTGTCTCTTCCTCCAGCGAGAAGAGCAAGCTTAATGACTTATTTGCACCTGTTCAGCATAGTTCTGTGGAAGTGCTTCCAATGTGATGCTACTTAGCCCCGACGAAAGTTGATAGCAACACAGGTTGTTGTTAATTTGCTCAACCAATATCAGGACCAAACAATAAGAAACTAACAGTAGCAGTGAATTCACATGCAGTTCTAAAATGGAGAAAGCGACATACCAATGCACACAGAGATTCCAAACCAACATCAGAAGCTGGCCCCTCAAGTCTTTGCCTGTCAGCTGCTTGAAAATCAAGCATGACCTATAAAGGAAACAAAGAAGAAGATTGAATTGGCATATTCCATAAATTTAGTTCAAATCGCACAAAGCAAAGCACAACAAAACCAGGTAAGACTAAAATCATCTCGAAGGGCAACTATGGAAATATCTGAATAACTGCAAGAGCAATACGATATAGCATGACATCTGTGCTATTGTCTCAACTATTTGCACTTGCTCTGTCAATATTCTGAATAAATCTACGGCTGCAGGTGTATATAGTTTTCCATCCTCTGTACTCTTTGGTGGTTGTGTTTTGTCAGCTTCCAAAATGTTACTGTACCATTTCTACAGAAGCAAATGAGTAGCAATACATGAATAATCATGATTAAGTTCAATTTGAATTCAACAGATAAAAAAAGTACCTTAGTTGTTGCTTGCATATGTTCTACGTACATATTCATGAGGGGATCCAATGCACCACTTTGAGAACAAACTTGGGCAAGAGACTCGTCCATAGCAAGGTCAATAAGATTTTCCTGATATTGCACAACCCAACCTGTTACCTACAGTGATGTAAGAGAGAATACAGTAGAATTAAAAAAGACATTTAAAATCACATACCTTTAGGATGTTTATATTTTGAATGTCATTTGCTCTATCACTGAGCAGTCCTAGCATTTAAATGAATCTTTCAGTATATAGGTTTACTGTGAGCTGGAAAATTTCATATCTGTATAGAAATAAGAAACATAAAACTTGAAGAAGTTAGTGAAAGATATGGAAACAGTTAGGAATCTTTCTACAAACCAGAAGTTCTGAATAGGGATAGGATAGCCCCATCTCAGAATATTAGTAGTTGATGACATGCCAAAATGATCAATGAGTAACGAAGAACCTAGCCATGAATATTTTATATAATCAATAGATATGAGCTGATGTATTGAAAAGTTAGAAAGCAACACATATTTTGAAGCATCCAAGGAAGAATCTTTAGACCAGCAAACAAATCCACCGTGACTCGCACCGTTTGCTGTAGTGTCCAACGAAATCATCTCCTTCGCGGCCAGCTATCGCGGTGGCGGCGACGGTTGCCGCTTCTGCTCCTCAACCTTCGGAGTATCCTCCGCGGCCTTCACCTCTTGGACGAGCGCCTCCTCCGCCGCCGTCTGCGCCTTCGCCGCCCTGCGCCTCATCGCCAGTCCCTTCCTCGCCGCCGAGGCACCGCCCTCCTAGCCGACTTCGGCGGCATCTCCCAGATCACAACAAACCAGAAACACCACCGAGGAATGAACTGAGTAGATCGGAATGGATATCCGCATTAGGGATGCGGCAGGACGTCGGTCGCCCCTTCCCCTTCCACAGCCATCGCCTGCAACGCAAAACCCCCAAATCAACCCAGTGAATCAATCAACCTGGAAGCACCGAGGAATGAGCCGAGTAGATCGGAATGGATATCCGCATCGGGTGCGGAGGAGAGGGGAAAAGGGCGAGGGGCACGGGTGAGGCGATGAGCACGACAGCGGCGCAACCGGGAGGAGGAGAAGGGCGAAGGCTGCCTCGTGAGGAGAAGCGACAGAGGTGGAGTGGAGCGGAGCGACCGAAGAAAGAAATGGAGAAAACCGGACGCTTCGCGAGGCACACGCGCGCGTCGAGTGAGGAAGTGACGAAGTGGTCGACGAACGCGAACGCAAAAAATCAGACGCAAGCGAAGAGCGGGCGGGATCGAACGCGTGACCTCTTGCTCGCAACGCTGTGCGCTACCACTGCGCTATCGCGCCATTTATGATTTCTCACCGCGATTAATTACTTAAGCTTGACAGCTGGGTTAGCCAAGTGGCGACGTGGCGCGACGGCGCGCGGCCACGTCGGCCCGAAATCGACGTGGCCGCGCGAGAGCCGGCTAAAGCTCCCAAATTTAATATATAGGGATGATACGCGCGTTATATTATCAGCTGGTTCCTAATGCGTTGTTGCATACTGTATATATATATATATATATGAAAATGATTTCATTCTCCTGGGTGTATGTACTCTAACCTCCAGTATACCGTTTAAATGATGTTGTTATACCTCTTTATCTTTTGAGTATACTCTAATATTGATATAAGATACTCCAAAGTGAGTTTCATGGAAAATTTCATCAAAGTCCACCTTTTATAGCATAATTTTTTATATATTCTTTTTACATATGGAAAATGGTATATAGCAAAAGGTAAAGAGCTCTGATGAAATTTTTTCAATCATGTCGCATTGGAGTATCTTAGAATTATTATTAGAGTATACCGAAAGTGATAAAAGAGTATAAAGCATTCATTTATGTGATATATTAAAGGTGGGAGTATGTACTCCCAAGAGTACAAAAAAGGCATATATATATATATATATATATATATATAAGTGTGGAATTTTGTAATTTTTCTAGGGGATTATGTGTAAAATGTGTTTAAGTGAGAAGGTGGGATTCCACCTAGATTTGAACCATTCAAGTTTGATCTAATGCCCATGTTTGATTACTTTCATGATTTTACCATATGCCCCCTTTCACCATATACTTCTCCTCTATATATATACATATATATATACACATATAGATATATATATATACATATATATATATATACATACATACATATACATATGTGGTGCAAACCACCTTTACCGTGAAAACTTTGTGAAAACCACCCGTAAAAGTTTTGAAAAATTCTCAAAAAATTACTATATGTAGGGGAGGTGAGCTTTTACAATGCTGCAAAATTTGAAGATGAAACTCAATCTCATTTGAAAGATATGAAAAAGACAAACAGCAAAATAAATAGTGATAAACAGTAAAAAAGTACTATTTATGCTGAATTTGTCTTTTCCATATCTTTCAAATACGATTGAGTTCCGTCTTTAAATTTTGCAGGATTGTAGAAACTCACCTCCCTATATAATAATTTTTGAGAATTTTTCAAAACTTTTACGGTGGTTTTCACCGTAAGGGTGGTTTGCACCAAATATGCCCCATATAATTCCTTTTAAAATTCAAAAATAGAAAATAAAAAATCTAAAAACTGCCATATCAGAATTAATAGAAAATAAATATGCATGATTTTGATCTAAAAATTTTAAATAATAAAAACTAGCCTAAATCAAACTCTATCAAAAAGTTTAAAAATTCTTGACTTCATTTTCATTCTCAAATAAAATAAAAATAGAAGAGAGCAAATAAAGCAGTCGACTTAGAATTTTTATAATTTTTATGTATCGAATTTTATTCCAAAAATTTTTATGGATAATAATAATTATTGTTTGAACCTGGTAAAAAAGTTTGAAAATATTTTAATGAGATTTGGTAGCCCTTTAAATGCCTAAGTTTACGCTATCCTGAAACCTTATCCTACAGATTTTTAATATAAACGCCATTGATACTATTAGCAGTGGTGGTTTTTAATGAAAACCATCACAAATAAATAGGGTATCTATAGTGGTTTTTTAAAAAACCACAACTGATAAAATTATCTGTGACGTTTTTTCTTAAAAACTACCACAGATACGCCTATGTATACCCATCCCCTAACCCTAACTCGACCCGCCGCCACCTCTTCCTCATTGTCACGATCACCTCTACCCGATCTGCCCCACCCGCCTCGCCCTGATGGAGAAGGGCGGAGGAGCTCCCTTCTAGATCTAGGCGGGCTCCAGTGCAAGGGAGGAGGGAGGCGAGCTCCAAGCCGGGGTGAGGACAATGACACTACACCCGCAGCCACTTCTAGCCGTCGGCCCACTAGGACAGCGGGCTTGTCTCCACTTCCAACCGTCGAGGGAGGAGGATCCCGACATCGCCAGCTCGAGAGAAGAGGATCCTAACGGCTCCCCTGCGATGACCGCTTGCACGTTGACTACAGGTAAAGAACCTTGCGAATCAAATACCTCAACCCTACTTGCTTCAGTTGCCTTTGTGGTTGATTGAGTGCCAATCTGCAGCAACAATAATCAATTAAAAGAACCTCAATATGAGATAAAGGGATAAGGATAGGTTTTACTGAAATATGAAAGTTGAAGTTGCAATTTAGGGAAACGAAAAGCACATAAGATGGTATAGTTCAATTTATCTGCATCTTTTTCAGCTAAAGAACGATATATTTGAATTTTTTCCCCAAGGATATATGGTCGGTAGCTTTCCTGGTAACATAAACAATAGTACATCATAACAAATCGATCAGTACAATAATAGCCTGTCGTTCTTGTCATGAGGGTGTGTGGAGCATTGCTGGCTATGTATCACACAGGAAGCCTTAGCTATCACACTGACCGGCTAAAGGACGGTGGCAAGAAAGCAGGCAAGCAACAATCGTCAAGCAAAATTATTTGATGTGTGAAAAATGCTATTGTCTGAAAGCAAAATGTTCCTGACTATTCATCAATATAATAGAGGCAATTATTGGTAGGTTTGTGCAATTGAATAAGAATAATGCGGCACATGAATCAGCTGTACAAGTTGATCTTACAAATTAAAATGCTTTCAGAAGACAACCACCGTATCACTAGTCTAAGAATTTGTGAAAATGATTAATAATTATCAACATTAGGGTGTTGATGACCACGATATAAAACATACTCATGAAATCGTGTCACAAAATTATATGAACTTAAAAAATACTACAGTGGATGAATCATCATTGTGCAATTTATAAAGAGGTGAGGTTTTAAGGCTATTTTCTGGAGGCGGTTCGTATGTCGATTCCAAAAGACTGTTCAAGCGTCCTAACAGAAATGCCAAGTCTGTTTGCAAAAAAATAAACATGATTTCATATCAGCAATCGCAAAATGCCATTCTTCCATATGATGGAAAATGACACCTATTTTTTGCACCAGGATGAAAGGCTAGGAGCCTAGGACCCTAGGTAAAATGCATTTCATTTGGCAACAGATATAGCTCTGCTTCATAATTACAATAACTTATTACATATAAAGTAATTTAGCCACATTCATATTGTCACACCCTAAATTTTTTTTCATTTTCTTAGTTCAATTATTAATTAGAATTTTCGTGTAACTTTGATGATTTTGATGGATTTTATAAAACCTTTTTGCCATTTTCAGTGTTACAAAATGAATTTCTGCAGAAAATTTAAAAGCATAAAAATTCCAAAAATAATTTTATTTAGTTCCAAATATTACAAAGTATTTTTAAGAATTGTTTCACAATTTTTAGAGCCTATTTACTATTTTTACCAAACCCATTTATCTCTCAGCTTATTTAAATCCGAAAATGGGGACCCCACATGTTAGCCGCAAGTCTCGCTTCTTCTTCCTCCGTGCATGACGCTCTGGTTGCCTCCATTGTTGCACATGGCCGAGCTTCCAACTGGTGACATTAATACTCATTTCGCGTGCAAATCAAGGAGGGATTAAGCCCCACTAATCCACAGTGATGTCTAGCCATTTTTCATCTCCGTGCATGCACGTAAGCCTTGCAATTAAATCTGGCCACTAAATTTCTTCATGCATGCAAGAAACTGACGCCGGCCGAGATGAAATTCCTTCATGCATGCAAGAAAATGACGTCAATCGAGATGCCCGTGGCCACTTCCGTTGCTTCAATGCCTTGGAGTCTACAAAACGATGAGCACCCTCGTTGCGATGACCTTCTGGTTCTATTTTTTTGCCACTACCACGACATAACGTCACTTATTTGCCCCATAGTGAAGAAAAAACCGAAGCTTCACCATTGTTGCCCGCCTTGTTCTCTCCCCCTCGTCGTTGCCTCAGGCCACCTCGCTGAGCGTCGTTCACGTCATCTTGTGCGCAAGGTTGTCCTACCTATTTCTTCCATATTAATTTTGCATTTCGGTTCCTGTATGCAACTGATTTTGGTCCTTTGTTCTTTGCAGCCGAGCTCCGATTTTCTTCAAACTTCATTGGCGTCTATGCTTCCCCACCGTAGGAGACCTCGATGACGGCTTCACGACAATGTTGCCGAGCTCGTGCTCGCCTCGCCCCACTCCCAGCCGGTTCCCTTTGTGTCGATGCCATGGCTGCACGCAAACAGCCGGCGCCGCCCTTTTTTTCCCTAACCTGCGTCGCCGTTTCTTGGCCAACGCTGGCCAACTGAAGCCACAGCCAGGCCAGCTCCCCGCACTGCCGCTGCTCAGCCTCACCATCGTTGTCGTGCCGCCTTATGTGCGCTCTGCGCTGTGCACCGGGGCTTGGTCCCACTCGTCATAGAAACCAGCCTTTTCTTTATAAAAATAAACCAGCCAAAATTGTTTTATGATGTCATCCTTGCATCACAATTCCCTTTTCAATTGGAAAATAATCCTAAAAACCAAAAACAGCCATTGATGTCATGCTTACTCTATAAACAAGGTTTTTCCAAAGAAAAATAATTCTAAAAATATGAAAAAAATCCAAAAATAGTACCCGTGTTGCTTTTTATTCTCGGTATTAAATTTTTGAAAACTATATCTTACCATCAGAACTCCAAGTGGACCCGTTTTCTTTCTAAAAATTTGTAAAATTCTAAATTTTATATTCATACTACTTTTGTAATTTATTGGATTTAATTTGATTTTTTGTGCTTTTTGCAACGTATAGATTACGGAGATTCGGACGAGTTCGCAACTATCGATTCAGAGCACCTTCCCTACGAACCAGGTAAGTTGCACACCTTGACCATATTTGAGCCCAGTTTTTAAATCATATTTTGTTTGAAATGTAATTGCATGCTTAAGTTGTATTAAAAATAGTTTAGTCCTAATTTAAAATTGATCAGTTATATCATGTCTTGACTATGACCCGCATTTGAAATTCGATTCTATTAAGCCATTGTAACCCTAAGAATATAATCTAGATTTACGATGGTGATTACAACTTTAGCGATGCTTAGACCTGCATAGAATCAAAACTAGAATTTTGGGAATTTATGCCAAATAAAGACATGATTAAATAAAATTTTGTTGTGGTGATCTAAGAAGTTGTTTAGAAATAAAAATATGTATATATATAAATGGATTTAGACTGGGTGAGAATGATTGATTGGTAGTGTTTGGGTTTATTGAAAAGCTCGCCTAGTCAATTAAGGACTGGTCTGTGAGCTACTAATTGTAAGCGCAACCGTACTTCCACAAGTCTGGTATGGGACAGACTGGCTGCCCGTTTACTAACATCTCATACTAGTTTTGCCATTGCAAGAATGTGGGGATGGTTAGTCTGTCACATGGCATAAGATGGGGCTTCTGGACTGGGTTGTTTTAACCCTACCAATGATAAAATCTTAGCGGGTATAATTACATGAAATGGAGCTTTATAGGGGCCTTGTCATAATTTTTCTCTGCCAACATGCCAAAGGAAGTGTGTATTTCGGCAAGAAGAGAATCATATCTTGTGGATAAAGTTGTACAACCTCTGCAGAGTTAAAACTAATCGATTAGCCGTGCCCGCGGTCATGGGCATGCCGAGCAAGTCTTTCACAGATTAGATTTGATGTTTCAAAAAAATAGTTTCAGAAAAGTGATTTATAAGTGGAGAGAGTTCACATGGGGAAATTTTGGATGAAACTTCGGGTTGGAACCTGTGTTAAAAATCGGATTATAAGTCATTTTTTACTATATCAATTACGCATTGAAAATTACTTATTGTATTTGAAATATTGCTTTATGCTCAAATTAACCATATTATGCCTTTCTTTGTATCTTCTACATTAATACTGCATTTTCCTGTGTGACTTGCGGAGTACTTTTATACTCACTCTTACTTACTCTATCTTTTCTAGAGGAGTATCTATACGATGGTGAAGACAAAGATAACTAGGTCACTACCCCAGTTGATTGCCTGTGGTGAATCTATTAGGTTCTACTACTGATTTTATTTTGCTTTCGCTGTAATCTTTATTTGGCATGTGTGCCATATTTATTGTAAACTCTGATTATTAATAAAGTGTGTTGGATATAATATGTTATCATCTTTACTGTGTATACTAACTTTTTCTGAACTAGTACAGGTTACACAGAGGACTTTGAAACTATTTTTTCGGTAGTTATGAACCGCCACTAATGATAGTTATGAACCGCTATAGAGTACCTTTTTCAAGGTAGCGGTGGAGGCTCGATCACATATATAAGTGGTTACAAAGATGTAACATATGTGCTAAAATGGATGTGTAGACACGTGACAAGAGTGGAGGTCCTAGTTATTTGCCCCAGTCTGGATATGTAAGATGGGACGTCAAATTCTTTGAGGGTGGTGTGTGTGATAATCCGGTTTAAGATGAGTTTAATTGATTGAGCCTATGTGCAGTTTTGCCCCTGTATGTAGGCCCCACAGCATGCGGGCCTCACGTGCAGGGGTAAAACTGCCCTCTGCTGTAACGACAGAGGTCCGAGCGTGCTATTGCAACACATATGGCCGGCCCACGTGTTGAGGCAACCGAAAGCGTACACAGCTAGCTAGCGTCAGTGTTGGAACTCTTGAAACCTGCACACCAAACTGAGAAACGCCGGGCAAACAAGCGTGGACGCCTCATTGACATGTGAAACAACGTCGCATTTTGCCATCTTCTGCGCAGACGTGACGCCGTACGCCGATCGCATGAAATGATAGAGAAAAGGATCGGTGGAAATGGCGAAAAATACAGCAAATGGACAGGACTTGGGCTTTCAATTCGTTTAAATCGGCCGAAAGGCTAAATGCCGGCCCATTGCCTGTTGTGCTCACCAAGCGGGATTGTGGCCTCTTAGAATGGACCGATGTATCAACCTGATTCTTTTCGATTTTTTTTTCGACGCAGATGAAGAAGGGCTACTAGGCGTGGGTCGATCCTTGGATCCAACGGTTCGCGACCCTACCAAGAAGATCGGACGGTTGTGTTATGCAGAGCAACGCGTCACGGAGGATAGAATGGATAAGACGAACCGCCGTGGCCGTGCCCTCTCCGTGTCGCTCGCTCCGCTTCCGCTCGCCAAAACCTCTCCGTTCCCAGCTGAGCCATCCCGTCCATGGCGCCAGGTCTTGCTGCTCTATCCGTTTCTCCGCGTCTCGGCACGACCGCCACGCCGGCTACGGGCCGACCTATCCGTGTCACCGCCAGGCCGGTACGGCGCGGCCGCCGGCGCCGCTCCATGGTCGTGCGGGCCGGTGGGCCGCCGAGTACCAACGCGCTCATCCTGGCGTTCGTGCTGCCGCTGTCCCTCTTCGTCGGCACCCTCGTCACCGCCGCCCGCGTTGCCGACGACCTCGACGAGCGCTTCCTACGAGAGGTACGCAGCTCTCACCAAGTTTCCCAAATCCTGACATTACTTATTCAAATGGGCTCTTCTGATTCTAGCATATGACATAGTGTATCATAAATATCAGCAACTACCGTAGAATGCGTTTATACACGCCAATAATAAAATTATTAGTTATATTTGGTATGCTCGGGACAAGATTCTTGTCACGATAATTCCACAAAAAAAGATTCCTGTCACGATAATTCCACAAAAAAAGATTCCTGTCACGATACTGAATTGAAGAGCTTGCTGCCTATATGTGTAGATGGAGATCAACCAAGCGATAATGGAAGAGAACCAGGCTTCCGACGAAGAAAGCAACAACGAAGACGACGATGGAGAGTACGATGAAGAGGAGGTTGTGCAGCCGGTGGAGAAAGAGCAAGTTCTTGTTGCTGCTGGTGCTGCTGCCCCGCGCATCAGGAACAGACCAAAAAGGGAAGTATAATAGGCACGGTAGAAAAGCTGCGTTTTTTGTTGTCTGTGACCGTAATCTACTCATCTTGGAATGCTTCAGTTGCCTTGACAAAGTATGTATGCAAAGCTGCACAAGTATGAAGTATTCTTATGCAGATTTGAGAATGTACGTGGCCTTTTCAGATGAAGGATGGCGCAGTGTACACAGGTGGAGTTTGATCGAATACACTTGCTGATGCTATCACTTATAGACCGTATTAATTCAGACCCATATCAAAAAAATACTTTTCAATTTGCTAGACAGATCATACATGCATAGATGCCAAACTGTTCGTCAAAGTATAAAACTACATCATTCGGTACCACAATTCTTGAGCCAAGATTTTAAATTAGCAAAAACCGTCATTTCAAGAGGCGAGCGGGTGGAAACAGCTCACGGCCGTTTACCAGATAAAAAAGGATAGCAAAGCTAGTCCAAATCTGGAGTTTCTTAGCCAGTTAAGCAGCAGACTTGACCAGGGTTATTAGTACTAATCCGGCCTCCTCCGATTCGGACTACATACATGACTGTTTCGGTATCAACTTACTCACTTTGATGCAGTGTATTTCGTACATGGAGTCGGATTCTCACTGCCCTCTAACGCCGGCCCATATATATAATCTCCCGCACCACCCGAACCCCACAATCTGCATCAACACAAATTAAACCCAAACAGTGGCCTTTCAGTTGCGCGCGCATGCGCATTTTCCGTAGAGTGTGAACGTAGAGCTACAGATCGAAGAAGACATCGATGGCGCGTAAACGGGACCGCACAGACGCTTTCCAACACGATTGAGGAAGAGGGCGGCGACGAGGAAGTGGTCGACCAGCCGGAAAATATAAAGTACAATTTTTTTTCTAAGTGTTGAGTAGTAGCAATCAACATAATGGATTTCACCTTGATAGATTTCTAGGATGCCTAGGACCTTCCCCTTAACCTCTAACCACTAGATCTAGGAGTATTTAGTTCATACCTTCGGTGTTTCCGGCATTCCCGTTGCATCCCGAAGCCATGGCCGTCGCTCGGAGTGGATGTAGAGGATGCAGCGGTGTTCCCTTTCTTCTCCCGTGTGCCTCTTTCCTACTGGCTCGGACGGAGAAGAAGAGGATGAAGATGGCGTCGGCGGCGTCCTTCCCGTCACTTCCTCGTGCTAGGGTTTAGATCGGTTCTTGAGTGTATGTAGGGCTAAGGGGTTACAAATAACGTTGGTTCGTGTGCCGCCTTGACCCTCTTTTATATATAAGCGTGTGACAGGGTCGCAAACGGTGTGAGGTTGTTGCGCCCCGTCGATCGTATGCTAGAGAATGGATCACGGACTCGGTCTTTGGCCAAGCATTATCTGAATCAACACAACATTCTTCCCCTTGATCTCGAACTTAACTTTGAAACTTTATATCTTGATCTATTAACTTTTATATCTCATACTTTTAACTTAATATCCTACTTCTCTATAGATTGGTGCACCAAGACCAAGGCGTCACAACGATCGCCACGTCATCTTGAACTCAATGACTATAGCACACCTCTCTACTTCAAAGCGAATAACTTTGTCTTTGTGGGAGATGGTTGCTTTGAATGACCCCTATTATCCGTAATCATAGTCCTTCTTTAAACCCATGCTTGCCTCGTGCTTTTCAAACACGTTGGGAGAAAGACCTTTGGTGAGCGGATCCGCTAACATGTTTTTGTGCTTATATGCTCAAGTTCTATTGTTTGATCCTGAATTTTCTGCTTCACAACATAAAACTTAATCTCTATGTGTTTGGCAGCGCCACTTGATTTGTTGTTGTGGGAGTAAAATCTACTTTGGTTCATTGTCGCATGATAATTTGAGTGGTTTTTCTATGTCGTCTACCACTCTCAACCCGGGTACAAACTTTTTAAACCACATTGCTCGCTTGGTTGCCTCATAACATGCCACAAACTCAGCGTGCATTATCGGCGTTACAACGATCGATTGTTTTGAGCTTTTCCACGATATAGCTCCTCCATGAGGTGAACACATATTCGATGTGGACTTTCCGGTGTCTTTACACCGCCTAATCTGCATCTGCATAGCCCACAATCTCTAGGGTACTTGACTTTCTATATGTTAACATGAGGCTCTTTGTCCCTTGCAAATACCGCAAGGCTTTCTTTACAGCTTTTCAGTGATCAACTCCTGGATTAATCTGATATCTGCCAAGCATCCCGGTTGTAAATGCTAAGTCATGGCGAGTACATATTTGAGCATACATTATGCTTCCGACAATTTGGCGTATGGGGTGATTTCATTTGATCGATCTCGTACTTATTCTTTGGACACTTTGAAAATTCCCAAATTTATCGCCTTGACTATTGGAGCGCGTGGCATTACACATATGCATACTATATCTTTTCAAAACACTCTCTATGTATGCCTTCTCGTGATAGCCCTAGCACCCTCTATTTCTATCTCGGTGTATCTCAATTCCTAATACATAGGATGCTTCACCAAGATCTTTCAGTATCAAACTTTGAGGACAAGAACTTCTTTGTCTCTAGCGCAGATCTTTATCTTCGCTTGCTAATAGGATATCATCCACATATAAAACTAGGAAAATATACTTTCCTCTACTAAACTTTGCATAAATGCGGTTGTCCTCCTCATTCTCTTTGAACCTAAAATTTCTTATAGTTTCATCAAACTTAATGTACCCTTGTCTAGGCGCTTGTTTTAATCCATAAATGGATTTCTTTAATCGACATCCCATATTTTCTTTTCCTTCCATGACAAAACCTTTGGGTTGAGCCATGTACACATTCTCATATAAATCCCCATTTAGGAATGCCGTCTTAACATCCATCGATGTAATTCTAAATCATAATGAGCAACGAGTGCCATAATGATTCTAAAAGAATCCTTTTGTAAAACAGTGAGAAGGTTTCGGTATAATCTATTCCTTCTCTCTGAGTGAAACCTTTTGCACAAGTCTAGCTTTAAATCTTTCAACATTCCCTTTGGAGTCACGTTTGGTTTTGTAGACCCATTTACTGACCCTCTTGTTTTGGCTCCTTTAGGAATTTCTTCTAAGTCCTGACTTTGTTTGTACTCATAGATCTCATTTCATCTTGCATGGCAGCAAGCCACTTCGATGAATTAGGATTTCTCATCGCTTCCTCATAAGAGGTGGGATCACCCTCTATCTCTATGTCTTCACCGACATAAACTTCATAATCAGTGGAATAGCCGATCTCCTGCTTTCTCTGTGATCTTCTAAGTGGTTCTTGAGCGGGTTCATCGCTCTCTCTACAGAGGCCGCCAGCTCCTCACTAGTAATGCAATAGGGCCTCGGGCTCCATAACAGTGCCTCGCACACCGATTGTTGAACTCGGAGAAACACTTAGGTGTTGTAACCAGTGATGCAAGCAACAACAGTATCGAGAAGAAAGGCTCTTGAATCATAGGAGTTGGGGCACAAACCCGCTTCTCATCAAGGCTAATTTCTCGGGTACCATGCTCTCTCGATCATATCATCCTCTATAAACACAACAGTGTCTAGTTTCTACAAACTTGGTGTGTCATGTCGACAAGAGAAAGCGATAACCCTTTGATCTTTCAGGATAGCCAATGAAATGGCAACTGACTGTCTTTGGATCTAACTTTCCTATGTTTGGGTTGAATACTTTTGCCTCAGCTGGACAGCCCCACACATGTAGATAATTTAGTGATGGCTTCCTCCCAGTCCATAACTCATATGGTGTTTTAGGCACCGACTTACTGGGTACCCGGTTAAGAATATGGGCAGCGGTTTTTAAAGCCTCCATCCATAGACTAACCGGTAAAGTGGAGTAGCTTATCATATTTCTCACCATATCCATTAAGGTGCGATTCTTTGAAAGACCATGTGGAGGTCTATCCTTGTGTGTGATGAGTAATTGACAAGATTTGAGATTGGATTGATTTGAAATTGAGTTTGACTTGAATTGGATCTTCAAATTGAAGCAATTTGAGTGTTGGTTGCTTTTCCTAGTGCTACCGGCCTAGGGGTAGTAGCACCGGACCATTTAGCATAATTATGATTGATTAATGATTTTGTTTGATGCAATGCACTCATGTGAGTGGTTGCATGGATTGACTTTGAGTCAAGTCGTGGACTTGTGCTTTCGGATCGTTGTTTGTTTATTAGGTGTGCGGTGTTGCTCGAGGGCGAACGTAGTCGATGACGGGACCGGAACTAGGTTCATGGAGGAACCGAGGTTCGGGACTAGGTTCAGGGAGGAATCGAGGTCCTGGTGGTCGAGGATGTCATGCGGGACGTTCGGGCTAGAAGGTGCACCACGAAGGTTTGGTTAGTCACGTGAGTCGCGGCAGCGGCCGTCTGGCGTGCATGTGTGAATTTTGGGTTGTATGCATATATTGGGCCATGTGTTGTGGGCCAAGTGGATATGCATATATGTATTAGAGATAAGTTAGGGTTTGGAGTGGTATAAAAACCTGGAAAACCTAGTCAATAAAGGAATTGCTTTTGCGGCTATTTGGATATCGCCGTTTTTCATCGAGCTACTGGCTGCGTGTCGTTTTTTTTCCTTGGCGGCGTGCGGCGTGAAGTTCGTGCATCGTCCGGCGACTCGGAGGACAAAGTCGCCGCAATCTCTTGAGGCTATTCCTTGCGATCGAAGACAGGCGCCACTTGAAGTCCTTGCATGTGAATCATCCTACGACTAGAAGTTTTGAGCTTCGGGTGTCTTGTCGTGACTAGAAACTGCGCTAGTTAATTCTCGCGATTGCATGCATGGCGTGAAGAAAAAAAAATCCGGCGCAGATTGTTCTTCTGGCGGCGAAAAGGAGAGTCCGGCGTAGCACGCAACTTCGGCGCTACAGTACCGCGTGCTACAGTATTCGGCGCTACAGTAATCTCAATTGCTACAGTATTTTCATTTATTTTTCCGTCCTTCGCTTTGCATGCCTGTTTTGATTTCATATTGATTCATGTTTTTGCCATGATAATTTTGATTTGATTCATCCAAAATATTGCTAGGGCATCTAGTAATTTATTTTAAAAGTTTGATTGGTTAATTCCTTGTAGATTTTGTTTAATCTCATAATTAGGGTTTGATCTATTCTCGTTATTATTTGATACAATCAACTTGCGAAGGTTATAACTCTAGATCCGTATATCCGATTGAGGTGATTCTTGCTGTGTTAGTTTCGGATTTGAATCTAGTTTATACAGTTAAAATTTCACATCAATCCGACGGTTGGATCTTCGGTAATTACAGTTTTAGTGAACGTCTGTTAATCTGTTTGTGTTGAAACCGAGAGCAATATTTCATAATTAATTTAGGGGGTTTTGTGAATCAAGTAAATTTTGATTTTATCTTCCGCTCAATCATTCACCCCCCTCGATTGTCGCCATCCGATCCTACAAGTGGTATCGAGCGGTTTTGCTCTTCCATAGATCTTGACCGGTCTCGAGAGCCATGGCGATGCACAAGTATTCCACCAAGCCTCCAATTTTTGTGGTGTTGATTTTCCTTTTGGAAATCCGGATGGAGTCATACATCATCGCCCAGGCTTCGATATGGCGAAGGTGAAGCTCCCATATGAGGTTCTCTGAGATGAGAACGTCACGGGCAATATGGCCGACGTTGAGGCAAATGCTAAGGCGAGGAACATTCTCATCTGAGGACTCACCGCGATGAGTATGATCGGATCTCTCACCTGCGATCCGCTCACGAGATTTGGGTGACTCTCGATGCATACCATGAGGGCACTACCCAAATCAAGACCGTGAGGCAGGATCAACACAAGCGTGAGTACAACAAGTTTGAACAACACGCTGGTGAGAGTCTTGACGAGTGTTTTGGTCGATTTACTAAAATTTTGAGCGATCTCCGGGCAGTTGGTTGCACATACCCTGACTCGGATAATGCTCGTCACTTCTTGACCGCACTCGATCTTCGTGTTTGGGAAATGAAAGTGACCACCATCAAGGATACTACCGACTTGTCGACATTGACTCTTGAGCGGGCTTTATTCCCGACTCAAGACTCATGAGATCGGCGTCGTCTCTCGCAAGACGAAATCACGATCGATGGCCTTGGTCACCGATCCCATTGGATCTTCTCTTGATTCTTCATTGGTTTTCTCTCTCGCACTTTGCGAGCTAGCGATGACCAACGGACAAGTTTTAAACCGAGCTTGCTCTTTTAGCTCAGCAAGTTTTCTCACGCCTACAAGAGGGTGAGAGAGAAGAAGAGTGGTGGGATCACCGCTTGAATGTGGCGGCCCCAACCACATTGAGCTTAATTGTCCTAAATTGGAGAAGGGCAAGAACGACTCGGCGGTTCGGCAAACGACTACACCGACAAGAACCGTAACAAGAAGCCTCGAGTTCGCGAGCCAAGACGAGAAGAAATACCGCAACTTCTCGAAGAACAAGAAGCTTTTCCACCGCGTTCTCGCCGCGCTCTCGACGACATCGGCCTCTCCGACACGGAGACATGGAGCGGACGAAGGTGAGGATGATCCCGAAGAGAAGAAAAGCGGCGACGACTTCTCGGCATGTGCTTCATGGCAAACACCAACGACATCGGCGACTCAGCTCTCTGGCTGACTTCGGACGAGGTACCTTCCTATGACCGACTCAATGAAGCTTTTTGCAAATTAGGAAAATTTCATGCTAGAGCTAGAGCTAGGGTTACGGAGTTAGAGAAGGAAGTAGATACCTTGTCTCGGGAGTTAGCTTCACTTAAATCATGTTCCTCCCGAGACTCTGATAGTTGTACTCTCTGTGATGGTGTGCTTGTGGAGTTGGAGAACCTAAGAACCCTGCATGATAGTGTGGTTTCTGATCTTGAGGCTCTTAGGTCGAAGGATGCTAGCACATGTTCTATTGATCCTATTCCTATTGATGCTAGTTTTCTTCATACTCACACAACTACATCTTGTGAAAATTGCCCTAAGCTACTTCTTTGAAATTGATGCCATGGGTTGTCACCTTAGGAAGATTTACGCTAGAAATGATGAACTTGAATTGCATGCTTCTAAGGACCCGGTCGGCTCATGTGAGGGTCAGAAGCAACTAAAACTTGACAATGATGCTTTGAATGTCAAGTGTGATCAACTTGCTAAGGATTTACTAGCTAAATCACAAAGCTGGTTGCTTGTTGTGTTGGGGTTAATGATAGCGTGGATAAGGTCCACGCAGAGTTTAGGAAGAAATTAGAAGAACAAGTCCATAGGATTAGAGAAGCATCGTATGTTTCTTGTGAGTCCCTCAAGCTTGAGGCGACCATGCTAAGGGAGAAAAATAGGCGTCTTTGGTATCTCTTCTTCTCTTTCGGTTCTTCTTCTTCCTCTCACCCACATTCTTCATCGCCTCACTTTTCCGAGAGTGTCAGTATCTTATGAGCACTCTTGAGAAATTTGTTGGAGGCAAGAAGAAACTCAATCTCATTCTAGACCGGTCCAAAATTAGCAGATTCAATCAAGGTCTAGGATTTGATTACTTGAAGCACGCAGGCGCATCCGCCTTCAGATTGCGTGTCTCCAAAAGTGGAGAGATAGTGGTAGCTCTGTGGTGAGTACCACTGTGTTTAGGTCTGTTGGGGTTGTCCATGGGACTTACGGCGAAGGGTGCTTCTCTGTCATTCTGCCTCTAGCAAGGCGAAGTATTCATGCACCTTTCGTAGAAGGATGGTCACCTAGTAGATTTACTGTTTTAGGCGCCGCCAAGATCACCAGCGTGAGCGTGTTGCTGCTCTTAGAGGTACTCGGGGTCATCCCGGACTGAGTGCTCTAAGCGCCTGCTTCTTTGCTAGACAGTCGAGAGTCACTGTTTTTGGCGGCGTCCGGGACTCGGTTTTCATCTTTGTTGATCGAGTTTTAGTCCCGAGTTGCTCGTGGTCGATCTTTCCATCGTCCTCTTGATATTCCTCGTTTTCCCATCGAGGTAGATATCGGCGGTGTGAGTGTTTTGGGTAGGAGATTTGGGATGACCTCGTTGGGATGGTCCGCCTTTGCACACTGGCGGGCCAAACCAAAGGATGGCAGCTCCTACATCTTCTACTAGAGTTGATTCTTCCGATCTTGTGAGAGTCGAGTGTCAAAGAGACACTAGAGTCCGATCTTCTTCCTCTGTGGTTTGGTACTTTGAGGCGTCGTGTGATTGAGATTGGGTTCCTAGGTCCTCACTTTATCCTAATCTTGAGTCTTCTCTCTCTCTTTGACTTGATCGGGTTAAATCGGATGGGGAAGGAGATGTTTGGATTGTTGACTCGGTTGTTCTCGCCATATGACCGGAGACTCTCGTTGGTTCTCTTCCTAGTCCGAGCCCCGTGATGAGTTGATCACTTTTGGGATGCTTCTTCGTAGAGTCATTGCTAAAGGTACCATCTGCATTAATGAAAATTTTATTCTTAAGGGCGTTGCCTTAGTGAGTAAGCTGCAATATAATTTGCTTTCCGTTTCTCGGCTTATCGATGACTCTTCGAGGTAAGCTTTAAGTGCAATGCTTGTAGAATCCTCGATTCATCGGGAGAGTTAGTTCTTGGGATTTCTAGATTTGGGAGGGTCTTTCGTCTTTGATTTTTCTGTTTTTCCGGAGACTCTCTTGGTGTTTGATTGCTTCGAGTCCCGTGATCTCTCCTTACGGCATAGGAGACTTGGTCACATTGGTTTTGATCATTTGACCGAGTTAGCGATCGCGATCTTATTCGTGGTTTTGAGAATCCCAAATACCCGAACCATGTCTACAAGCTTTCCAAAGCCTTTGATGACTCCTATGGCCTGCTAACGTCCTTGAGCCCGATGAGGATGGTGAGCTCGCGATCAAAAGGAGTTTTGAGCATGATTGGCTCTCTCTTGTATCTTCTTCGCCTCATGGCCCGGACATACACTTTCTTTGTGTGTATGTGTGCTCGCTTCGAGCTTCTCCTCGCGTCTCTCATCGCCAGGCGGTGAAGCATCTTCAGTACCTTCGAGCTACCATTGATTATGGTATTTGGTACTCTTCTTCCTCTTGTCTATCCCTTAGAGCCTTTTCCGATCTTCGACTTTGTTGGTCAGAGGATAGATAGGAAGAACACTTGGCACTTGCCAATTCATTGGCACTTCTCTTGTTTCTTGGTCTTCTAAAAGCGATCCCGAGTCGCATGACCCTTCTTTGAGGCCGAGTATGTTCTTTGCATGCCGATTCTTTGTAGCAGTGCTCTGGATGAGATCGACCTTGCGGGACTTTGGGTTAGAGATAAAGAGTGTTCCACTTTTTCGTGATAACACTTCGCTATTTGCATTGCCAAGAACCCAGTCTGCAAAGACTCCGGACCAAGCACATTGATATTAGATATCACTTCCTTAGAGACCATGTGGAGAAAGGAGACATAGTGCTTTGGTTTGTGGAAGTGACCACCGGTTGGCGATATCTTTACCAAGCCTTTGGATAGCTCTAGGTTTGTTGTCTTGAGGAGTGAGCTTGGATAGGGATGGCAGGTCCGAATACCTCCGGGTCCAACCTCTGTGACCTGGACCGAGACCAAGTTTGGACCCGGACCAACCCGAAATCAATTACGGTCCAAACTCGAGACCAGACCCGGACCCAATGGGTACCGGACCAGCAGTGCACCCGGACCCGGTTACCAATGCTACTCACCAGCAGTGCGTGCTTTCTCGGCGGCCCTTGCCCTCCTTATATGCTTCTCCTCATTGCACCTCCTCGAGGCGGCGATGTGGTACTAATCGCTCGCTCTGCAAGGCTCGGTGCAAGAAAGAAATGGCGCGATGTGATTGGGTTTGGGCCCGACCTCTGGGCTAGGAAGGCGGAAGCAGGAAGAGAGGCGTGGATCAGCGGGGTGCGAGGACGACAGCGGGCATGCGGTGCTTTGCTTCTCGCCTCAATTATTTAAGGCGTGAGTTCGGAGAAGGCCACACTCATACACTCGGGCTTCACATTAAGGAGAAATTACAGGTTCCACGTAATCCGATGGCTCGAAACTTTCCTCGATGGTGTGCGAGGATAAATAAGAGCGCAAGGGCGTCATAAGGACCCAAGCGGTGCTAAAATTCAAATCGCCCGACAAGTTCGCCATGCAGAGCGATCTGGTCCGGTGCAGGTACCCACGGTCCAAAATGAGACCAGACCTGGACCGGACCAACCCGGACCGAAATAATATAACGTGGGTCCAAATTTGGACCTGACCGGACCCATCGGGTCGGGTATCCATGATGCCGGACCCACGGGTATTTTTGCCATCCCTAAGCTTGAGTTGTGTGCCCTTACGGCCTTACGTGAGGGAGCCGATCTGTATATTATGTATTATATTTTATTTCAGCTTTTTCCTTTTGTATTGCTCGGGTGCTTATGGGTTTTATTCCTTAGAGTTATGAGTTCACTTCACTTAGACTTGGCATGTTTTGCATGGACCTCTCATCTTGTGCTTTAGGTTGCTATTATGCTTAATTAGTTGTTCTCTCTTCTCTCTAGGTTGAGTTCCTCACAGTCTTATAAGTCTAGCGGTGTTGGGCCCTGGGTAGGCAGGCAGTGCTGTGCACTCCTTAGTTTGGGATCTAGAGGCGGCTTTCCTATGTTAGTCATTGGGAAAATGAGAGCGAGTCTGAGCCATAGTGTTCTCTACCATCTTTTCTATACTCTATAGCCACCGATTCGCAGTTTCTTGACTTCTTCCTCCATTACGTGTTTCGGCTTTAATTGAGTTCTTTTCGATCTTTCTTGAGCTTAATCTTGCTAATAACTCAATTTGAACCAGATTTGTGCTTAAAATGAAATCACATGTTGAGGGGGAGTTTAAAAATCTATCTCATGCATTGCATATAGACTTGACTTTTCATTTTGTGAGCTTTGTCTATTATGCACATGATCCATGTTTCATTTTATACACCATGCTATATTATGAAGAGAATTACTTGCTTAGATATGTCCAAGTTCATTTACCTTGCTAAGCTTACAAAAATTGAAAAATGAGCGTTAAAAGGAAAACTTGATAAAACATGTTGCATTTACTTGCTAAGTTTCTTCTCTAGGTGTATTTGCCATGATTTGTGAAATTCTGGAATTCTTTAGAGTCCCTATAGCAACTTGGGTGAATCTTGTTTGATCCATACTTGAGTCCTTCACTAGCTTAACATGAAAATGCTAAAATGAAAGTGAAGCAAAATTGACTCTTTTTGTGCGCATTAGACTCAACACTTCATATTCACAAGACGGCTTCTCATTGCACTTGAGATGAACTTGGAATGTGTTGTGTATGACCAAGATCATTCTCTTAAGAGTCCCTCTTGAGATGATCGATTATGGCTTGAGTCAATTGCTTTAAAAATGCAAAAAAAAACATATGTGGGTAAAGAATGCAAATAATGTCAAACATTTGCACCCCGCTATGTCTTTCAAAGATTCAAAGACAAATTTGCATACAATGAAAAAAAGGCTCGAAGGACCTTGTGTGCACTTCTAGATTCCCCAAAGTGTTGAGTAGGTTGAACTCTAGGTCTTCCATTTGATCCTTTGAATGGCTTTGCTTCTAGTTTTGAAACTAATGACAAGTGTTGCTCATGTTCAATCATGCTAAAAATGACATGGTTTTAATTAAATCTTGCTAGCAAAATGATTATTTGCACTTGGACATGCCTTTGCTTAGTCTATTTTTGCCATAACTTAGCTTGGTGTCATAACTTGTCTTGTTGGTCACATGGATAATCTTCAAAGCTCCCTTAGGCTGCATTACTTGCATAAAAACAACAAAAAAAAGGGGGAGAAAAGAAAATATCACCTTGATGCCTATATTGCCAAAAGGGGGAGAAATCGTAGAAAAGGCATCATTTTGCACTTGATTCTTCTTTCTTATGATCTTTGTTAATCTTTGCTATCGTTCATAGATCATAAGCTGCCAATTTGGTCATGTTCTTCATTTCTATTTCTTTGATCAAGTTTGGCTTTGCATTCAAATTGCTTTCTTCTCTTTATTCAAACTCAATACTTATGCCTTTTCATGTGTTTGTCAATATACTCATCAAGGGGGAGATTGAAAGACCATGTGGAGGTCTATCCTTGTGTGTGATGAGTAATTGACAAGATTTGAGATTGGATTGATTTGAAATTGAGTTTGACTTGAATTGGATCTTCAAATTGAAGCAATTTGAGTGTTGGTTGCTTTTCCTAGTGCTACCGCCTAGGGTAGTAGCACCGGACCATTTAGCATAATTATGATTGATTAATGATTTTGTTTGATGCAATGCACTCATGTGAGTGGTTGCATGGATTGACTTTGAGTCAAGTCGTGGACTTGTGCTCGGATCGTTGTTTGTTTATTCGTGTGTGTGTTGCTCGAGGCTTAACGTAGTCGATGACGGACCGAACTAGGTTCATGGAGGAACCGAGGTTGGGACTAGGTTCAGGAGGAATCGAGGTCTGGTGGTCGAGGATGTCATGCGGGACGTTCGGGCTAGAAGGTGCACACGAAGGTTTGGTTAGTCACGTGAGTCGGCGGTAGAGCGTCTGGCGCTGCATGTGTGAATTTTGGGTTGTATGCATATATTGGGCCATGTGTTGTGGGCCAAGTGGATATGCATATATGTATTAGAGATAATAAGTTAGGGTTTGGGTGGTATAAAAACCCTGGAAAACCTAGTCAATAAAGGAATTGCTTTTGCGGCTTTGGATATCGCCGCTTTTCATCGCGAGCTCTGGTGCGGTCGTTTTTTTTTTCTTGGCGGCCGTGCGGCGTGAAGTTCGTGCATCGTCCGACGACTCGGAGGACAAAATCGCGGCAATCTCATTGGAGGCTATTCCCTTGCGATCGAAGATGAGGCGCCCACTTGAAGTCCTTGCATGTGAATCATCCTCGACTAGAAGTTTTGAGCTTCAGTATTGTCTTGTGCCGTGACTAGAAGTGCGCTAGTTAATTCTCTGCGATGCATGCATGGCGTGAAGAAAAAAAAAATCCGAAGCGCAGCTTGTTCTTCTGGCGGCGAAAAGGAGAGTCGGCGTAGCACGCAACCGGCGCTTCTGATACCAAGCGTGCTACTGATGATTCGGCGCCTCTGATAATCTCAATTGCTACTGATATTTTCATTTATTTTTCCGCCCTTCGCTTTGCATGCTGTTTTGATTTCATATTGATTCATGTTTTTGCCATGATAATTTTGATTTGATTCATCCAAAATATTGCTAGGGCATCTAGTAATTTATTTTAAAAGTTTGATTGGTTAATTCCTTGTAGATTTTGTTTAATCTCATAATTAGGGTTTGATCTATTCTCGTTATTATTTGATACAATCAACTTGCGAAGGTTATAACTTTAGATCCGTATATCCGATTGAGGTGATTCTTATTGTGTTAGTTTCGGATTTGAATCTAGTTTATACAGTTAAAATTTCACATCAATCCGACGGTTGGATCTTCGGTAATTACAGTTTTAGTGAACGTCTGTTAATCTGTTTGTGTTGAAACCGAGAGCAATATTTCATAATTAATTTAGGGGGTTTTGTGAATCAAGTAAATTTTGATTTTATCTTCCGCTCAATCATTCACCCCCTCCTGATTGTCGCCATCCGATCCTCTGATTCGCCTTTCAGCTACTCTATTTTGCTGAGGTTCGCCCGGCATAGAATACTGGGCTACTATGCCATTTGCCTGTAGGTACCTTGCAAAAGGTCCTGAAACTTGGCCATAAGGAGTGTGTTTACCGTAGTATTCACCTCCACGGTGTGATCTTACTACTTTAATTTTTAAATCATGTTGATTATCTACTTCAGCTTTAAATGTCTTAAACTTTTCTAATACTTCTGATCTTTCTTTGATAGGATAAATGTAGCCATAGCGGGAATAATCATCAGTGAATGTAACGAATGAATCAAAATCATCCACTGTCTTTACAGAAAAAGGACCACAAATGTCTGTGTGGATTATTTCTAAGATTCCTGTGCTACGCTTGGCGCCTTTCTTTATTTGTTTAACATACTTGCCTTTAATACAATCTATGCAATGATATGTGTCTGAAAAATCTAGGGGAGGAAGAATTTCTTCTTTGATTAATCGTTCAATTCTCCCCCTCGAAATATGGCCTAAACGACAATGCCATAATTTCGACGACGATTCACTTTCTATTCTCTTTCGCTTTATAGTAACATTGCATACTTTTGCTCTTGAGGAGGTACTTATGTCATTCACAATATCATAATGGAATAGCAAATAAAGCTTGTCTTGTCGGATGGCAAGACCAACATCAACATTATTAAACTTTATTACACACTTTCCGTTCCCAAAATGACACTGAATGTTCTCATCATCTAAGCAAGACACTGAAATCAAATTCCTTCTCAAAGAAGGCACTAATAAAACATCACGCAAATGGAGTATGAAGCCGCCATCCAACTCTAAGGGAAGATCTCCAATGGCTTCCACATCAGCTTCAACTCCATTCGCCACTCTAATTCCTCTTTCTCCTCTTTGTAGGATCCTCCTCGTACGAAATCCCTGCATAGAATTAGCAACATGAACAGTTGCACCAGAATCTATCCACCAAGTACTAGTTGGTGAATCTATATACAAGGATTCATCTACAAATGTAACTTGATCTTTACCTCTTTTGTTCAGCCACTTGAGGAACAGAACACAATCCTTCATGCGGTGCCCTTTCTGATGGCAACGCCTGCAGGTATCTGGGTCTATGTGCTCTGGTGGATGCCTAGAAAACTGTCCATTGGAACCATGTCCTCCATTGGAGTTTTGCCCTCATTTGAGTGTTCACCCTTCTCAAAATTAGTGAACCTTTTCTGCTGATAATTGCCCTTTTGATAATTACCTTTCTTGAAATTTGGCTTATTCTGAATCTGGAAATAATTCTTTTTCTTTTGAGAATGCTTAACCAGGTTCAGCTCTTCAGCCCTTTGTGCATTTAATCTTTCTTCTTCTTGGACACACATAGCAATGCACTTTTCAATAGACCACTTTTCTTCACTAATGTTGTAATTTACAACAAAAGTCTCAAATTCTTTTGGTAATGAAACCAGTACAAGATGGACTATGAAATCATTCTTTAAAGGCATATCAAAGGACGTGAGAGAGTAAGCCATGTTAGTCATCTTGAGAATATGCTCTCTAATGCCTGGTCCATTGCGCAGCCCAGATCCATCATACTTGCCATTGACAAGTTTCTTGATTAATATGCTGCATAGGCCTTGGTGGATCGATGCGCCCTTCTATTTTCTTGAGATCTTGTGTAGCATACATGCGATGCAGGATTGCTCCCTTATGGACTCAATAATTGTGCCCTTGATCACCATGAGGCATTTTCTATTTAAGTTGTCCCACTTTGCCTTCTTAATACTATCGACAATTTACGCATGACATTACTTGCGACTTAGGAGTCGACTTGGCGAAGCAGGTGCCACAGGCTTTGGATGAAGTAGGGCATAATCTATCTCAGCCATAGCCATGGCCAAGTTTAAGTTCTCTCTCTATGAGGAGTAATTGTTGCCGTTCAACTTTTCAAGCCCTTGAAAGACGCTTATGGAATTGGCAATCTTAGCTGGAAAAACTTCATAAATGAAATAAGAATTTAATCAGTAAACTAAAATATAAACTTTGGCATGAATAAATTAACGTTGGTCAATTAAACATGCTCTCAACTTTAATAAAGATTGATCTATTTCTAAAACACCGTTGGGCAGTATTAGAATATAGCAAACTTTATTCAAACTTTCTATCATACTTAACAAGGTCATGGCAAATTTATTTTCAACGTTGGTCGAAAATAAAATTACCATATGTGAAATACTATAAAACATCTCATTTACTATTTTCTCTAATTAAATATCCACGTTGGTTTCAATTTAATCTAAATCAATAAAACTTAAACTTGCGTGAGCTGAATTCAACTTAGCACTTAAACTATTCTTCACACAAAAAAAATTAAATCAAAATTTTTTCTTGTTCATAACCCTTATTGATGGCGAAATTTTATCTAAACGGCCTATGGCCCTTCTCTTGCGCCGGTCACCGCCAACGAAAACACAGGCTCGGGCGTGGCCGATCCTCTCACTCGGGCCAAAAAGCCAATGAGCGGCATCACCTCCGCGCCGTCCGTCGAGAATGGACGGGTGAGATCCTTCGGTCTTTGGAATAAAAGACCGAAAAATTCAGACGACCCAAAACCCTAATCCATTTCTCGCACGCCTCGCTCGCTTGTCTCCGAAAGCGCTGAGACCTGAAGAAAGAAATGGCGCGCCGTCAGCGAGCCCCTCGCCGGTCGTATGACCGCCGTGGGTGGACATGGTATTGTCGAGTGGTCTGGCAGGGTTCTGCCGCATGCTGGCGACGACTAGCCTTTGGCGAGGCTGGCAGCGACACGGCATCGTGGACGCCTGTGGCGGAGCTACCTCGTCATGACAGCAAGCACGGAGGCAGTAGGTCTACTCCCTTCTTTTCTTCTTTGTGATTCGATTCTTTGGGTTTTGGGGAAAAACAGTCTAGGGTTTCCTGAATTGGGGATAAAAAACCGATCTAGGATTCTAATATGAGGCTAAAAACTCTTCCTCTCCTTCTAATTGCTTCGCATTGAGACAAAACCCGAAGGTTCCAACACTTCTAGGGTTAGGGTTAGGGTAAAAAAACTGGTGCTATGATACCATTGATAGATTTCTAGGATGCCTAGAACCTTCCTCTTAACCTCTAACCACTAGATCTAGGAGTATTTAGTTCATACCTTCGGTGTTTCCGCCATTCCCGTTGCATCCCGAAGCCATGGCCGTCGCTCGGAGTGGATGTAGAGGATGCAGCGGTGTTCCCTTTCTTCTCCCGTGTGCCTCCTTCCTACTGGCTCGGACGGAGAAGAAGAAGAGGATGAAGATGGCGTCGGCGGCGTCCTTCCCGTCACTTCCTCGCGCTAGGGTTTAGATCGGTTCTTGAGTGTATGTAGGGCGCAAGGGGTTACAGCGAACGTTGGTTCGTGTGCCGGCCTTGACCCTCTTTTATATATAGCGCGGGTGTGACGGGGGCGCAACGGTGAGGTTATTGCGCCCCGATCGTATGCTAGAAGGGTATCGGACTCGGTCTTTGACCGAGCTGTACGAGATCAACACAACACACCTGAGCAATTTTTACAATCAGTAGCAAGTAGACATAACTGATTACCACAATCAGAATAACAGACAATGAGACAAGAAGTACTGCAATAGCAAACTAGCAATCAATGAATCAACACAACGGATTTCAGACAAGCGTGAATAACTGAATAAATTGCATGAATCAATTGCCCAGGCTGACTGGTTGAATAATAACTAATCTATTAAAGGCGGAAGATTTCGGCCTCAGCCAGGGTGGCCACGTCACCCGAAATTTTTCGGCCGTCGATCCTTGCGTCGGTGGTGATCCGCCCGTCCACGCATTCGCAGGGCCTGGCCACGCCATGAAATCCGTCGCGGACCGAAACCCTAGCGCGTGTTGTTCCACCTCTCCCTCGCGGCGCTCGCGCACCGCCGCCTCCTCGCTTTGCTCGCTTCCGCCACAGGCGAAAGGATCCCAGTTCCTCGGTCGTGCAGCGTCGCCGCCGCCTCGGCCGCTCCTCCCGCGCTCGCCCGAGATTCGCATGGCGCGCTTCGACGCCTCGTGGCTTGCGCCAGCGATTGTTCTTGTGTCGGTGCTTCCTCGACCGTGCGCTCTTCGTTTCCGCGCATCGCCGGGTATATCGCCTTCGTTCCTTGGCTCCTTTCTGCTGGATCGACTCCTTCCACCATTGGCCGAGCTCTTCCGTCGCCAGTCCATCGCCGCCGCTCACTGCACTCCTCCTCCCATCTTCCCTCACGTGTCACCTTTTTTTCTTCCTCCCTCTTTTCCTCTTCTTCATTCGATTTGTTCTTTTGCTAATTCATTTGTTTGTTGCTATGGTTGTTTGTCTTTACTCGCTTCGGCGCTTGCCTGCTCGTTGGTCGATTTGTGCCACCGCTGAGCTGTCAGCCGATGGCCTTCCCTGCCGCCGGCTAATTAGGGTAAGCATGCGTTGCGAAAATAAACACGCCGATGTAATTAGGGTGCTTACCTCCGCAGCAGATTTCTTCGTCTAATTATCGCTTCGTGCTGCTTCTTCTTCTCCTGTCCCAATTAACCCTTTTTTCCCCTAATTTTTATGGCTGATTTTCGGATGTAGCCAAGATTAAGATCGGGATTGGCGGTTAATGTGCTGATTTGGTCGAGTTCTCTTGCCTACATGCGTCGATTTCGGGGCAGGTTTCATGAGGATCAGAGGCTTCGTGCTCAGGGTCGCCCTACTGAAAAGGTTAGATCTTAGTTGGTTCCAGATAGCAGTTGGTTCTATTCTTCATCCTGCCTGCTGCTTCTTTCCTTGATTGCTTGCCTAATTAATGCTTTCTCAACGCATGCTATGCTTTCCTTTTAGTTATTGTACTTTAGGGTGCAACTTGCCAACAAGCGTGGCTTGTGAGGCCTTCGAACTCGCTTATGCGTTATTGGTTTGTTGGGTTTTAGTTGGTCTCGATTTCTTATCGTTGCTTTACGGTTGATTAAGCGATGGTACTAATTGCGTTGCATATGGCCATGCTTGGGTGATGCAGTGAAATGGGGTTAAAAGATGTGGCTAAATAATATTGTGCGGATCTCTGCTTGTGCGAGTTGTTAGTTTGTTGGGTTTTAGTTGATCTCAATTTCTTATCATTGCTTTTTGGTTGGTTAGCTAATGGTACTGATTATATATGAGCATGCTTGGGTGATGGACAACGGAATGGGGTTAAAAATATGGCCCAATGATATTGTCTGTAAAATTTCAAGAGCCCAAAAAGGAGATAGATAGTCAAAGGTATGTCTTTTGAGAACATTTTAAGGTATTTGTGTTTCCCAGTCATCACAGCAAGTGCATGCAATGCATCTGATTGAGCTATTCTCAAGAGATTATTTGCATTGTTATCGCTGTGAATAAAATCCTTTGGGAGAATTATCTAGAATTCCTTTTCCAATCCTCCTTTTCACCGTTGGCATGTGAATAAACATCCATTGGTTTTGACAATTTCATCAACGCAGTATGTTTTTGAGACCTTTGTGGCGGATATATATCGTGTATGTTGTATTATTTATGCCGAAATTGTTTATCGAAGTAATTGACACAAATGCAATGGCACGAATCTTGAACGAGACAAGATTTTGTATTTAAGAAATCGGATATTTCTAATTTCCTCTGTTAGATCTTGATTAGAGAATCAAAAACAGATGATACATAGAGAATTCGTGCTACAGAAAGAAGCTACGATAATGGTCGTCATAAGGTACAATGATGTTTTATATTGTTTTAACATCGTGCTAGCGAGCTTTTTTCCGATCTTAGAATGAATTGCATAGTTGATTAACTATAATAATGTGGTTGTAAAAGGAAATCCAGACCTCATTTGTAAACAAGTTTGCGAGACCATGATGGATGGCGATGCTATCGTGAATCGAACATAAGCCAGATGTATTTCGTATGCCAGCACCACCTGTTGTAAGAAAAGACAAGCATTGCCAGAAGGTATAAATTACTCTCTTTTTTTGGGTTACATTACATACATCACAATATTTGTTTACTTATATACTTAGATATTGAATAAATTGATGACCTTTATGTGGGATACGGAATTTCAATTGGTAAAATGATTGCCAAAACTAATCATGATGTCATGTATTACCTTGATTGAACACTATGATGAGATTTGTTGATGATGAGACGACGGTGATAACGTAAAAAGAACGGGAATCGAAAAGGAATACTTTAAAGACATAGTCTACAGTTGTAGCTCTGCCATAGATTTCGCCGCTATCAATATTTCTACCATTTCCCTTGTTTTCTAACATAGATTTGATTTCCTATCTTCAATTCATAAATCTTCTCTGCTAATTCGAAATTCTCTTGGTCATCTATGCAGATGGCTCTATTTTATGCTCTTGACCTTGGAGGAACAAATCTCCGTGTTTTACGGGTTCAATTAGGAGGCAAGGAAGGGCGAGTTCTCAAGCAAGAATATGATGAGATTTCAATTCCGACACATTTAATGATTGGGGGTTCACATGTAAAAAAATGTTCCCGTTTGTCTGTTTTGCGTTTGTTCCATTGAAATGATAGGTATGTCACATCTCATGCCGTCAGTAATTTGGCTTGGGTAATATTATTGTAGTGGGTAGATTTCATCTTGATAGAATCTGAGATAGTCGATGAGACTATAGTTTGCTCCTTTCATGTATGCTCGCATAAAGTTCTCTCTTACATTTGTGCAACATAGCTCTTTTCCAATTGCAAATAAAGTATTCATTGCTCATTGCAATAGCAAAGAAGTATATGAGGAAGGGCCAAGGAGGTTGCCCTTGTGTAGTTAGTGGCATTCTTTGCTTAGTGCAAACGTCATGCGTATCTTTCTCCTAAGTTTTTGGATCAAAGCATTCCATGAACTCACCGAGTGTGTTCTCTTTCCTTTTGTTTTATCTGTAGAAGCAAGTATTTTAGCATGTGGTCAAACAGGTCGTGGAAAGATATACAATATGGCTGCAATGACAGAATATACTGATGAGCGGATATTTATGATTACATTGGCAAGGTAACCGGTACCTATCCTTTTCTAAGTTTCGAGATCATAGTTCGATCCTGAATTCATAATTAATGTGTTAGTTCCTAGCAAGTATTGAAATGGCACCTTTTTGAAATTACGGTGATAAGCATATAATTTCTTTTGCAAAGATGAGGAGAGGACATTTGTGTTGAGATTAGTTGATGGCATTGTAGGCGGGCTTTTCTTTTATATAAATAGATATTGTTCCTACACCGTATTAAGGTTTTTAGCTTTAAGTTCCATAAGAAAGGATTCATGGCAAATGAAAATGTAGCCATATAGGCACCAACATGTTTATGACCGTAAAATGGAAGCCAAATTGCAATTGTGGATCTTTCATCAACAATTGTGAAGGTGGTTATTTCGTATGAGACTAAGAAATCAATCCTTGTAGTTTAGGATGGATAGTCACTTTCTTTGTTATATTTGTCATGGCGATTTTTCATTGGTATGTTTAAAATAACCATTACGATATTCTCTTTTTTCCCCAAATGACAAACCAAATAATTTGCTTTACGAATGTAAGTCGGGATGAAGTCATTCGCAGTTTATTTTATAACAAGAACAATGACTCACTAATAAGCATGTCGGTTTGTGGTTCTGAAAATTTTGGTGCTTTAAGATACAGAACAACCCGAGTTGAGTGAGCTTGACTTTCTATATTCCTGTTATAGTACTAAGTTCTAGCTTTCTCATAGTGCTAATTGCTTACGTAATATTTTACTCTTTTAAGGTATATACAGATGCAAAGCCAGATTCTGGTTTCCCTCTTTTTGAGACAGAATCCTTGAAGTGCCTAGGTTTCGTGGAATTTGATGATGTAAACAGAAAGGTGCTGACTTACTCTGTCCAAGACAGGTACCAGATCTCCATACTTTTTTTTGGGGCAAGGCAATTTACTTAATCCAGATGATGACATTATTTCCTCATTTCAAATAGTACTTATAAGGTGTTTGGCTTGAAAAACTGCACACTGTTGTATACCATATCTGATAAAAATATTCAAGAAATAAAGATCAGCTGATGAAATCTCTCTTGCTTGTCTTGATTTTTTCCCGTAAACCACATTGTTTAGTTCCTTTCTGTATGTGCTGATGTGTAGATTAGTACGCCTTACAATTCCTTCCTTTTCTGAAATGTAAGTGTATTATTACTTGTGCTTTTCCCCACCGTTTGAGCTCTGTTGACTTCTCATGTGCTATCAAGTACCTATCACGGAAAACAGGATCGCTTATTACCTTCCCATTTCTTTACATGTTATGGAAATTCCAGATCTCACATAATATTACGGATGCTTTATACCAGATTATAGAAGTTTCCCTGTAAGAGGAAGAATCATCATTGACTAATGTTTCTTTCATGAGTCAGTACATCTAGGTGGTTTTGACATTGACAGAACTCTGCATCTGGTAAGTATTAACATTGACAGAACTCTGCATCTAGGTAGTTATGAAGCTGAAAATTATTAGCAATTCGATAATACATAAGCTCGATTAGTGCAAAACGCTTATGGCCTTCTAGATTCGAAGAGGAAGCTTTTAATAGATGTAATGTAATTAGCGAGCTATATGTATTGAGGATTTTTTTGTCCATGTCATGATTTTGTTCTTTGTTATGTTGCTAATTTGGAAGCATTTGTGCGTAAGACACTGCCTAAATTTGAGGGACCAAAGAGGATTGTTTATCTGGCGCTAAGCGATTTTGAGTGGCTGCATGATCACCTTGCTGAGAGGAATGAAGGCATTCCCCTTCCAAATAAGAATGTTGTTGGTATTTTAAAAAAATTATAGTTTTGTTAACAACCAGTTTCTTAGATCACCTCTAGAACATAACAGTATATGGACTATTGAACCGTAGTGTCAGTATTGTGATTCCTTGCTTATTAGGCTATTGTTATTTTGCTTTACTCTAAGAGAAATGTGGGTTTACCAAATAATCCATTGAACTGCATCGTCAACCTCTGGATGTATTCGTTAACAGAATAGTTTCGCACCCTGAACTTAAGCAAAGCGAAGATTTGAGGGTATTTTTTCAAGGAGATGAAGATGTACAATATTTCCATGACTAAAAAGAACCCACTACATACTCCAGTCCTAAATGTGCAGTCATTTGAATCAATATTGTTACTTTGAGTGTTTACTGTGCAATACTCGTTTAAAAACCTGCACATAATAAGGCCGATCCACTACTAATTGTTTTCTTGGAACTTTCTATATCCATGTTCCATGCCTTATATATTTTGGTTGATTCTACTAAAGAATTCCTTGTCAGTTACTTTTCATAGTATTCCTTAATCTCATATCATTGTTTTGTTTTGCCTAAGCATGAAGCAGAACATGGATAGAGCAATGTCTTATCGGATTGGGATATAAGAAGCCTGCAGATTTCATATACCTTGCTCTTATTGTTTTTATTCTTTGTTGTCGAGATCGAATCTCATAAGAAACTCTGAATGGCGCCGCTATCGCCAGATTCAAAGAGAAAACATTTCGGTCCATGCACCATGATCTGCGTTATTATTTTTGCTTCTCGAGGTAGACATGTTGCTTCCGACTTATTTTATACATTGAGTTTAGATTATTCTATCTCGCCTCGCTTTTAGTTTTTTTGGTATATGTATCTCATCGGTGCTTTCATTATTGTGTAGAGATCGTCGGTTCAAGCAACGATGTAGAGAAGAGGATTATCGCCTTCGCATGTGCTGAAATCGCTTACATGCTATGCTACGGTCATGTAAAAACTCACATTAGCATTTTCTAAAAACCCTACATTTGTTTTTCGTGAGTGCTTAGTAGGCGGTATAGCTAGATGTAGTTATCTACTATTCGTGTTTAAGCTTTAGGTTTATTACTTTTTAGGCCTAATAGAAGATCCTACTCGATTGGGCAATGTCACTGGACTTACCTTGCTAATACAACAAAGTGCTGTTGTATAAAAAGATCTTCTAGCATTCAGATTTTCCAGGTATCGATATTTTCTCTGTGGCAATATGACCGATTCCCTCCTAGAATTTGTCAGCACATTGAATTGATGAGCATAGTTCATCCCTATGGTGGCCATTTTAGATGCTAATCTGTATATGAGATCTTCCTCTATTTTCCTTTACTATAATAGATCAATTCACATTATTGATTCTATGTCGGCTATTTTCAATGTGGACTGCCATTATATACCTTCTCATACCTCATTCGTGTTGTTGTTGATTCTGATTTCGCTTTTGAGAATGCTTTTATGTATGTACCGCATGAGTGGCCAACTGTTTCATGCGTATTTTGACTATTCTTCTGCGGGATATATTTCTATAGGCTTGAACCATGACATATGTTTCCTTTTCCTATGCATGGCAAATTGGAATACTTATCGACCTTAAGAATGCTTATGGTACACAGAGCAATTGAGCTAAAATCCTGCCTATTTGCCCCAAAAAGATAAATTACGCATGGAGTTGTTTGGTCCATTAGGCTATTTCGTGTATGAGGTTCGTCTTTTCTTTGGGTTTGTTTGCTACATGTATGACCATGGTCATGAAAGCAGACTTTGGAGACATCCTTGGGATAGTGGACCATGCAATCTTGATGATCAAAGCTAATTGATTAGCCAGGTATGCTATACTTGAACTCTTTTTGTATGTCTACACAAAAGGCGGCTAAACATCTTATATATGCATGCCATTGGAAACCTATTTTTTAGCTCTTTTTTTATTAGATTAACTGATATCCTCGCTTTAATGTGTTTCTTAGTTTTACATGTAGTCTTAGAAGAGTATCCACACTTTTCTTTTGGTTGGATTTCTACCGACAGTTTGATGTCTGCTCAACATGTCATGCGCCTCGTTAGCTAGCGTTACCTCGTGGTCGATCCTATCAAAGACCGTGGTCTCGTGTTTTCGGTTCTTGTTGCTCTTAGGACAAAAAGATCTCTTGAATTTGATAATTTCTCTACTAGATTTGACGACAAAGAATAGGATGGATAACTAGAATTTGACGGATTTTTTTTGCTACCATGCTGATGCAGCAAGGGAAAGAAACCTCCGGATTGTTCCCGTTGGACTCTGTGAAGGTATTTCGAATGTGTAAGGATTTGTTTAGATCCTCGTAATTAGCGCATGGATTTATTTCCATACCGATTCTTAACAGCTGGGTTGTTCTTGGTAAATCAGGTGTGGTTCTTATTGATTTGGCAGCCGTGGGTTAATTTTTGAATGTTCTATACCTAAATGCTACACTATTAGTCAGGTACATGTCTTATTGCCCATTGCAGCTATCTACTGCATCTACCTACGTCCTTTGTTTATTCAATCCTTAGCGATCTCAACCGCTAAATATTGATGTACATTGAGCTAAATCTTGAGGATGTCATCTTAGTGCTTTCAACGTCAAACCTTTCATGAATATTGGTCCTTTCTTCGGAGAAACGAGCTTTGCTTTGTGTGTACGCGAGCACGATTGTAGAATCTGAGGCCTTCATGTCTTTGCAACACGATATAGGATAACATGGATTACTATTTTGTGACTCGGGAACACACTTTGGAGATCAATTTCAAGCCAAGAAAAAGCAGAACTGGAATATATGTGTTTTCTTTCGGAAAGTTTGTTTCCCCTAACCATTCAGCACTCCCATCCCTTTCTATTTTGTGTCGAGGATGTATCAACTATCTGGTCTTCTGGAGACTGTTATTTTGAAAAAATGTGCATGCAACAGTTAGAACCTAAATAACTTACACCCCAGATGAAGTTAATACTTCAAATGTGCTTAATTTGAACCGAAAAGGGTGCTATAGTATTTTTTTCCCAGCATATTCTAATTGTTGTTAGCAAAATTTTGCCGAGTACTTAGTATGTATCAAGTGGTCCTCAGTTAGCATTACTCTTCTAAACGAACATATGTTGACATCAGCACTTGTGGATTCATCAGCACGTATGGATCTACAAAACATGTTGGCAATTTTTAATGTTATTAATCTTACCATGTGCATTATATTATTTGCATATTTAGCATTTCTATTTTTTCTCTCGGCCTTTCCAGCATTATATTATGTGCATTATATTATTTGCATGTTATGCTATACTTAATTGTCAATGCTAACCTGGTTCCTTTTATTGCAGCCAGCAAAAAAAATCCAAAAGTCTTTTCACCTGACTCAATGTTTGGAAGGTATCGTTTCGTGTTGACAAACTAAATTACGTTAGATAGTTCTTTTCTGAAGACTTACTTTTTATTCAAACTTACCAGGTTTCCATATTTCTTACCTTGCTTATGCACTTCAATTTTTTTTGCTATTGTTCTCATAAGCTACATATGGATGTCGGTATGCGATATTGCCGATTTTGCACGCTTTTGATTGTGCGCAAAAGTGTAATTGCAAGTCCATAATTGCATTTGCTACTCCTTTTTTTTGGCCATTTTGTGTACCTGTGGGAAACCTTATGATATGGGCTTGAACACAAACTTGCTATATTGTATATTCATAAATATGTCCTCTGAACCTCCTAGCTAATTTTTTCTAGGCAATCTTAAAAACAGTTTTCCTGCACATCTTGTTGAGTTCATAATTGATCTTCAAAATTTTCTGAATATAGTTCAATAACTTTCAGAGATTATGTATTGATCCATGTTTTCTCTGTTAAACTCTCGCAACTCGCACAAATTTCATACGCCGCGGCGTAGCGCGGGTCCTTATCTAGTGTCTAATGAAAGCACATACGAATGCAAAGCATATGATACGTACAGATATAAAATTCTACCAGTCTATCATGCTGACCTAAGTAGAATACAAGTCCAGGGGGTATAGAAAAAATACATAATATTCTAGATCAGTTAAGTGTGATCAAACGAAGTGCTTCAGCTGGAATACATGTGCAGTTGAGATAATATGCCTAATTAATATATATTTTATGTTCCTGTTAACCTTTCTAGAGAAAGAGCTTTACAGACCAAAAAATGTTTCAACAAATCTCCTGGGCACTGGCGACCGGCGGTCCAGATCGTCGTGCGCAGCACGCCCCTGCTAGCCTTTTCACCCGCGCCGCGGCGGCGTAGGCAGCCCTGGTGGTCTGCTCTCCCGCGCCGACATGCCGCAGCCCCTTCCACGCCCTCCGCGCCTTTGTGGATCGCGGTTCGCTTTTCGCGACGCTTTTCGCTGTCGCCTCGGCGGTTAGCCCTCCGCGCCTCCGCGGTCCTGCAGCAGCGGTGCGTAAGCAGCGCACTTCCACGGAAGCGCTGCCCGTCGCTGGTCGGCGCGCCCGTGATCCCCATCAACCCTCCGCGGGCCGGCACCGGCTGATCTGCCGATCTGGAGGCTGATCTGCGGACGAGCGGTGCTGTCACGGAACGTAGGGGCATGCCGATCTGAAGACTAGAGGTGGAGGCGCTGTGCCGCAAGTGAGGATGAGTTATGCAACTTGGGCCTGGGCCATGCGAGGTTGGGCCAGCCGGCCAGGCTGCGGCGTGCCGACGCGATTGGAGTGGGTTTGACCAACACACATTTAATTTCGTATTCTCAACAAACTTTCTAGTATATACATGTAATATACCTATTAAATATGGCAACATATCTAGTGCTAAGGGTGATTTCAGTGCTAATATGCTAAAATCTAACCTGAACCCTTGGATCAAGTTTTAAAGGTTGAGATTTAACTAACCAGCTATGTGTAAAAGCATTTATGACAATGGGTTGTTTGCCACCTCAAATGTGAAAGCATTAATTGAGTGAGTTGCTTGACCTTCACCTTAGTAGATCTCAACCTTCAAAACTTGATCCAAGGGTCCAGATTAGATTTTAACATATTAGCACTGAAATCACCTTTAGCACTAGATATGTTACTATTAAATATTGATTTTTTGTCAAAATTTTTGGGTGTACATCTGTACACCCATGTCCCTATACCAGATCCGCCCCTAGGCAAATGTGAGCCTCTCAAGCACGTGGTCCGGCATGTGTTGGAGCTGTCCACGCACGGTGAGGAGTACGTCGACGTCGGAGTGTCGGACTCGGAGTATGGCAAGGTCGATGACTGAGGGCAGCGCATTGTCAGGTATCACGCTTGGATGTAAGTTGAAGGTTGCTGCGTTACACAGTTCACGCACGGCGGTCCACGGAGCCGCTCGTGCCGGCGCCAACGGCGGTGCTGGGACACAACTTCTCTTCCCTCTTCACGCCGGAATTGGATGGTGTACTATGTCTATAATACTATACTAGCAGAGGATACGCATGCGGCGTATGCCAACACAGGCAAGTAAGCAACCACCACAACATTGAACTAGCCATTGGTCTCCAAAAAAGAGCTTTATACTACATATGTTTAGGCCCCAGTGACCGAGAGGTGGTTCGACGGCTTACGCACAAGTGGCTGGCCGCCCCGTTAATTATCCAAATCGGGCTCTCGATGAGCTTCATAGGCTGCTGCTACAGGCACCGTTGTCAAAACCTGGCTCATTTGTTTTCGGGCCACTCTTGCTTCAGCCGTGCTATATCTTATTTGATCAACCTTGATTCTCATAATAAAATTTCCATTGAATGGTTTTCCCTAAAAGATACTCATATATGGGCAACAGCTATACACAACATATGCATATCTAGGTTAATTACCATTGAATGTTTCCACAAAAATATGTGCATATATGGGCAACACGTGTACATAACATATGCATATCTAGGTTACATGAAGGCAAAATTGGCCACAAGACACTAAAATTTTGTGACATTTGCTCTAAGACTTTGCCATTTTGTGTCTCTACCGAAAAACACTAAAATTTGGTGGTTCTTTTCCGTATAACATTCTGTCCATTAAATATAATATCCAATTGAGAGAGGAGAGAGAATGTGAATGAAAAGTCTCTATTTTGCACTTGAACAGTATGTGGCGTGCAACCTGCAAGAAAATAAAAAAAATGCTACCTGTTTCCTAAAATAATAACAGCATTGTATTGGTCTATTACCATGCTGGCAAGCGGGAATAAATTAAACAAAATGTCGTGGAATATTCTATTTATATACATGTGGATATTTTACTAGACGGATTCAAAAGTTTACTTCTATCTGACTGTACAAGTGAGGGCATGTGGCATATTGTACACATGCTAGAAAATATCAATAAAGAAGAGTGAGATATGGATCTACATATTTTGTATCTATTTTGATCTTATATTTATGCGTCAACAACAACATTGATACATAACATGTTATTAACACGAGAGTGCTTTCGAGCGAAGGCCATTCACGCTTCAAATTTATTGCTTGACCGTTCTTGATCAATTCAGTTGTCGGATTTATTTGGTCCCTCCATAATTTTTTATTCTTCTAATCCGATCGATGTCTTACTTTGGATGTGATTAGCATCAACCAACCCTCGGCTATCATTTTGTACCTTGGCACGATCGGTATTGTTTTCATGCCTTAGCATACATCAGGTTCTTCGATCGTTGATTCATACCTTGGTGTGATCGGCGTTCATGTCGCACCTTGTCGTGGTCATTGAATAGATCTAGGCATTGGGTAGCGCTATGGCGCCATCAAATCGTTGCAGCAGCCATCGCAGGGGCGGATATAGAAGAAAAGTTCATTGGGGTTGTCGGAGTCATTACGAATTTGTAAAACTAGCTTCTAACTTGTAATGAAAGGATTATATGTTTATATACTAAATAAGCCACATGTGATGGAACGGAGGATGTCGATGTCGCTTGACCCTAACCTCTATACTGTAGATCCGCCTCTGGGCCATCGGATCATGCCCTGACATGATCGACGTCATGCTATGCCTTGTGCAAGGTCACCAGCCGGCCGATGAGACTCACCGTATGCGTGCTGCCGTCGTGTGCCTCGCCGTGCCGTGAGATCCGACTGGAAAATCACTCATTCCCATCGGAAGGAGGCAGCAGAGCACAGATGCGGAGTACGTACAAAGAACAAGTCGCAGCAACCAACAAAGCATACGTTGTCGCAAGCCCGTAAAACAGGTCAGATCAGCGGTCAGCGCACACTGGAATTCCACGAGCCCTGACATGATCGACGACCAATTTCTCCGAGCGACCGCGACTGGTCGTCGACTTCACTCGCTTAGTCGCCTGTACATGGCTAATTAGGCCGGACCGTATTGTGACCCGCGTTCGATTAGTTTCCACGGGCCCGTGAACAAGTTGCTTGCGCACTAGCTTAATTGCGTTGGTCGGTCAAGCTAGCACACTTGGGCACTTGGCTAAGCAGCGGTGGAGATTGGAAACCTATCGGAAATGAAAGCGTGCCAAACTGGGTAGTGCTAGTGAGTAACTTGGATATATTTATAGCGGGTGGATGCTTCGTACATTGCGTGCAAATTACGGGAAGCGTAGCAAACATATATAGATCGAGTTTGAGTAGATATAGCTAGAGACACAGCTCGCGGCTGCAGATAAGCGAAGATGGCAAAGCAAGGTGCTGCTTCCATGCTTGCGGCATTGGTCCTTGGAGCCTTTGCAGCAATACTACTTCCTACAGGTAATACAATTAAGGGAGCAACGTGATATATTAGCTAGCTAGTATACACGACTTGCATTCAGAGTGTACAATATTCACCAGTTAAGCATCATGTTCTGGGCTGACAATGCGAATTCTGATCTACCTTTTATATGTTTCATTCCACTGGGAGATTAAATTGTTGAAGAGAATAACTAACTCGATCCATTCGCACGCTTGCATTATTCGCAAATTAATCTACGTACGTACGTATTATATAGTTCAATCCATTGGCGTGTGCTACGGCGTGATTGGGAACAACCTGCCCTCGGCGGGAGAGGTCGTGCAGCTCTACAAATCCAGGGGCATCAGCAACATGCGCATCTACTCCCCGGACAGCAAAGCCCTCCAAGCTCTCAGCGGCACAAACATTGGCCTCATCATGGACGTGGCCAACGAAAACCTCAGCGCCCTCGCCTCTGACCCCTCCACCGCGGCCGCCTGGGTCCAGAACAACGTCCAGGCCTACCCGGGAGTCTCCTTCCGGTACATCGCCGTCGGCAACGAGGTGACCGGCGACGACACGCAGAACATCCTCCCAGCCATGAAGAACCTCAACAACGCGCTCTCCGCGGCCGGCCTCGGCAACATCAAGGTGTCCACGTCGGTCAGGTTCGACGTGATCACCAACTCCTTCCCGCCCTCCAACGGCGTGTTCAGGTACTCCTACATGACGCCCATCGCTCAGTTCCTGGCGAGCACCGGCGCGCCGCTGCTGGCCAACGTGTACCCCTACTTCGCCTACAAGGACGACCCGCAAAACATCAAGCTCAACTACGCCACCTTCCAGCCGGGCACCACCGTGACGGATGACGGCAACGGGCTGACCTACACGTGCCTCTTCGACGCGATGGTGGACTCCATCTACGCCGCGCTGGAGAAGGCGGGCACGCCGAACGTCAGGGTCGTCGTGTCGGAGAGCGGGTGGCCGTCATCCGGCGGGTTCGCGGCGAGCGTCCGCAACGCGCGGACGTACAACCAGAAGCTGATCAACCATGTCGGCCGGGGCACGCCCAAGAGGCCCGGGGCGTTGGAGACGTACATATTCGCCATGTTCAACGAGAACCAGAAGACGGGGGATGAGACCGAGAGGCACTTCGGACTCTTCAACCCGGACAAGTCGCCGGCGTACTCCATTAGTTTCTGAGCGGCACAGATCGATATTTCTTTGGGTTCGAATAAGCTGCCCTGTAAAATGCAAATGCATGCTAAATATTTCAAGCGACGAGTAAGAGGCACTGCGTTGTTGGATGATGTTCCAAAGTTTCCTTCTTGCGATGGAGATCTTTTTTTGAGAGCGATCTTAAAACTCGCAGCAAAGTTGTCATCACTGCACAAACGGAGTAGAGACGAAATTCCAACCGGTGACGAACGTGTCAGCTGGGCATGATCTAGTAGAGACGGCAGTTGCAGATGGCTGTGCACCTAGGACTAGGGTTAACAAAACCACCGAAAACCGCGGTTTTCGACCTTACCGTTTCGGTTCGAGATCAAAAATCGCTCGGTAAACCGTTCTAATTTTTTTAAAAATAAAATTTTGAAAAAATTTATGTGTGCGGAAAACCGCGGTTTTCATTAAAAAACCGCTCAAAACCGTTTTCAAAAAACATTCAAATGGATGTGTCGGTTTTTCGTGAAAACCTGCGGTTTTCGATTTTTTTCAACATTTTTCAATTTTTTTTATTTTTAAACCCTTTGGTTTTTTACGGTTTTTTGCGCAGTTTTTGCGAAAACCATACCGCGAATTTCAAGGCAAATTTCGAATTTCGGTTTGGTGAACCCTGCCTAGGATTGTTGGCGTGGCGGGTCTGGCCTTTTGTGCTTCTCGTCGAGGCCGGTTGGTACATTGGACACGGATTTCTATACTCTGTACTACGGCCCGACAGAGTATTATTTCCTACTTCTCTGGAATTATTATTATTACTATTAGAGAGGTGCTTTCATACTTTTCTTTTTGACAGTTGCATATATATTGAAGCATGAATAAATAGTAAATGGTGATTACTTATTTCTTCGTTTGTTTCAAGATTTGTGCAACTTATATTGAGAGGGAAAGTATTGAAACACCGTTCTTATTATTATTATTTTTGTGGATGGAACTGGGAAGTTTTTTAGTCTTGGGGGGAGTAGCTTCCAGCAGGATCACAGCGCTCAAACAAAATCTCTCGTAGGAAGGATGGTGCCTTGAGATGTTACGAGGACGACTTCAAAGTATGAAAAGCTTGGTTCGCAATTACATATGCTCGCTAGGTCGAGTTATTACTTCCAAACGTCTTGTTTGAAGCCCTTCCTCGCATCTTAATGGCAAAGGTGAGCACGCCAGATTTTTTCTTGAACGTCCTGATCACTGGTTTAACACTTACGTAGGTGCCTTTACACCTAACTTCAAGGTAGCATACTTACCTTGGAGGATGACTATAGGTAGTCATGAAAAATCAAAGCAATGAAAGAGCCACAAACCAATACATCCAAAGTAAGAGATGCACGTGAGGATTAGATGTTAGGTTATTCTTTAACACTAGAATATTATTATATAAGATTTCATAGATTATGAGAGAGCAGCAATTCCTTATACTCTTTTAAGGTTATGCTTGATGAATTTGCAGTCGACTTCACCAGAACTTTTCTCTCTTGTCATGGTTACTTCAACGCCGTTATTTCGATTGTAATAATGAAATTCATCTCCTTCATTCTTAAAACCATACATATTTATACCATATCCAATAAAACCCTAATAGTATCCGGGAGATAATGTAGATAAGAAGGGTATCAAAGCCTAACAACACATTTGTCGACGTCCACCGCACCGATCGTTAAAAGCTGAGTAGTGCGGGACAACTGTGCTGGGCGTCTCGACGACCGGGTCGCGCGGCGCAAGCGAACGATGAGATCGATGCGCGACAGTGTGACGGCCGTACACCGTGCCGGTGGGTAGCGCCGTGGTGGTGGGCGTGCCGCCGGAGAGTTGAAGCGTAGCAGGGGTGATGAGCTGCCGTTGGGGCTTGCCGGATCCGACGTGGGTTAGCTGAGTGAGTCGGGCTGAGTAGGCGGTGGAAACTTGGGGGGGGGGGGGGGGGGCTGTGCGGCTGTGTGGCCGTGCGTCTTTGGGCGCGGCGGCCTTCTCCTTGCCCATGAACCACCGCACGTCCATGGCCTTTTCGTTTTGTCCTCTTCGATCTTCGAATTGAGCTGCGTCTTCTCTTTCTTGCTTCCCTCTTGGCGATGGGACCATGCGTGGCGTTACCCGTACCGTACGTACGACTTGTACAGAATACAACAAAGCCTTGTTAGCCCCGGCCCCGTAAAGCAAGTCGTGCGTACTGGAATTCCACGAGCCGGACAAGCCACAATTTTCAATGTAAATATTCGCCGTGGATCACGGTCACACACGACGAGAAAATAACAAGGCCACGTAGGACGTACGTTGAGAAAAATAACAGATCGTCACGTACGCACGATCAGAATTCAGATCAACGAATGAGTGTCTCCATGGATGAATTGCCTCGGTCAATCACGCCCGGCTAGCTAGAATAATAATGGAGCCAATTTGGGATTAAGAATGGCCTAGCTACGAACGTGCAACTTGCCAAACTATTATATGAAAGGGGTGCCTGCTATGTACATTTGCGTGGAATGCAAAAATTAAGGGCGCTACAAGAGTGTACATCAATTGTTGTTGTAGTCTTGTACACATGCATGTAGCTGCCTGAATTAATGCTCGCAGATGGCAGGGCAAAGATGTTGCCTCCGTGCTTGCAGTGGCGTTGGTCATTGGAGCCTTTGCATCCATCCCTACAAGTAATTAAGATGTCTCTGCAGGTCAGGACACTCATACATTATTGCTATGCTATGCTAGGCACCTGCACCTTACGTATTATTCTATCCGTTTTTTTTATATAGGCTAAGAAGATATTAAAAATAATTAAATTACCATTATTTATTATTTTTTTAAAAAAATTAGCCAAAACCCCTAGTATCTATCCACTAATGAGATATGAGCACCCAGGTGAATCCGAGGATTCGAACCCAAGTGGACGAGGGACCAATGCCCACTCCTTGCAAGCCGAGCTATACTCAGTTCTCTTACCTCTATTTATTACCACTAAATACTATATTCAATGCATTTATGTAGAGAATATAATGCAATGTGGATATTTATTAGGGGTATATAGGAAACATCACACTAATTTTGTATTAAAATATGAAATAATATTTATGGATAATACTATTCAAAAATACATCTTGTAAACTTAGATGGAGGGATGTAACATCCCAAAATTTGGCTTAATTTAAATTTTTGGAGTTATTTGAATTTTTGAGATTTATTTAGATTTATTTGAGTTTAATTTGAATTTATCTTTCTCTTGAATAATTAAATATCAGAAAATTATTTATCAAAAATAAATAAAAAATTTTATTTAAGTTCTAAATGCCATGAAATATTTTCTAGAATTTTATTGGTATTTTTAGTGCTCTAAATAATTAGTTTGATTTTTTGAAATTATTTAAAAAGGAAAAAACTTTGGAAATTCTTTTTACTCTGATGTTGGGTCGAGCCCAACACTGTCATGCACTGCTCGCCCAATGGAGGGAAACCCTAACGTCCGCCGCCGGGCCGTCGGATCGCGATCGATGGGCCGATCGCGCCGCCGTCTGCGTGTCTTGTTGGATCGAGTGCTTTCGGACGGACCGGATTGCGCCACGTTGCGCGGGAGATGAACCATCGGCGCCGCTGTCGCCATTACGAGGTGGTTGGCAGCCGTGGATTTGGCGGCCAATTTGCGCGCATATCGAAGCGTCGCCGTACAAGTGAAATACCCCCGTAGAAAGAGCTCTTCGTTCCGCACCCGTAGCACACTCTCCCGTACACCGTAGAGCTTTGTAGCTCGTGCTCGCCGGAGTTTGGCTTCCTTGCCACTTCGGTTTTGACCTTGTTCCGCCGCCGTCCGTCGCTCACCGCCGCACCCGAGACCCATCCCGAGTTCGCCGTGTCAAGCTGCATCGTTTGGACTACTTCATCCCACCGGAGGCACTCGGAAACGCCGTCGGCAACTTCATCTTCTCCAAGTCCGGTGACCAAGCGCCGCCGCACCACCATCAACACCCGCGAGCATCCTCGACCATCGGATCTTCATCGTGCTTTCCGGTGAGTCCACGTAGTCGTATATAATGCGTTGAAAATGTCCGTTAGATCTCCATCGTGCCGTCCTGATGAGTCCACGTAGCCGTTTTAGACGCGTTTGATAATGGCCATTGGATCTTGATCCAAGGGCTCGATTTAGGCCGAGCCTGGCCGTTGGATCTTGTTTCAATGAACGGATCCATGCCGCGTGTCCGCGCAAGAACCGAAGCGTCGCTGCGCTCAATCCAGGCCGTCGGATTTTGAATGCGCGGGTGGGATTTCGCCGTATCAATAGCTAGTAGGAGCGCGCCGTGTAGCCCTAGGGTTCCGAAGCGGCATCGTGTTTGGGCCGTTGGATCCAACGAACGGCTCGGATGGTGCCGCGTGGCAAGTGGGCTAGCTGTGTGGACCAGCCGTTGGATTCAAATCCAACGGGTGAGAACGCATGTGCTGCGTGGACCCGTGGGGTCGTGCCAAGTGTCACCAACTGAGCCAAGCTGGTACTGTTCCGTTGGGTCCCACCTGTCAGTGTGAAAACTGTAAGGGCTGACGTCATCCAAGGGGCCCACGGGTCAGTGGCACTATTCGGTGGACTGAGTCCACGGTGAACCAAGCCGAATCGTGAACCCGGTCCATAGACCCGAGGCGACGTGGCCCACTCTGGTGCTGCCACGTGTCGGTCGAAGGAATTATCCGGAATTTCCAGTAGGAAAATAAATCAATTAATTCGGGTATTTCTTTTATATGAAATTACAAACTTGTAATCGCTATAACTTTTGCGTCTTAGCTCCGAATTGAGTGATTCCAGTTCCTAAAAATTTGTAAAAATGTGAACTATTTATTGGTGAATTTTATTTTATTTTTAGAATTGATCTTGCTATCTGTTTTATGAATTGAATGAATGTATGCTTATTCGAGTAGACGTTGAATTGCCGGAAAACTTCGAGGGGGAGATTCCAGCACACGACCAAGCTCCAGATCTGGATCAGCCACTGTTTGAAGGCAAGTTATGCTTTGATCATTTTGCTCCTAAGTTTTGAAAATATATTTTGATTCAAACTATGCATGCTAATTTAACAAAAAATAGATTTAATTAATTTGGGTGAATTAGTTAATTAACCAATTTGTTATTGCCACCTTGTCTCTAATATTTGTATGCCATGATTCACTTGATGCTCTAAGTTGATAACATTAGTTGGATGCAATGATATGCCAACACGGGAGGCTAGACCGTGAATAGTTGCTTAGCCTTGCTTATGTCGTGAACAGTCTTTTATAATACAAAAGCAACATTGACTAAAGGAATAGTGAATGTATTTTGGTAAATGGTGGAATATTGTTAGTAATGATGTTGAAATATGGAGGCCTGTGTGGTTCTACATGAAGGTTGATTTGCTGGCATGTGTTGCACCGTAAAACAACTTAGGGGTGGGAAATGATTTAGACTAGGGCAAGTGACAAGATGGCTTCATGTCAGGTGGGCCTGTGTGGCAATGGAATGAATCAAGCATAGTGAGATGGCTGTGTGCCGAACTTTTGAAAGGAAGTCTTGCCCTGGACAGTTAAGGACTTTACCTTGCAAGCCTTTGAACTGAGTTATTCGTACAACCACATGTCTGGTATGGGACAGACCTAGTTTAGTAGGGTTCTAATATCTTTCTTTTGGCACCTCGGGACGGCAGTTACACAAGAGTGTAATTGTGGGGGGGGAGAGTAGCTGTGCTACGACTTGGTACCATCCAACAGCATTCGCTTGTTTTAAACTTTGGCTCTGAGTGAGGGAAGTGTTAGAAAGGCAATGCTGGGGAGATTCATAGGTTTAGATATTAGTTTTTGAAAGACTTTGTTGCAATTAATCACCTGTGTGGTGAGTGGCTGTATCTTGTGGGTAAGTGTACAACCTCTGCAGAGTGTATAAACTATTCGAATAGCTGAGTCCACGGAATTGGACAAAGCTCGGGGATTACAGTCAAGGGGTAGATCTTTGAAAATAAAATGGGATGAAAGGCTGTGTGCCAGGGTTAAAAGTGAAATTTGATTAAGGACTGTGTGTCCAAAATTATATGGAAAACAATTGGAGAAACTTATTATATTAATATGGTTTTGCTGCTTTAAATCTAAATAAATAGTAAGTTAAAATATTGATGCAATGCAAAATAACCAATTGAGCCATTCCTTTGTAATAAGCCATGCATGTAGTAATAGAATTGCATTCTGTGCATGACTTGTTGAGTACAGTGTGTACTCACCCTTGCTTATAACAACATATCAGAAGAAGAGTCTACGCCTGCTTGGGAAGAGGAGTTTAACGAGGAGCCAGAGAACTAGGGGGCAAGCCTTGTCAGTAGCCTGTGGCAAGGAGTTGGATCACTACGATGCTTTATTTTTCACTGTTATTTTCCTGATACTCTGATTTATGTAAGCCCTGCGTGACAAACTATTGTAAGGTGACCATAAGGTCATACAACTCGTTTATATTCATGTCTGAAGTACTTTATTATTATTCCGCTGTGTATGATTGTGGTACTTTAACCCTATTTAGCCTGTGTACACTAGCGTGATCTTGGACTAGTGCTGAATACATAGAGGGTCCGGATTTGCATATTCGGGTCCCGACAAGGGAGTACTACGGTGGGAAATTACATGGGGCAATGAAAACATTACAAAGAGCATGGATGCAATATTTGCTTCAGTTTACAAGGAAAACATAATATAACTGCGACATATCATTCGAATGATAGTTTTTGTACTAATAATTCGAATTTCTGATCTTGTGATTTGTTTGGAGATCTGTGCTTCAGCAGACAAGGTCCTCTTCTCCAGCGAGCTCGTCGCCCACTTTTTCGACGCCGACGTCCCTTGCAGTCGCCAACAAGTTAGGGTTTAGCGTCCACTGGATCCACAAAACTTAAAGGGAGGCTGGGTGGTGGTGGTAGCGCCGCTGTGAGACATGGGTCATAGGAGGGCTGTAGAAGGTAGAAGTTGGTTGGGGTGACAAGAACGATGAGCAATTAGGAGGCAGGGGATGGAGCTGATTAAGGTGAGCAAAGGCATCGATAAAAGAGGAAGTGAGTTGACGTAGCAGGTGGAGAGAGGGGTTCATCGGTGATGCCGGTGACGCAATGAGATGGCAACGTGTGCAATGTCAGTAGGGTGGGTAGGGGTGGGGTAGTGGCGTTCACGGATCTGGGAGGCGGCGGTTTTCGGGAGTCAACCTAGACAAGAAAAGAGGCCGAGGGAGGTTGGATGGATTGTTAGATAGGCGTCTAATGGCCCAAAAAATGAATGATTTTGGTCGCATTAGTGGTAGCCATCCCCAAAATTAACTCGAGAATGACTGTTTTGAAATTAACCTCAAACTAACAAATTTAAGAACACCTTCCTAAGATACCATATGTCATCATTTCTATCCACCTTCCTCTCCTCCTTTTCCCTACTCACTTCTCCTACCCCGTTCTTTATTCTCTAACATAAAAATTTAAAATTAGATTATTTAAAATTTTCTAATTTTAAATAGGAAGTTACAACTTGAAAAAAATCAATTCAAAATTTAAAACTAAAAAAATAAATAAATAATTTCAAATCAGAAAGTTTCAACTTGAAAAGTTTCAGATTAGAAAGTTTCAACACGAAAAGTTAAATCAAAAAAATTTAAATTAGAAAGTTTCAAATCGAGAAGTTTAAACTCAGAAAACTTTCAAGTCAAAAGCTTTTGATTCAAAAGGGTTTGATTTAAAATTCAACTCGAAAAGTTTCAATTCAAAAAAATTTTAATTGAAACTTTTCAAATTAGAAAGTTTCAGCTCAAAAATATTTAATTAAAAAACTTCTAGATTGAAAAGTTTCTATTCAATAAATTTTCAATTCGAAAAGTTCACTCAAAAAACTTTTAAAAGCAGTAAAAAATTACTTGTTTTCAAAACTTATGGAAAAATTTTGAGATACAAAAATTAATTTGAGTTTAAGGGGAAGAAAATGGAGGAGAAAAGAGGGACGAATAAGGTGAGAGAGAGGTGCTTTCATGTTTTTTCTTTTTTATAGTTGCACAAATATTAAAGTACGAATAAATGGTAGATGGTGATTAATTACCCTTTCGCTTGCTTCAAAATTTATATACTATATTAGGAGATAAAGCATTAAAGCACTTATCATAAGGTGATACCACTTATCACAAGAAGAAGGATAGTGGGAGAAGCAAGGAGGTGTGCTACGACATGCTTGGCGACAACCTCCCGTCGCCGGACGACGTCGTGCAGCTTTACCAGTCCAACGGCATCGCGGCGACGCGCATCTACTCCCCGGACGCCCCCACCCTCCAGGCCTTCGGCGGCACTAACATCGGCGTCATCATCGATGTGCCCATCAACGAACTCGCTTCTCTCGCCTCCGACTCCGCTGCGTCCACCTGAATCCAGAACAACGTGCAGCCCTAACATCAAGTACATCACCGTAGGCAACGAGGTGACCGGCGGCGACACGCAGAACATCCTCCCGGCCATGCAGAACCTCAACAACAACTTTATGCTGTTCAACCCCGACAAATCGCCGGCGTACCTATTAACTTCTGAAAGGAGTAGATCAATATGGAGAAACATCCAAAGATATTCATAAATACACACATAGTCTAGATTTTAATAAGCTTCCCGTAAGATGCAAAATTAAGGCAAGCACATAATAATTTACTAGATATGAATAAGAGTCACAATTAATTTAGCAAAGATGAATTATTTGGATATAATGTTCTAAAAATTTCCAGTGTTGTACTCGATCCTCGTGTGTTGGAAACGTTGAAGTTTATATCTGGAGTTAGCTGGGCCGGAAGGGAGCATGTAAGGACTGGGCAGCATTTTGGGCTTCCTACGTGGGCCGATGGAGGCACTTGCTAGTGGAGGCCCGTTAAACAAATCAGACGTATGTACATACTGGCGTCTTGTCGGTGCCTTGCATGTGAAGTTCTGCGTAGGGTTAGACGCATCAATTGTGGTCGGAACTTCCGACAGTTGTGCAGGAAACTGACGAGGCCATGACATTCTTTATAGTACTGTTTTTGCTATGCGTAAGTTATGCAATATTTTTGTTGAATAAATCGATTTTTCTGTCCATTTGATAGTTTTCGGGATGTGCATATATCTAGTTCTGTCCATGATCCGAAGATCTGATAATAAAACTGTGACTTACTTTATAGATAAACAGCCCCTTCCTACTATTACGTTTCAAGGGATCAGCTTATGCACAAGTATTATTACATGGACCCCCCAGTATATCACATATCATTCACAGGAAATGCAAAACAGATTCAAGACGTGAGGATAATATCACTGTGCTTCGTCCCATTTTCCATCCGTATCCAGGACTCAATAGAGAACGGCTCTTCAGTTATCTCAATAATCCTTGCTCCTCTGGGCCAATCACCGTAGCCCCCATAGCCCGTGTGCCGTGCAAAACACAGCCACATCCTCTCATACGGGCAGCACCAATCTAGCCCGTGGTTGTGCCCAACGAAGATTGCCTGTCAAAAGATAACGATGATGAACGATGATACCATTTTTACAATAGAAAAAAACGACTACTTTCTGGCCTATGCACCTGAAGCTATCCTAGTATTTCAGTAAGTAGGATACCATATTTTTATATATCAAGAAACGATAAGATGAAATTAAAAGTACTGCTCTGACATACCTTAACTGAAGGCCTCTTGGCAAGAGCATCCATCATACCCCATTCAGCATCTTGTGATGCTACACCTTCCTTGTTGATAGAGCCAACACATGGTTTGCTTATTTCAGCCTTGGCCTTTGGAGCTACCTTAATATATGCTGTGCTAGGTATATGCCAAAAGATTATCTCAGGAATCCTAAAGGCCACATAACAAAATCAGTATCAGGATATACTCCATAGTTCTTGAGTAACAACAACTGTAAGTTTGTTTCTGACCTTCCATTTGGATTAAAGAACTGAGACTGACTTTGAAACCACTTGACCTGAGCACTGGATATGACTTCTGGATAGGATCCACCACCAGAATCAAGAAAATACATGAGCAGAGCCGCCGGATCTTCTTGCTTCTGTGACAACACTTGCAAGACGTAGTTGGAAACACCAGGCCAGAGATCCATTGGGCCATCTGACGAATATGACAATCTGTTCTGGTTAATTTCAGCTGTCATCAGTTCAATTCGCGGCGTCCCTCGAAAGCTGCACCCTTCATCACCGGACACGCTCAAGTACTCAAAATTATGGTCAGTCAATAATTGAAAACAAGTAATTAAAAGGGTGTCGAACTGAGGCAGTACAAAGACATTTTGATTCTTGGTTTACCAGAAACTGGCATGCTCGCCGGCGGGCAGTGCACCGGTGGGATACCTGCAGGAGAAAACCACTCAGGAGGCCACTCGAACGGCATGTCGTCGTGGTTCCCAAACACCGTCGCCCATGGGATTCCCCTGCCTCTGGTGGGAGAAATTGCTCTGTCCCAGTACAAGCTCGCATTGGGAATTGGGAAATTGTTCGCGGTCATAAGGTCGCCGAGATACACCACAAAGTCTGCAATTTCCCCAACAGTACGAAATTTCAGAGAAAAGCTGCAATTTTGCAGACAGACATGCACGGGGGAGGGAGCAGATGGACTGGAAGTAGGGTAGGCAAGGCGCCGGACCGGGCTTCTCGGCGTCGAGGACGGCGGCCATGACGCGGTCGGAGCCGGCATCCTGCCTAGGGCCCCAGTCGGTCCAGGCGTTCTCGCCGTAATGCAGGTCGGCGAAGAGCGCCACCTTGAACCCGCCCGAGCCGAACCGCAGCGGCCTCCGGTTGTCGGCAGGCTGCCGGTGCTCGGCCGTCGACCGCAGCCCCGCCGCGCTCAGCACCAGCGCGGCAGCGAGAGCGAGGTGCAGCGCCCCGGCGGCCGCGAGGCGGTGCCACCACCGCATCCCGGCACTGTCCGTCCAAAGCGTTTGGTGCGTTCTTGGTGGAGTGGAGTAATTGAACCGCGCGAGATGCGAGGTGTGGCGGTAGTAGCACCACGGCAGCAGGAACGAAGCGGACTATGGTGATTATTATTGGAAGATTCCGGCGCAGTAGAAAAAATTTATTGCGGTGGCAACGTCGCCGCTGCTTTGCCACTCCTCGGTCGCAATCGTAAAAAACAAGTGGAGTTCTGTTACTAACGTAACCGTGGCGCTTCATTTCGTTACGCTGCGCAGTGCGCACTAGATGGCGTAACGTCGTACATAGATTACATAGGAAATAAGCAAGTCAGAGGTCATTTTCGTTAACGTCCATGTCTATCAGCATGACGTACGGGCAAAGGCGTAGCAAGAATATGCTTTGGGCAGCTCCGGTGTTTAGTATCTATACCAACGCTAAGAATTATCATATCATACATACAGTAAGACCCTATTTTGGCGGAGGTCTAGATCCTAACTCCACATCAGATCTGAAATTTGTAATCTAAAATAAAGAAATTAAATTTATATTTTTAATCTAAAATATAAATAAAATAACACATCTAAATATTTTTAATATACCCACGGCTTCAATTCCAACAGATCCACAAAAGCAAAGTTATACTAAACACAGTCTAACTTTTCATAGGATCCAATAGGTAACAGAAAACCTGGCCACAACCATCTCCCTGCACCACCGCTCCTTTTTCCTTCCTCAGCCGTATTGGATTTATCTCGCTCCCTGACGTCACCACCTGGGCCCACCTTCCTCCAAGCCCCCTCAGTCCCGACGACAGCACCCTCTTCATCCATCCAAATCCGAAAAATACAACTCCTAAAAATATAAAATAAATCCTTAAATGATTTTGAGATCATAATAAACTCATTTGTGCAAAATTAATTAATTTTAAAACTCATTTTGAATTAATTGAATTAAAACTTAAAGAAAACCCTAGTATGGTTACTATTAAAAGTACAAAAATCATTAATAAAAAAATCATGAAATTAATTTTGGAAAATTATAATACCTAAATTACTCCATTTATGCAAAAATATTTAGATTTGGATCTAGTTGGTAACAAATTTAAAAATAGATAGTATTCAATGCATAGAATTGAAAATAGCTAAAAACTTGAGCATACAAATTCAAATAATAGTACAAATAATTTTTGGACCTTAGTAATATCATACTACCCCTGTACATGCAAAAACATTTCATGCTTAATTAGGTTTGGATTAAGTTTATCATGGGTCGTAGATGTTAGGCTCATATGATAATGTATGGTCAAATAGCTATATATATATATATATATATATATATATATATATATATATATATATATATATATATATATATATATATATATATATATAGAAAACCAGTTAAACATGTTATAACTCTATAACAACTAAAATAAATAATTCTTAGCTCAATATGAACTAAATTATTTAAATAACTTGGCTTGCTATGTATAAAAAGATAATATATGGATATCTCAAATAGGTAATAGATGATTAGTATATAGATAAAGTCCCTAAATAAATGTAAATGAAAAATATAGGCTCTTTAGGACCATATTACATGATGCAATGAAAATAATTATAATAAGTTATAATTTGTACCTAGACTCTTAACCAAAATATACTTCCATGCCATATATACTTAGAGAATCAAAATAGAATTAACCAAGTGTAAATAAAATGACATAAGTAAATGTTAATACATAAAGAACTAGTTCCTAATTATTCCATATGGCCAGACCATCTAGTATAGCGAAAATCATTATAATATGTCATGACTTGCACCTAGCCTCTTAATTAAAATATGCTTTCATGTACTAGATATAAATACTTAGAGATTCAAGTATAAGCAAAAAAAATGACATAATTAAATGCTAAGATCATGTAAGGCTAATCTCAACGAGGTCATGTTAGTCGGCAAAAAGAACAAATTTGAAATAAGATCATAAAAGACTATATTCTTCATGTATATATAAAGTATCGTGGCTAAAAGCAAAATGGAGCAAAACCAGTTTTAAAACATTTCTAGGATCGTAACCTACTAATACCAGAAAAATGGTTGCAAAGTCCTGTAAAGTGCAGTCATAAACCTAAAATGATGTCTGACCCTTTATAACGTAAACTTTAAGGCTATATGTGCTATTTCAGCAATAAATAAAATATCTTGGATAAACACTAATGATAATAAAACCAGCCTAGAAATGCTCTATAAGGCAAAGACTATCCTATTTTGAAGAAATAATTTCATTACAACTTGCTTTACATCTGAATCCTGTTAAAAATATAACCTTAAGTACTATGAATGCTAAAATTCAAAAATCATAATATAACTAAACAAACTTGATAAATAAAAAATCAGTAGTTAAGATATTTGTATCACAGAACCTTCTTAAAACATTGAATATATAATCAATAACCTAAACTTAACCAAACTAACATATACAAAACTACTTCTCATACAAAATCGTTTAAGGCTAAGCATTATTCATATATAACATATTATATGGTGACTAATATCTTAAATATATTAATCCAAATAATTTTAGCCTCTTTAATTTGAAGTTATAAATACAAGAATACATAATTTTAGCCTCTTGAATTCATAAAATAGATAATCTATATAAGAAATCGTATCATTACTTAACCTAAAAGCGGCTATATATATATGTATATATATATATGTATATATATATATGTATATATATAGAAATATCTAGTGTAAATGGCTATTCAATGCTAAAATGCTAACATTCATCGTGGGCCATTCGATCTATCATGTGTGGCTCAGATTGAGAGTGATGAAACCCTTGTCACTTAAACAGCTTTTCTGAAAACCCCTCTATTTCTCTCCTCATTCTATGAGAGGTTTCACCACTCTCAATCTGAGCCACACATGATAGATCGGATGGCCCACGATGGATGTTAGTATTTTAGCAATCGAATAGCCATATAGATAGCCATTTATATATATATATATATATATATATATATATATATATAAATAATTGACTAAAACACAAGTACAAGAAATCATACAACCTTAACCCTAAACCACACCAGTTTTCTGTTGCAAGTCTTTAATTAGCTTTCTATCTTATTTCTTTTTGCCCTTATTAAAGTTTGTCATTACTATATTTTCGTTGAACGATGTATAGAACCCGACGTCACTGATTCCGTCATCAATATTGTCAGCTACAACTACGACTTCATCGTAAACAACAATTAAGCAAGGCAAGCACCCCCTTCGATCATATTGATTCTAATATTTTAAAATTTTATTTTGTTTTATCAAATCAATTTATGCATGAGCGTATTTTCTGTAAATCTATTATATTGTGGTACTGGTAGATATACCTGTTATCTCATAGAACTTTCTTGATAAGTATGGATATGTAAATCTTGATAACTATAGAATAGAGCTAGATAATATATGATGTCAACTTAGGTATATACAATTATATATTAACCATGTATAGCCATGCTTTAGTAGTAAACATTTAGATAAATAGATTAATTAAACTGCTTCTTGAGAATTTAAAAAGGTTGGATATGACATGGATGGATGCTGGTATTTTGGTTAAAAACTCAAAATAAAACTATGATTTAGACGTGGGCTATTATTGACAATAGCCGAAAGTGCAGATGGATTTGCACATAGTGTAGGGGCAGATAATCACCTGGATCGGATTAAGAACCGAACTATGGGTTATTTTCAGGTTAAGAAATATGTACAACTATAAGTGCTGGTATGGGACAACCTTAAACCAATTAAGTTATCTAGTTTAACTTTGCACTTTGAAAGGCCAGAGTAGCACAAGCATTCCGTTTTGGTCTGCTTGTAGGGGGTTTCTACATGCTAATGTAATGGTGTACATCTTGCTATGGGGAGAAACGTGTGTGGAACTGCTTGGGATATTGTGTGAATTATATTATGTCTAGGGTGTGTATTTCTACCACCAAAGCATGGCTTATTGTTACCAGACTGGTACAAAGTTAATCTAGATAATATAAGAATTTTGTCATAAACATTCTGGACACACACCAAAGATGCATGAAACATGTGGCAAAAAGAAAATGCTATGACTTATGGGTAAAGTTGTATATTTCTGTAGAGTGTAAATCTTTTCAAAAAGTCATGACCGCGATCATGGGCACTCGGTAAAGTCATCATATAGTTAGATGTTTTACTATTTTAAAAATGGCTTGGTTTCATCTGTTATGCCTTGTTTTGACAAGGAATGTGTTAGTAAAAATTGGACCTCTCGATGCTCACATCATGGAGCACTATGAGTTATTATTTATGCTCTACTTATTACTTTCATATCAATTAAACTTGTTTTTACAAATTTCGTTTATAAATTACAAATTGACTTATATATTCAATGTCGCTTTATGAAAATTAACCATAGAAGTTTCCTTTGATATAACTTGCATTACAATATTTTGTAACTACACTTTAAATCTTGTTGAGTACGAAAGTACTTAATATTGCTTAATTTGTTGTTTTAGGTGAATAAGAAAATGAAGCTCCAAAGAATACTACTCGTCGCAGGACACGGGAACTTTAATGAAGCAATCTTTCTAAGGATTTATGCTTTGTCAGTTGTCTGAGTGCTGGATGGGCATACTACAAGACTTGGCTTTTTCTGCTGCTATATACTTTGAATTGTAAAATATAATATATAAATAGCTGCCATTTTAATAATATGATGTATGGTTGTGATTCTAATTATTGTAAGTGCGCGTATTAGTCACTAATAATAGGACTGATCAGTGACTAGCAGTATTAGATGCACATATATTCTCATTTTTATATTGTTATACAAAAATAGGGGTCTTTACATTCCCCCACCACTAGAGGCCTCCGCCTCTGTCCCCTTTCCCGTATGGAGCGCAATGCAATTCCAATTCCCGCGCTACGCACTCGCCCGGAGGCCGGAGCACACCTTCTATTCCCATTCCCGTGTCCCAAACTTACCCTTTCTGGTATTCCTTCATGGGAAGGGGGTTTTGGGTGGAAAGAAATACAGTGCAATCCTAATCTTAAGCAGTTGAATGCTGTTTAAAAATACAGCACTAATTTTTCACTATAGTAAAACACTATTTGAAAAATTGGACGGCACCGAGGATTGAGAACTGCTTAAATTGTGGTGCTAATAGAGACTGTGCAGGAACCATTTCCATTTTTTGGGGTAAAGAAGAGCAGGAGAAAACGGATAAGTGTCAACTAATATGAATGTTAACTTTTAAAAATGAAATGAAGTTATTTCAACTAAGATGAATGCTAATTTCAAACCTAAATAATGAGTGTAAACTAATCTTTCGACCAGCACAACCCTTTTCATTTTGATTTGATACAAGAAAAGGAATTAACAGAAGAGAAGATAAAAAGGACTTTTCAAGTTTCAACTCGGGAATAGATATAGAGATGATCATTAGCATCCTCCCCCCCCCCCCCAAAAAAACTGATATATTACATGAGTAGTCTGCAGCAATCTATTTGCTGTGACTTAACAATACACAACATGAATTTTGTTGGGGGGATCGTTTGACATCAAAACCAAAACAAATGAGAGATATATGCTTGTCATGACAGAGATTGTTTTTGCTTTGTCCAAAACAAGAAACAACTGTATTGATAAATCATTGTTCGGTGAGGCCTCCCGAAAAGAGAAGAAACTTGATCACATGGCTGCAACCTTCTGTATGAAGCAAAGATCAAAAGAAATTAATTTTGACACAAACTGAAATTCAAAGAGAGCACTGCAGTGAATGTGCATATGTAACGAAAATACTATTTTGTACCTACATGTCTCCAAAGAATTTCTTTAAAAGTTGGCGACTTCCTTTCATTGTACTCATGAGAAATAAAAAGTATGTGAGATGCTCCCGTATTGCTTTTGCGTCTTCCTGTATACACAATTTTACGCTTTTAGGTTACATATGTATAGGAAAAAAATCAACAGGAAAAAGGAGTAAGAAAAAAGGGATGAAAGCACTAATAACTCTATATCTTGACGATGTGTTCCCAATATATTGTTGCATGAGCTTCTTTATGAAAACCACACTGTCACGACTTGGAAAGGAAAAAAAAATGAAAATGACAAAGTTGATCCAGTATAGATATATGATGATTTCAGAAAAGAAAAGGGAGAATAAGGTTTGTGAAAATGTATAGCTGCTATGTCATTGTAGTACAAAAACAAAACAAAACAAAACAAAACTTAATTGGTTATCTGAATCTGAAACACATTGCACCATCCCTCCCACCATTTCAAAAATGTTTACCCTTGTCAATCTTGAGAACACAAGCCTGAATGCTTATTTGGAAATTCCAGATTACAAGGCCGCTTTCGCCCTTTTTGCTTTCAGCACATGGTACATCAAACCTTCTTGACCAAAAAATTGCCACAACATGGTACCAAACCTTTGATAGGTAAAGTGTTATGAAGATCTGATGGCTTGCATGAAAGCACAGAAAACTTTAAACTCATAAATAAAAACTTTGAAACAGATTTTACAGAAAAAACTTTGAACTGTAAAACTTTTAACCATGTCTTGAAAACTTTTGATTAAGGAACTTTATACCAGATGTCGGGAACTTGCATAAGATTAAAGATTTCCAACTAGGGTTGCAGGATTGCGAAAAAGCTTTCAAGTTTGGGGTTTAGAGGGGATCATGTTAACCAAAGTTTAGAAATTTGGCAGTTGAAATCTCCCCTGCTGAATGTGTTCATCCTCAAGTTATAATGTTCATTTTGAACCACCAATTCAAAACTTGAAAAATTGAGAGATTTTGACTATAACCAAATGTGAAAAATTTCCAGTAATTCTAACAAGCTAGACTACTCATTTTATCTTTTTCGTTTTTAATTTATTTGAGGATTGAAACTTAGCTATAAATTTTTGAAATTTTTTTGAAGGTTTCTTGTACTTAAATTATTCTACTATAAAAATTTAAAATTAAAATATTTTGTATTTATTTTGTAAATTCTAACATTTTCAATTCCAACTTTTCTAGTTTTTTGTTTTGAATTTTTAGAGGCATCAAATGCGATTATTTATTTTTGATATTTTTACTGGAGATTTACCTATCCCCGTAGAGAACAAGGTAAAAATCTAGCTCGAGATAAGGTCAGTGAATTTTTATTTTAAATCTGATAATTTCACTATTCACAGTCCAACTTTTTTAAATCAGACTTCTTTTCATTAATAAATATGTTCAAATGGCTTTTGATTGCAGCAATGGTGTTCTTGAGATTTTATATATTTAAATTTATTTTTTATTTTATTACTATATATTTTTATTTCTATTTATTTTTTTAGATCAAGAGAACATCAAATGATGCCCCAGTTCCATTTACTGAAACTGAGTTCAACGTTTTAGCATTAGTTACTTACAAACCACAGCAAACATTACCACCTCTAAATTCACATAAACTCCTAAATGACAGCCAAGCTCAAAAGACTAAAACAGGACACACCACTCAGCGCCAGAACACCGCCAAATGCCACAAAAAAACAACCTTACTACCAGCAGAAAGTAACGGGAGCCCCAGCTCACCAACAAAACACGACACCAGAAAAAGATCAATCAATTAGGTTACTAATGAAGAGACCGCGAGCCTTCAACTCCAAAATATTACTTTCTTCCTGAGCCCCACTTGACGCCACTTTTGCCCCCAGAAGAGTTAATCCCCCATCGCCAACATAAGTGGTGAACGAAGTTTGATCGCCAGCTCCCTGCAAAACTGATCCATCTTGACCACCATAACGTCCTTGTACAGCGGCCTCCAATCTTTCAGTGCAGATAACATTTTCCTCCAAATTGTTTTGACACTTATCCAGCACTGACAATGAAAAATCAAGTTATTTCTAACATTCCAAAGGCTCCATAGAGCAGCAGCACAAATAGAATTCAACGCAGCATTTTTCTTATTGCTTATCCAAAAACGAGCCACAGACTCATAATTATAACCAATACTAAACTCAAAAAAATTACCAACCAAGTTCCAAACACTTTTCGCAATCACACACTCAAAGAAAAGGTGCATCACAGACTCTGGCTCATCACAAAAACTGCAACAAGCCCCTTTGTTCAAATCTCTTTTCATGAGATTATCTTTAGTCATGACTTTGTTATGCGAAAGTAGCCAGAGGAAGAAATGAATCTTAGGAGGCACATACAAACTTCAAACTGCAGGAATAAAGACCGGCAACACTCCTCTAAAATTAATGATAGCATAAAGAGAACCAACCGAGTAGATGCCATTATTATTATACTGCCAAACTAGAGCATCTTCACCATCAGAAAGACTAAGAGTGTTCGCCACTTCAACCAACTCAAACCATCTAATCAGTATTTTATCACAAAAATTCTCAAACGTGCATTTAACGTTAGAACCATCCCAAATATCAGCAATCACCACACCTTTCTCATTAACCAACATGTAAAGGTCCCAAAATTGAACAGCCAAACAAGAATTACCGAACCAGATGTCTTCCCAGAACCTTACTTTAGCCCCATTGCCAACAAACCATTTATAACCAAACTTGGTAGCCTGCATGGCCCAAACAATCCCTTTCCAAAAGACTGAAGCATGATTAGTGTCAGAAAGAAAGATATTAGAGTTTTCAGTTTTATGCTTAAAATTGATTAACTTCTTCCAAAGTTTATCCTCATCATTACAGAACCTTTGAATCCAGGAAGCAAGGAGACATATGTTTAAATCTTTAAGATTGGGCACACCAAGACCCCCATACTCCTTTTTCATACACACAAGATGCCAGTTAGCCAAATGCAACTTATTATGGCCTTCATAATCATTTCAAAGGCAGTTAGCCATATGAGAATTGATAAGATCCAGCGTCCATTTGGGAAACTTAAAGAAGGATAACAAATAGATAGGAATACTAGCTAAACAAGATTTAATAAGGATTAGCCTCCCACTATACGATAAAAGTTTACCTCTCCAACCCGCAATTCTTTTCAACATTTTATCTACAAGAGGCTGAAAATCCTCCCTCTTAATTTTATCATGATGGAGCGGTATACCAAGATACTTGATAGGGAAGCTACCAACCTTGCAGCAAAAAATACTAGAAAACTTACCAATCTCCTCATCATTACAACCAATAGCGATCAACTCACTTTTGTGAAAGTTAATCCTCATCCCAGACATTTGTTCGAAACAAATAAGGAGCCACTTAAGATGCAAAGCATAGTTCTCATTATTCTTCAAAAACAGAATAGTATCGTCAACGTAATGCAAACTCATAATACCCCCAGAACACAAATCATCACACAAACCTTTAATAACCCCATTAATAGCAGCCTTATGAAGAATACGGGAAAAAACATCAGCTACTAGATTGAAAAGAATGGGCGATAAAGGATCTCCCTGTCTCAAACCTTTACCAGTACTAAAAAAGTCACTCTCCACACCATTGATTTTCACCCCCACCGAACCTTTACTTAAGATAGAATAAATCCAGGCAATCCACTTAACCCCAAAACCCCTTTTTCTTAAAATGTCAATAAGAAAACTCCAATTAACTTTGTCATAAGCCTTTTCATAGTCAAGTTGAAAGTGCATATAGGCACTTATGTTATTTTGATGATTAATGACAAACACATATAATGACAATCTATGTAATTGAGTAAATGCTTAACTTAGTGCTTAACAAATGACAAACCTCTAATATGATTATAGTGCTATGAGACTAACATGTTATTGCCTAGTTGAGTATCAGTCTCACCTAATGACAATCTATGTAATTGAGTAAATGCTTAACTTAGTGCTTAACAAATGACAAACCTCTAATATGATTATAGTGCTATGAGACTAACATGTTATTGCCTAGTTGAGTATCAGTCTCACCTATTTAGAGGAAAATCAAGTGGGATGGTTAAGCAAAGATAAGGTATGCAATTTTGGTATCCCTTCTATATTTGTTATTGCATTCCTTTTGTGCAAATGCATAGTGAACTCCAAGTAACATGTTGATTATATATATGCACATTGGTTCATGTCATATTTATTTGTGCATATATATTCATTTGAGTTCATTATGTGCTTTGTTTTTAGTAGGCATGTATTAACTAGAGTTAAACTTCATACTGCTATAGATTGACTTGGTGCATGCATGTTTTAGTTGTATACCTTCTCATGCAACTCTCTTAGTGAAGTTTAATCTAGAGTTAGATCACATATTTACTCTTATTCTAAATATTAGTCGCACATGTACAATTCGTGTATATTCTATCATGTGCTTCATTTAAGTAAAGACTGTGATCCTTGCCATGATTTAATTGATTCATCATATCGCAATTATCTCTCTAGTGCATATAGATCAATTACATATTCATCATGATGTACTTAGTAGAGAATATCTCTTATGTCAAGTGTTTCCAGTTATATTATGCTTCTTTATATGAAACACTTGTGGTACTTAATTGCTCACAAATATCAATTTATTCACATCTACTGAGCTTTTGGGACTAATGTATTTCATGAGTGGTTTGGAAAGAATTAGGTCCCGTATGTGTATGATGACCAAGGTATCCGGGAGGATGATCATTAAGCCGAGGTCAACAAGACGGCGGTGTCACCAAGAGTTGAGGACTAAGTCAAGATCGACTTGGCGTGGAGATCGTCGGAGAGGATGATCAAGTCAAGGTCGATAGGACGAGAGTCTCATGAGGTGAATCGAGTCAAGTTGGACAAGGTGAAGATGTCATCAATCATTTGGTAAAAGACATCATGCGCATTGCATCCACGGAGAAGACGGCATGCGGATTGAATGTAAGACTTAGATTTCTCGTTTGAATTTGAGTCTAAGGATTGCCGTACTATTAAGAGGGATGCGACGTCGAATGACTTTTAGATGTGTCAAGTGCTCAAATGATCCTTTCTTGTGAAACTTAGAGAGAGAGAGAGTGGTGTTGGTGATGCCGGAAAGTGAAAATTGTAGGTCTCTCTTGGATTCTTGGTGAAATCTGGATTTATCCTTTGAGATTTGGGTAGTGAGATCTTGTTAGTTGTGTAGCCCTTGTTCTTAGCTTTCAATAGAGTCCAAAATCACTCAAATCGGAGTCCGGAGTCAAAAGTTAGGCTCGTTTTTGTCGGGCTGATCAGACCAATCCGGAGTATCCGGACTTAAGTCCGGAGTATCCGGGTTGGGTCTCTCGGTTAGGTCAATCCGGAGTATCCGGACATTTAGTCCGGACACTCCGGGGTAAAAATAGTCCGGAGTATCCGGACTTTGCGCAGTTCAAACGGCTAGTTTTTGGGGATGGCTATTTAAAGCCCCCTCTTGGGTAGCCGTTAGAAGAGAGCTTTTGGGCTGGTTCCTAGGTGTTTTGAGGTGGATTCTTAGTGATCTTAAGCTCCAAAAAGCCCCTCTAACCCTAGATCTTAGTGATCCCCTTTTGAGTGAAGGGTTGGGTGTGAGAGAGGGTAGTGCTCGGGTTGAGTGTGATTTGAGTTGTTGAGCACTTGATTTCATCTCCAAGCTTGTTCTTCGTGAGCATTTGTTACTCTTGGAGGTTGAGGACTCCTAGACGGCTAGGAGGTCACCCACGAGCCACCGGTTCTTCGTGTGGTTGGCCGAGGAAGTTTGTGAAGGTTGGATTCCGCCTCCGCAAGGGAAGGAATCAAGAAGTGAAGCTTGCAAGTGCAAGGTGCAACAAGGCAAGAAGCGGGTTGAAAGAGACCCCGTGTCTTGGGTGACCAAGCCACGACGAGTGCAAAGTGCAACACCGGGAGGATAAGGGTTGAAAGAGACCCCGGCTTGGTGCCGCCTCAACGGAGACGTAGGATCCCCTCAAGGATCCGAACTTCGGGTGAAAAATCATTGTCTCCAAGTTTGCCTCTTACTCTTGTTTTAATATTTGATTTTGAATATTGAAATTGCTCGATCTACTTTTCTATTGAGCTTTCCTCTAGATCTCTACTTGTTCTAAGTACCTGGTAGTATTTAGAATTTTTGTGTTCAAGTAGTTTGATTAAAAATTGAGGAGATTAAAAAGAAAAAATTTTCATCTCGGGGTGCCCAACCCGGAGTATCCGGACATTTAACCCGGAGACTCCGGATAGGTGAAGTTTAATCCAAACCGAAGGGGTTAATCCGGAGACTCCGGACAAAAACCCCGGATAGTCCGGACATACCGGAGTATCCGGAGTAAAAGCTCGGATAGTCCGGGCTGATACCCTCGGGATTGTTTTATTCCGCTGTGATTTAGTTTTAAATTTATTATTCGCCTATTCACCCCCCCTCTAGGCGACATCCCTTGTCCTTTCACAAGTTTAAGAACCAGACCTTTACTTTTGTTATGGTGAATCTTATGAATAACCTCATGCGCTGTCACCACACTCTCCAAAATATAACGGTTTTTAATAAAGGCAGACTGATTTTGCATCAAAAGTTTATTACAAGTCGAGCCAATCCTATTAGTCAGAACCTTGGTAATAATTTTGTAACTACAGTTAAGCAAACTAATGGGTCTAAACTGCTTAATATTCCTAGCATCATTCTCTTTGGGAATCAGGGAAATCATAGCAAAGTTAAGTCTAGCAACATCCAGCTCACCTTTTTCCAAACTTTTGAACAGACCCATCAGATCCTCCTTAACAATACCCCAAAATTTCTGGTAAAAGACAAAAGGAATACCATCCGGACCAGGAGCCCCATCAGCATAAGACTCAAAAACCGCTTTCTTAACTTCCTCTTCAGAAAAAGGAGACTCTAAAAACCTGTTATCATGAGCATCAATCATCTCATTCCTATTAAAGAAGCTTTCACCCAAATTAATGTTAGGCTTGTCTTCAAAACCAAATAAAGACTTGTAGTAATCACACGCGATCTTCAACATGCTATCAGTATCATGCACAGGACCGTTAGGCCCCTCAAGCACACTAATAAAGTTTTTCCTTCTCCTTTGATTGGCAACCGCATGAAAGTATCTAGTATTCCTATCCACTTCCTTGATATTCCTCTCCCTCGCTCGTTGTCTCGCTTTAGTCTCTTCAATCTCCCAAATTTTCCCAATTGCATGTTTAACAGAAGAAAGTCTGTCCTCCTCACCAACAGTGAGAGGTCTAGACTCCGAAAGAATATCAATAGCATCAATTTCTTCTAATAACATCTTTTTCCTTTTCCTAATATCAGCATTAACATTAAGACTCCATCCTTTAGTCACTCTTCTAAGATTTCTAATTTTATTCTGCCAATTATCGATAGCCTTATCTTTTTTAGGAATATTCCAAGCCCTATACACAACCTGATTAAAATTATCCTGAAGAAGCCACCACTTTTCGAACTTGTAACTAGACTTAATTCGGTTACTCTCATCCCCGGAATCCCATAAAATAGGGGTATGATCACTACCCACTCTAGACAAAGCCGAAACAATGGCAAGAGAAAACTTTCCCTCAAAGGAAGTATTACAAAACACCCTGTCAATCACAGACATTACTACCTTATCCTAATTATTGGTCCAAGTAAAATGTCTCCCCGTCAAATGTAACTCCATAAGCCCACACATATCAATCCACTCATTAAACTTATCACACCATTTGAGATCAACTTTACCGTTGTTCTTATCGGAGTGATACCTCACCAAATTAAAATCACCCCCCAACAACGAAGGAGTACAATCATCTTCCAGTAAGGTTTCGTGAAGATCAGAAATAAACTCCATCTTCCCTTCCTCATAAGGAGAACCATAAACAGTGACCAATCTCCAAACAAAATCATCCTTTTTATTTTTAACCCAACACTGAACCAAGAACTTTTTCATACTAGTATGTATGATTTCTAACACATCCGTATTAACACCAACCAGGATACCACCTGCAGTGGCTCTGGCTGGAAGCCAACGCCAATCAAACACCTTAGAGCCACTGAGAGCATCAAGGAAGGAAACACTAAAATCTTCCCGTTTAGTTTCTTGGAATCCTACAAAATCCGCACTGTGATTACGAATCAAATCAAGCAAACACTGAGTTTTACCCGGCTACCCTAACCCTCTAATGTTCCAAAAAATACCCCTCATCGTCCACTGTTTTTCCTGGGGTGCTTGCCCCGTTTAAGTTTCCCTACAGTGGTCCAACCCTCCATCTCAGATTCTTCTCCAGGAACCTCCTTCAGAAGACCTGGAGACAGCTCACAAGAACTAGTAGTTATCACATTACCCTTGATACTACTGGTAGAAGGACCACAATCATTCATAGTAACATCTCCCACAGAGATAGGTTTAGCATAGCTCTCTATTCTTGAAGCATCAATTTCTTTGCACAGAACAATATTATTAGCTATGTCAGAAGCTGAGACACCCATCATAACATCAACCTTGTTTACTAAAGAATTTAACTCATAAAATGAAAAGGCATCAAAAGAGCTCTTACCTGCAGTACCTTTAGGTTTGTAGTAGCCCTCCAAATTCTTGTGTTGTTGCAATTCCTGAGCTTTCTATAAAATTGACTTGCCTTGATCTTCTAACCTCTTACTTCTTCTTTTACTTGGAATAGGACCCCATTGCTTTTGTCTTTTGCTGATTTTCTTACCTTGCTGTTCAGATTTGTTGTCAGCTTGATCCAATACTTTATCAGTTATGGCCGAGTACTCTTCCTCTCTGACCACAAGCTCATGTTCAGACTGGATACCCGAAATAACAGACTGATCCAGCAAATCTTCCTCAGTCGGCAACTCAAGATCCCCTGTCTCAGTAGCTTCCCTCGGAATCTGATACCCAGAACATATCTCTTTGAAATCATCAAACTCATCCTCAGAACCAATCATCTCCAACTCCCTCAACAACTCAAAGCACTTTTGATCAGCAACATTTTCATTTTTAAAAGCTTCCCTAGCATTATCTTTAAACAACTGCAACCAACTTTTTTGTTCAACATTAGCAGAAATCTGAACCCCTTTCTTATCACCATCCGAATCACCAAAACTACAACCCTGTTTAGATTTTCCTTTATCTACACCCAAACTTTTGTTATCAGTTTTGGTATCTTGTTTAAAAGAAGAGCCAGACAGAGATTGCGATGAAGGATTACCATGTTCAGTATCCATTTTATCATCTTTATCTTCCTTTCCATTATCATCTTCACCTAAATCATCATACTCATCGTCATTATCACCCTTATCATCATCTTGGTCATTAGCCTCAATTAAACCCGAAACCTCAGATTTCTCAACCAGCAGATTGATCATAAACAAGCATTTTCAGCACCCATCAACCTTTGTTAAGGTATTTTTTCCGGATCCCTACAAGCAATCTGTATCCTCACCACTTCATAAAATGTTTTAAACATGCCAGTCCAATCCACATTGCACAAAATCCCAAAACAAGAGGCTATTTGATCAAACACCTTCCAGGTGCACCACTTGGGCGGTATCCCTCTCACCTGGACCCAAACTTCCTGAAGTTCTTCAAAATTATCCAAATCCCCCTTCCAAACTTCCACATAAATCGAAACACCAGCCTTGTTGAGGTTAAAGCTAGGAAATAAAGCCAAATCAGAAACCTTCTTATGAGGTGGAAAACGGACTAGGAACCTGAATTCATCCAATTGCCTAACCTGCCACGGCCAGTTAGCATCAAAAATATCAGCAAGGTTTTTTTCCAATTCAGCCAGAGAGATTTCACCCTGATCAATAGTTATGATCCCACAATTGCTAAACCTAAACACAGCACATCTACTGGCTTCAGGAACCTCCAGATGAAAAAAACCCAAACCATTGGCAGCACTTCCTAAATATTTAGCAGATTGATGCGGTTGACGTCTAACAGGACAAACCTCCACCTGATGCCCAGGCTCTTCGCAGATGAAACAAAGTTTAGGGTTCTTACAACTACCCACCAAATGTCCCGGTTCCCCACAATTGTAACAAATAGAGTTAGTATACTGAGGTTCAACCACCACTGACTCAACTTTGGTATTTTCCACCCGATTAATTTGATTCACTGGGGGAAGATTCACAGATACCGATTTAATTTTGCATTTGTTGTCACCAAGCCGGGTTCTGCACGAGACGAATGGCGCTGGGAAGACGAGTACCACTGATTTTGAAAACGCTGCAATCGGCCTTGATGACTTCGCACACCACCGCCAGGAGGAGAAGGACGCCAACCACGGTAGCCCCCTCTTCCACCTCCACGCCCCCACTGGCTTCTTCCATAATCCGCCATCTTCAACAGCGATTCAAAGGATGGATTCCCCTTCCCCTTCCCACAGAAACTCTCAGAAAACCTCAACGACCGAAGATCAGAGAGGGAATGATCTATCGAAGAAACTGGAAAGCAATCGGAGACCGAGAATCTACCGGACGCAAGGAGGTCGCGTTGGATCCAGACTCGCGCCGCACGCGCCGCCTGAACCCTAACGCGAGGGGGAGAAATCGCAGGAACTAACCAGAGTTGCCCGAAAAAATCAAGTACTTCCTCTTCTCCCTCTGTCGCTACGATTGGGTCCCTGGATGATGTCGGCGTAGACCTGGACCCCAGAACTGTGCTCTTCCGAAACTGCCCTCCGCCGTCCACGGACTCGGTGAGAAATCCCGTTTCAACCGTGTCGGAACCGTGGAGAGGCACTCGGGCCCTGGAACTCCATCCAGGTGTCGACGACGGAGGAGGCAGACGCACCTCAGATCCCTCTTGAAGATCGCCATGGATCACGGCTGTTTTTTCCGAGTCGCCCACACCCTCGCCGTCATAAGTTGTCATCGCTCCCCTACTCTGTTCAAATCTCTCTGCCTCCTGATAGCTGCCCCTGACATGATCCGATCAAATTCTCTAATCCTAATAGTCTTCTATTTATTTATCTTTCACTAATTCAATATTAAAAAGATTTTCCTTTAAGGCAAAAATCCAAGAAAACCAAATAATGCCAGAAAATTCAGAATTAAGCACGTTCAAAATTTAAAATTTCCATGTTTTATTTTCTTTAAATTTTTCCATGTTTTATTTTCTTTAAATTTTAGGATGTTACAGTAACCACGTAATCGTGGCAAGTCACAACTGATCGAACGATGATGCAGGTAATCTGACAAATGAACAACGGACACATGTCCCAAGTCACTACGGTACAAGTCACCATTCCAATCGGTTAGCACCCCAGACCTGAAATTCCACGTATAGTCAAGATAAGCTCTTTATCTGTACCCGTACGCAAGAAATTAATGCGAATTAAGTGGATATACGGTTGAAAAAACAAACTAGTATTCGACAATTCAGTGTACTGCCGAAGAGAGAAGAATTTCCATGCAGGGTACGCAGAATTCTATTCTATTTGCGGAACAGAACGTGCACAGCTTTTTTTTTTTTAACAGCATAGCTGTGATTTATATTAGATAAGAAAATTAGAAGAGTATATAACGCAGGATGCTGCACTCGGAGAAATTACGGGGGGATAAAAGAGGCAGAAAAGTTAAAGGGGAAATTGTTAAGTTTGTCGGTCAACTAGGTATTTTAGGTGAGATGCACCCGCGAAAGTCCAGATTATGACGTCCTTTTTGATGGATCGGAGGATGTCCTCATTTGCCTTGCAATGAACGTGCACAGCTTAAGTACACGGCGAAAGCAGAGACAAGTTTCCACGATTCGTTGACTCTTTAGCGTCCGCTATTTTCTGTGGAAAATGAACGCGATGAAGAGAGTTAGTCTGCACCGGAGAGTGACACACACCATGCCATGCTGCGTGCTTCAGTTAAGTGGTCATGACTCAAATTAAGCAACACTTGGCTAAGGGTGCAACACGTACGTAACACGGCATGTATAGCTATAGATAGCTAGCTGTACGCATGCACGTACCTGTGGATGTGGAAATGTACCAAACTAGCCACTGAAACTTGTATATAAAGTGGGTGTGCGTTTGCACATTGGTACATAGCGTTCAAGAGCAACACATAGCTGGATTGGGAGTAGCGAAAGGGGTTCATATATAGCTGAGAGGACAATGGCTAGGCAACAAATTGCTTCCATGCTTGCAGTTGCTCTGATCATTGGAACATTTGCTTCTGTTCCTACAAGTACTACTGATCATTCCCTGTTTCATTAATCTGTTTTGCACGCATGTGTTGCTCTAGTGTTTTATTAGCTAGAGTAAATTAAAAATTGAAGAGCTAGCTAGCCCATTCGGTTCTTGAATGAGCCGTGCACACGTTTCTTTCTTTCTTTTTTTTGGCAATTTTATATTGTTGGCATTTTATAATGGATTATAAAAAAACTGTTGCCTGATTTTGAACAAATAATTTAACTAGGCACTTATAATTTACTATTAGTACTAGTAATTTTAGATGCCCCTATGTAGTACTCATGCGTGCACGGCTGGCAAGGAATTTTAGGTCCTCGTCATTCTGCTTCTGCATATAATCGCGTACAATATTATGCCTTTAAATTCAGACACGTAAGATTTGGTAGCTCATTCCTTGCGTATTTCATCGATCGGGAAATCAAACTAAGCACTGACACTGAAACATATATCGCTGTAAGCTATGCATGTTAATTAGTTCCCAATAACACGTAGCTAGCACTTGATTTTCACATGCACGTACTCACATGTATAGTGGTCATCACATGCATCGATGATCAGCACGTAGGAGACTAGTAGGTCAGGCTGATAGCTAACGGTTGCCACTCTTGGCTCTGCTTTGTGCGCAGCTGTGCAATCCATCGGCGTCTGCTACGGCGTCCTGGGCAACAACCTCCCATCGCGGAGAGACGTCGTGCAACTCTACAGGTCCAAGGGCATCAATGGGATGCGCATCTACTTCCCCGACAAGCAGGCACTCGACGCCCTACGCAACTCGGGCATCGGCCTCATCCTCGACGTCGGGAACGACAAGCTCGGCGAACTCGCCGCGAGCCCCTCGAACGCGGCCTCCTGGGTCCAGAACAACGTCAGGCCCTACTACCCTGCCGTGAACATCAAGTACATCGCCGTCGGAAACGAGGTCGGCGGCGGCGCCACGCAGAGCATCCTCCCGGCCATGCGGAACCTCAACGGCGCGCTGTCCGCGGCCGGCCTCGGCAACATCAAGGTGTCCACGTCGGTCAGGTTCGACGTGATCACCAACTCCTTCCCGCCCTCCAAGGGCGTGTTCGCGCAGTCCTACATGACGCCCATCGCGCGGTTCTTGGCAAGCACCGGCGCGCCGCTCCTGGCCAACGTGTACCCCTACTTCGCATACAGAGGCAACCCACAGGACATCAAGCTCAACTACGCCACCTTCCAGCCGGGCACCACCGTGACGGATAACGGCAACGGGCTGACCTACACGTGCCTCTTCGACGCGATGGTGGACTCCATCTACGCCGCGCTGGAGAAGGCGGGCACGCCGAACGTCAGGGTCGTCGTGTCGGAGAGCGGGTGGCCGTCGGCCGGCGGGTTCGGGGCGACGGTGGATAACGCGAGGACGTACAACCAGGGCTTGATCAACCATGTCGGCCGGGGCACACCCAAGAGGCCAGGGGCGATGGAGACGTACATATTCGCCATGTTCAACGAGAACCAGAAGACCGGGGATGAGACCGAGAAGCACTTTGGGCTCTTCAACCCGAACAAGTCGCCGGCGTACGCGATCCGGTTCTAGCTAATACATGTAAGAAGGGGATGAATAGCTACATAAATACATACATGACATCTTCAACCTAAATAAGCTGCATGCAGTAATAAAATGTAATAACGTCGTCGTCCATGCATCCATGGAAGGCATGAGCTTCTTGGAGATCATGAATAAAGAGAACTAGGTTCCAAGTGTTCTTTTCTATAGCACGATGAATATTGACAAATGTATCGCACTGAGAATGTATCTAAATTTGAGATTGTCTTTCTATATATGTAAGGAGATGACGACGTACAATACATCTATACCGCGCACGACTCCCACATCACATGGGCAAAAGAACACCGGGCACTACACAAGTCAAAGCATCATTAGTTCCTGCAGCTAATTTGCACTCCAAAGCAGAGGAAACCGTTAGCTACGGTCAGGGGCACGATGACCATACGTGAAGTATACCACTCCGATACGTACGTAAGAATAACTTGGTATAAAACGCACGGATATATATATATATATACACACACACACACGGTTGGAGGGGATTAAAGTAGCACTCGAGAATTCGTTTTGTCTGCAGAAAAATTCCATGCAGGACGTTTTTTCTCTCTCTCAAGGGGGCACCACTATAGAACTTGCACATCATGGAAGAACAACGTCAATAGACGAGTACACTAGCTAGCTAAACTGGTCTCGGCTACGCACAAAAGCATGACGTACCCAGTTCGGCAACGCGTGGCTAGCTGTTCATCTCGCCGCGCGCGGCCGCCCGGCGGTGACCGTCCCGAACAACTGACGGGCTCAGGTATCTGCAGCTAGCTACAACCTCTTCGATGGAGGCTCAGCTCTGACGTGATACGGTAGACGCCGCGCGCCACGCCGAAACCTGACGGTCGTCGTGTCAGGATCGAATGGGATATGTACGCATGCAGTTGGCGGGAGGCGTCGGCCGGGGCGAGCGTGCCAAGTGCACACGGCCGGGGACGGACGTTTTAGTGATGAGATGAGCCATGCATGTGGTCGATCGATAGATCCATGGGACGGATATATCATGCACGTATGTAACGTACGCCTGCCTCAGCGACTCACTCTTGACCTAGCTAGGTTTATTACGCCATTCTTCGAATCGAATCGGTCCAGGTCGTAAGCGGTGGCGCATGCGCACGTATTATTTCGTCCCACCTTCCCGCGCTCTTAGGATTAGCTATGAGGAGGTTTATCAATTCCATTCCGGTACCGGCCGGAACATGCCAATAAAACGGTACACATGCCGCATCGCGTACCGGCCGGCCATGTCGGTCAATCCCGGTTAGGGGTGGGCATTCGGTTTTTTCGGTTTTTAAAAAATTCGGTTTTTCAAATGCATAAACCGAACCGAAATCGAATAACTGAAAAAACCGAACCGAATAAACCGAATTAATTCGGTTCGGTTTTTTCGGTTATTCGGTTAACCGAAATAGCTGACAGACAACATTCAACAGGCAGACATTCAACATTCAACATTCTCATCTCATCTCAATACTGATTACTGATCTCAAGAACCGAATAAGCATGCAACACATCAATACTCAATTTAACATCAATACTCAAGAACCGAATAAGCATGCAACATTCAACATTCTACATACTGATTACATTCAACAGGCAGACATCTCATATTCTCATCTCAAGAACCGAATAACGGAATAAGCATGCAACACAGCAACAGACAACATTCAACATTCTCATCTCAATACTAGCAATTAGCAATTAGCAGGCTCTAGCAATTAGCAATTAGCATTCTCATCTCACCTCACCGAATATTCAACATTCAACTGGTGTCAGCCTTCAACATTCAACATTCAACATTCTCATCTCACCGAATAAGCAGGCTCTAGCAATTAGCAAAGTAGCAAGCATGAGATCGAACTACTCAAACAACACTCGAGAAGACCGTAATCCGCAAGAAGGTGACGCGTCACTTTACTCAAAACAACACTCAAAGACGGCCGGTGAGGGGATGAGGCGACCTGAGGACGGGCGGTGGAGGGGGCCGGCGCCAGCCATGCGAGATGTGGGTCAGAGGTCCCGGCCGTCGGAGCCTCTGGGAGCCGTCTTCGAGTCTTCGTGACTTCGTCCAGGTTGTGGGAGCGCGAGCGGCAGGAGGGGCGGAGGACGCCAGGAGGGGCGAGCGCCAGGAGGGGCGGAGGGCGACTGGGCGAGGACGGCTGGACGGGAGGCGCCTGGGGCTAGGGAAGACCGGATCTGCCTCCGTCGCCCGAATTGGGGACTGGATCTGGAAGGATTTGGAGAGGAGAAGTGGAGAACTAGGGTTAGGGTTGGGGACAGGGGGGTTGGGCCGCTGTGCTCTTGGAATGGAATGGGGGACACCGGGACGGGGGGTTGGGCCGGTTGGCGTCTTGGGCTCTTGGCGACTGGCGAGTCACGGGTGACAGCAAAGATCGGTTAAACCGGTTTTTCGGTTTTCTAAAGATTAAAACCGAACCGAAAACCGAATAGTGCTCAAATAAAAACCGAACCGCAAACCGAAAATCGAAAAAACCGAAATTTTCGGTTAATTCGGTTCGGTTTGGTTCGGTTTGGTTCGGTTTTTCGGTTTCGGTTTAAAAGTGCCCACCCCTAATCCCGGTCGTTTAACCTTTACCAAACATTTCGATACCGGCCAACACACAAGTAATATCTCCACCCAATCCATCTCAAAGGCAAGAAATCAAAAGGAAAAAAAATAGATCTGAGGAGAAATCAAGAAACACTATCTTCTCCTAATCCATCTCGAAGGCAAGAAATCAAGGGGAAAAACTTAGATCCAAGGAGAAAGAAAGAAAGAAAGCAAGAAACCCTAGCCACAAACAAGTTTAACAATACCGATTTAGGGTGGAGGATCGAAGACCCATCGGTACCATTTTCGTCGATAATCTAAAAAGTCTAACGGTTTGTGAAGTCAAACGGGTTTGAAATCAGTGGTCAAACCAAGGGCAAAAAATCTTGATTATCGCCCAATATAGTTGATCATCGATCGGTATTTAGAGATTATCGAGCGATTGTAAGTTCAAGCTCTTTTTTTGATCTTAGTGATTGATTTTGGATTAATGCTCAATCACTATTTATTGACAAATCTAATCATTGTAAGACTAATCATTATTGAGATTATCTTTTATTAGTCTACATTGAATGAGAGGATGAAAACCAAATGTATGCGTTCGATGTTACATTGATTTATATTATTAAATTACTTTGATATAAACTTCATTAACTTATATTGATAAATCCTAATATAAGACTAACTCATTTATTGAGTATATGTTTTATTAGTCTCATCAAAATGAAAAATAGAGATACAAAAATTATGCATCCAATGCAAATTTAATATTTCTAGACACATAACTTGTTTCGACATAACGGGTGAACTCCACCATAGTTTTAGCCTTAAAATATGTATTCTTGTATCAATTCCATCTATACGTGAATGCACACATTTAGGGGGAGTTCATACTTTATCTTGATATTTCATAAGTATTGATCCATTTCATATTGTGAAATAAATTAAGGAATATTACTTAGAAATGAATTCTTGAGTATATAAAAACTTGTGTAGTTGTATAAACTCCACAACAATCTTAAATAGAATATGTGCATATTGATTCAAAGTTCAATTATTTATATACACACATTTAATAGAGTTTACTTTATATTTGATGGTCTCAATAGTATTGATCCCTTTCCGCCACTCCATATAATTTGGATCATTACTTGGAAACTTGTGTAGTTGTTGTCGTCTAATCGTAAAGCTCTCTATCATGTGTTGATGGTGTTCTTTATTGATTAAAGGGCAAACAAAAAGTTCTTAGCTATATGTAGCATTAGTTGTATTAATATACTCAAGATAGATCAATAATTTCATTCAAATTGATTTGTGTTATGATTAATCATTAAAGGATTAGATCAAAGGATCTTGGAGGCACCCATTATGTGTTAATGGAGTGCGTTGATGATTGAAACAGTTGTATTTGTTGAACTAACATTTTCTATGAGTTTTGAAAATAGGTTGAGTCTAATGGTGATAAAGATTTGAATGATATCATGGGTTGATAGCTATCAAATCGAGAATCAGGAGAAAGGACGTCATCATGTGTTGATGAGCGTTAAAAGAAGATCCAAAGAGAAGAGTAAGCGGAGTCCATCATGTGTTGATGAATGAGACGAGATCCTGACTTGGAGAGGAGTGATGGAAATCATAAAAGCTCCATGTAGATGTGCTAGAGGCAAAGATATAATAAGCTAAAGCTAAAGATGTGTTTCTATTCTTTTACCGATCTCGGTGTTTGGATGGAAGATCGAGCTACTAGTTAGGTTGTTGTACTGTTAAGAGGGGCCGAGTCATTTAGTTTGAGCCTCATCATATGTTGATGAACTCAATCCGGTTCGTCTAGCTCACTCTCTTAAGTTGGTGTTTGTATTATGTTCATATTTGAATGTGTTGTAAATAAGGGAAGCTTATGCTTGCTTTTAATTGATTTGTACTTTCATAAAGCTATTGATTTGCATGTATTGCAAAAGGAGATAGCTCATGCATTTGGTTTAATGGTTGTTCTTTGCATGGAGCTAAGTATTTGCATGTGTTGCAAATAGTGAAAGTTCATGCATCGGTTTTGAAAACAATCCAACTATCACACTAGTACATCACATAATACAAAGTCCAATACATAAAGTGAAATTAGATACATAGTTCAACACATAGTTGAATTGGAGGAGAGGAACTTGGGTCAATCCCAAAGGAATAGGAGGTAATGACAATAGCTTGTGACTAGTAGGGTTTGCAAATGTATTTTATAAATTGCTATAGGTTATGTGTTGATCATCACAAGGCTAATCAAGTTTATTGCTTGGTGTTTGTAAAATAATTTTTTGCAAAATATTAATGTTTATGCTTCTTATCTTGGAGCATGAGATAAGCATTTGTAAATATGTTTTACAAAGTGTTGTGATCATGTGTTGATCATCTCATGGCTCAAGATTTGATTTTAATTGAATGAATTTGTTATTTACAAATATGATTTACAAATAAGCTAAAAGTTTATAAGATTAGTCCTATAGCATGTCTTGGTATTTACAAATATGTTTTGCAAAGTGTCGTGATCATGTGTTGACCCTTACATGGCTCAAGGGTGGGTCGTGTAGACTCTTGATTTATTATTTGCAAATAAGTTAAGCTTAATGAAATTCTTTAGAGCAAGTGATGAAAATTTATAAATGTGTTTTGCAAATTGGTGTGATCATGTGTTGATCACCTCATAGCTCAAAGAATTGATATTATTGAGCCTTTATTTGAATTGAAAAGATTTCTATATTAATCTGAGTTTATCTGGTATTCTCTGAAAGTCGGCACTACCACAGCGTTGGGGCTAGTACTACCGCCGCCCTTGTGAGCGGTAATTATTTTCCACAAGTGTGGTTTTGCATGTATTGCAAATCTGGTACTACTGGGGTTGTAAGGCGGTACTACCGGTGATCGACAGTACCGATGCTTGCTAGCTGGTGGTCTTTTTCCAGAGAAAGATTTCTCAGTGCTTTTCTAAGGCATGCACTATTGGGCCATAGGGCCTGTACTACTATTCGGCTGGTAGTACCGCTGCTGCATGGGCAGTAGTACTAGGTTTATTGTGCAATAGCTAGTTTTGGTGCTAAATACGATCGTTAGTATGGAGGCCGACACTACCGGCCATACTTGGGTAGTAGTTCCAATTTTGCCAAGTTTTACCTAATTTACCCTCTAACGGCTAGTTTTCATTTGGGGGGCTATAAAAGGAGTATTGGGGGCTAGCAGTTGGACTCGCTACGATTTTAGATAGGTTGTTGCTTTTTGTGGTTAAGTTGTGCATGTAATACACTCTCCAATTTGGATCTTGAGATAAGAGCGATTTTAATTTGTATGTGTTGCAATTAGAAATAGATTGAGTGCTCCTTGTGCATTTGTTGCACTTAAAGGAGAGTTTTGTGCATATGTTGCACTCGTTGATCACCATTGGCATGTGTTGCACTTAATGAGGTTCAAGCTAGGAGCTTGACATATTACTCTTGGTGTTTGCCGACACTTGGATTTCCAAGTGGCATCGCTATCGATGACCTTCTCAACGGTTGTTATGAGAACACCTGACGAGTTGCGAAGATTGGAGCTCGTCTACTTGAAGGGGAAAAGAGCTAACATTAGTGGATTCGAGGTGGGTACTTAATTCATAAAGCCGATCTAGTGTATTTGGGCTAACCTCTGGATTAGGAGAGACCGACAAGTCTCCGAACACTATGGTAAAAAGTATCATGTCTCATTGTAGTTTGATCTCTTATGCTCATTTACATTCAATCAATTTATATTCATAGAATTAAATTAATTGCTTGTCTTTTAGAATTGCAAATCTTAGTTACAGACTTAGTTAAGATAATGCGCTTAGTGAGCCTAATTGATTTAAGTTTTAATTATCAAAACCTTATAATTACGCTTCTGTATATTATTTAGGTTTTGATTTACACGTTGATTCATTGGTCATAAATAGAGTGAAAATTTTTAAAATCATCTATTCACCTCCCTTTAGTCGGCATTCTCATCTTTACAGCGACTTTTACATAAAATCAACAACCGAATGACAAATAGGAAAAAATCAAGGAAAAATGGGAAAATTTTTAAAAAATGGTGAAAAATTGAAGAAAATCAGAATAAATCCCAATTAATCTACAAAACACCTCAAAGAAATTTTAATAATTTTTAATTTATTTAGTACTTCTAGAAAATAAAAAAGTAATTAATGAAAAGAAAGAAATACTTTCGATTTTTATAACAATTTATAATCTTAATCATACTATTAAATTTTAATGGTACTATAAAGAGAACCTAGGATCATGTATTAAAATTTATAGAAATATTAGATTTCATTTAGTGCCCCTAGAAAATAAAAAACAGAAGAGTATATACAAAGACAGTAGTACTATCAGATTTTTATAAAAATAAATATGTATGATTATCATCTAAAAATTTTACAACATTATTTCATTGCCTCTATACCTCACATAAAAATTTACAGAAATATTAGACCTCATTCAGTACCCTTAGAAAATAAAAAACAGAAAGTACATACAAAGACAGTAGCATTGTTAGAATTTTTTAAAAAATACGCAAATATGATAATCATCTTAATTGTATAGCATCATTAGCATTGTCTTAGGACCTCACACAAAAAATTTGATACTTTTTGATATTTTTTAAAATTTTATGAATTTTTAAATTTGCATTTGAGTTTCACCGGTTTACCGAGCGGTTTTAGATGTCGATCTGGCTCGATGTGCTTGACAATCATGATACTCGAGCGATTATTGACGATATTGTGAACCTGGCCACAAAAGAACAAGAGTGCTGAGCGTGGGCGACGTTGAGGTGGATGGACGGAGGGGTGCTATGGGGCCATGATGGATAGATTAATAAACAACACCAAGAATACCATTAATTGATAAATCCAGCGATGAAAAGAAGAGGTCGAAGAAATTTTGCAAAAGATTTAGCCAGACAACAGAAAAAGATCATGCCCCAAAATGATGGCTAGACGAGATCGTCCCAAATCTAAAGCCGAGAAGAAAGCAAATTCCAGCAAGCTAGCTTGGCTTTATTAATCAAATATAACGAGTAACACATAGTGACATGACAAGATGCTTCTCTGAGTCCACATAATTAAAGGTAGGATGGAGATAAAGATGGCACCAACTATTACTTGTCATCCAAATCAAGAAGCTAGAAAATACAATTTTTTAAATGAAAAATTAATTAATGATACATCAAGAAAGTTAGTTCAGGTTGTGATGAGCGATTAATTGATAATTGATAAAGAAAGAAAATGAAATCACTCCAATAGTTAAAATGAAATCGGTTCTTCGCGAAGGCTATAAATTTAGCCAATTCCAAGCCTATCAGATGGAATCGACTTGCCTCCAAAAATTCATATATGGACAAGGCAAGATAGGGGGAATCACTACTTGCCATTTATGTATGGAAAACAAGTGCAAGCTAGAAATAGAGGATCACACTTAATTTTGACGATGGAGTTGCTCTTTCAAGAGAAGTCATATCAAAGCGGAATTAGTATGCTTTGTGATCCATAGTTGTTATTTTTATTTGAGAGATTACATATATATTCACCGAATCACATGGGTTTAGATATCGATTTGCTTGAGAAAGTTCTTATGTTGTTCGAATGTCTAGTTTAAAAAGGTGCTCATAACAAAGGGAAAATTGATTGTTAGCCCAAGGGTTATATTCACCGGATCACAAGGGTTCAAAGCATTTGGTACCCTAATATTTCTTCATCGGTAGTTATGGTGGTAAAGCATCCGGTACATTGGTGCTTCTACACTTCTTCATTTTGAAGTTATACAAATATTGAAGTATAAATGATAGACCATCAGGAGGTCTACCAACGTGCATGATGCATGCAATTCCATTTCGTACTCCATAACTTTTGCCTTGCTTAATGATAGACCATTTGAAGGTCTACCTATGTTTATGTAATTGATCTGAGCTATTTTCAGTTAGAAGTGGCACTACCGGCCTTGCAATGGTAGTACTGCTGACCGAGCGGTACTACCAGCCTTCCTGAGACGGTAGTTATTTTCAGAGCGAGATGTCTCAGGGGTTTCAGTGAAACCGACACTACCAACGACCAAGGCATGGTAGTACTGGACTTAAGGTACTACTGGCCTACAGCTGGCGGTAGTGTCGACTTTATGAATAAGATCTAATTTATTTTTAGCAATTAGATGATATTATATATCATTTTGGATATTGTTATGTGATGAATTTCCTTATTTTTGATGTTTATAGGATGACGGTGCTAGGTCATAATGAAATGGAGAATGACCAGGACTAGACGAGGTGTGCTGAGGTCTAAACAGTCAAAAATTGCTAGAGGATGATCGGAGATGGAGTCATTGTGAACCTAGAAGACAAGGCAACGGTTCAGATGTTAGGTTGAAGCGGCTCAAATTAAGGAGAGCCGTTGGATTATAGTTTAGAGAATAGAGTAGTGGTCAAGTTAGCTTACTTTGAGAAGTACGCAAAACCAATTATTTTATGGTTGCGGGTTAGCCATGTGTGAGTGAAAGAGTGAATCTCAACCCTTAATGAGGTTTCTTGAGGGTTAAGAAGGTCATCTAAGAATGAAGATTGCTCTAAGGTTGCTATAAATAGAGGGGGAGATGGGTGTCTCTCTCTCAAAGAGTTTATGTACTCCTTTGAATTTTGCTCACTTTATTGTAAGGTTTTGTGAACCTTTCTTCTAAAAAATAAAATTTTATTTTCTTACTATTCTGAATATAATTTCAGTATTTACTTTATATCTTAAATTCAACATTTAAATTTCGCACTTTAAATCTTGCAATTTACTTTTCACATATTTGGATTTACCTCCCCTCCTTCTAAATGCTTGTGAATTTTATGCCAAGGATAAATGATTGATGGATGAATCTTTTTCAGATCATATCTCAATCATCTAGGCAAACATTATGCTGTTCTTTGCAAAAAAAACAGATCTTTTATTCTTGAGAAAAACTATTCTTGTAGATCGTGTTTGTATGACTTTTTCGTTGTGTTCTTGCTTGCTGTAACAAGTGAGAGGTTATCTAAGTTTATCTTGATCAATAAAACCCCACAAGTAAGTCCGAGATCAAGATTTTTGTTTTTACCTAGCTTTAGTGGACTCCTCCTTCAATTGGAAAAAGATCAATGTGAGCTATGATTCAATCGATCGTTGTTGGAGTCGCCCATATATTGATTGACACTGGCAAACTCGATAGGAAAGACCATTTTTTCGATAAAAGCTTTTATTAATCTTAGTAAATTACATCAAGGTGATACAATTATACTAAGAAGACTCGACCTCTACGGCTAGGGTGTACACCAAACACACACACACACACACACAAAAGACAAAGGAACCGTCATGCAAACTACATCATGCAATATTGTCTTCAAGGCTATCCACCATAATAGCAACACTTGGACGCGATAAAAACTCTCCAATGACAACGCCTCCAAGAAGGACTCGACACGCACACATACCGCCATTGCCATGATTCAACCGGTGAAGGCCGGACCAAAGGTTTTCACCTCGAGAGTAAATCCTCGAGACTACAAAACAATGCCTTCAACAAGACCATTGTCGGGCACAACCAACTAAGGTCGACCTAGGATTTCTCCCGAAGTCGGCATCAGGAGATCGATGTTGCAACCACCGCATTCCGAGCTAGTGCCGCCATACCACTTAATCTTAGCCAATAGCAACGGCCATCTTCTCAAGGCAGACAAACAATTTTAGATGTTCGACTCACGATGACAGATTCGCGAGCTAGCCAATAGGCACACGATCATCAAGTCCATAGAGTGCATCTAAAAAATGAGTTGTATCACCTAAGAAAAGCGAATCCGCGAATCGATGCTAAGATAACATAGGTCAAAAGAAATGTATGAACAACGCTAGAAATAGATGAAGACGCTGAAGCGAAGAGTAGTCACCAGTGACAACCCAAACTTGCCGACGAAGTGATAAACGACCCACAAAGGCGAGACACCACCGGGACAAAGCGGAAGCACCACGACGCCCCACGGAGGAAAGCGGCGCTTCACGCGTCGTCGTCGGTGAGGTGGAGGTGTTGTCGGCGACGCTTCTAAGGAAGACAGTGGCACCGAGGTTGTCACCATCGTCGCTCAATGAAGTCGCCAAGGCGTTAGCCCAAACACCGCCAACCTCACCATTGCGAAGAAGGAGTCACCCTTGAGCACCGCGCCCGAAGCGTAGCCATCGTAGCCACACCAACAGCAAGAGCCATGGATAGAGGACGCCCGCCGTCCGACGCCGCTACGGAACCCTAGAAACACCTAGGGTGCGCAGCAGACGGCAGTCTGCGCAAGCCGCCGCCGTTGCATCACCGCCTGGCCAACCGATTCCGCCATACGCCTGCACGCGGCGTCGCGCGCGCAGCGACCACCGCGAGAAGAACCCGTCGCGGCCTTCATCCGCCCGAGCGAGCCCTCCCAAACCCGCACAATGGCCCACCCGCCAGCCAGCCAGATCCGCGGAGGGAGAGATCGAAGCCACCGAGCGCGGATCCAACCTTCCCAAGGCCGGAGGCCGCCGCAACAACGGCCGAGAGGAGGGACGAGCGCAGAGGGAGAGGACGACGCACAGAGGATGGAGGAAGAGCAACTCCCCGCCGCCGCCTTCCTTGCGTCCGCGCGAGCCTCTCGGCGGGACGTGTCTCTCTTCTATATAAGCAGACCGTTCAGGCTGCTATTCGCCTGAAGAAGCAACGGCTTAGAGATCATCTGTGTAGAGCTTTCGGTATTGATCGATTTGGAAGATCAATCTAGGCCGAGAATGGCAAAGCAAGGCCCAGCTGCAGCTGCCCCATGCTCGACATGGCGTTGCTCGTCGGAGCCTTTGCCTCCATGCATGCTTGCAAGTACTCTCTCTCTCTCTCTCTCTCTCTCTCTGCGCTACCCTGCGTTTTTAGGATACTCTGCGTTTTGTCTCATTTTTGGGTTTTGGACGAACCTCTAATGTATGGCATAGTTCGTGCTCAAGGTCCCTCTATGTACGACGAGTGTTGCCAACAAAACAGTGTAACAAGTACTAGTTAGTTCGTATAATGCACGCGTTACGCGAGAAACTTATTTGAAGAAACAACAGTCAAATCGACCAAATCCCATACGAAACCGCACAGTGATAATTGAACACGAGTCTGTAGGGCTCGGTGTCATAACCTGAGTCTGGAGGGCTCGATGTACAAGTGGTGGAGAAGTTTACGAGCACAATTTGAAAAAGACAGTCGACGGGATATTGACGGGCTTCTCATCTACTTCTGGTGGAATCTTTGGTTAGAGAGAAATCAACGCATTTTTCAAGGAGTAGAAAGAACACCCGAGCAGGTGGCATCGACGATAAAAGACGCGGTTCTAGCCCGTAGTTTTGCTACAACATTCTAGTCTACAGTCTACAGTGTAGTTTCGCGGATCCTGCTTTCCTAGAGTAGTTTTCTGTTTTCTTTTCTCTTTGTTATAATTGTGTCCTTCCCTCTAGTGGGCTTTTTAGTGGTTCTTTTGTTTTAGGTCCAAATTGCGTAATTGTCCGAGTTGTTAAAAGGTAGACTCTCGTAGTGGGGGTTTCTTTGGTTGTAAGGTTTTTGAGGCGGTTTTTCCTTAAAAACAAGCCTCACCCCTTTCCTTATCTTTTAATATATTGTGCAGCAATACTCATGCTGCCTATTCGAAAAAAAAATAATTGAACATGAGTGCATGCATCTCTATCGTCGACGGAAACATCAAATACAAGTGCAAGCAACCTTTCTTTACCAGCAATTCTAAGTCTTTTCCTTAATTTCCATTCCTTCCCTTGGTCGAATTTCTGTTCTTTCCATTGGTTGCATGCATGGCCTCAAGCTTTTATACACACCACCTGCTATGTTGTGTTAGAATCAATTGATTGTAGGGTGGCAGGATCGGATACAGGGGAGGTAGCTATGCGGAGCTTGCATTGCATGCTGTTGAGATGGTCATTAGCGAGGGAAGTGGACTATCTAACGGTCGTGCTGCAGACGTTGGAACAGAAGCTTTAATTCATTTTTTTATTCTAGCAACACCCACCCTTTTAATTCATTAATTTTTATGGTGCTCCTTTTAATTTTTACCTGCTACCTAGTTAAATTTGTATAGCTAATAGTTTTTCAAAATCAAAACATAGCTAATATATTTGTTCATGGACGACAAATAAAAGCTAGTAGCAAGCTAGCTATAGTCCAATAGCTAGTTCATGGACAAACATAGCTAATAGGATTTTTGACCGAATCAATATTTTTTTTATTAAAAATAGGTCTATATATTAGGAGTTCACTTAACAAAATGGTTATATTTATGACCACGATTTAAAGGAAATTTTATCCCCTTTAATAACAAATTAGTCAGAAACCAACAATACATCGAATTCATTACGGTAACATTCCTTTCTAACCACGGCAATAAAGTCTCTGCTCGATTGTGTGCTATCTTTTTTTTTTAATTTTTTCGCAACTTCGATAGGTACCCTACGTCGACAGTGTTTAGTTACATACATGACATATCGCAATATTTGATTTGGAACGGGTTGATAGCGTTATTACAATGACAACGTACTCAATTAGTCAAGAACAGCTTTCTATCTGACATTTTCTTCGGCGAAGTGCTTCAGTGCTCCTCTACCAGATACACGTATATAAGTGGACCAGGACGGGATTAGTCTGAAACTCTGAATGTACGTAAAGCACAACTGCAGTCAACTCATTTTGTGCATTTTTAAACAATGTTTTGTACATTAGTTACCTAAATGTACCATCAAAGAGCACTATCGAAACAAAAAGAACAAGGAAAATTAGGAAGTTGCAGGTATACATCAACATTTCAGTTCGTTAAATGTCTATTAGCCGAATACCAAATTATTCCTCCAAAGTAAAGGGTCAAAAGGAAGCTTGAACCGTCTCTTCCCCGCCCTTTCTGATCTCATAGCATGTGAATGCTTCTCCCTTTTATTTTTCGTCTCATGTTCCCTGAGATTGAAGTGATTAATATACATTCATGCATGCATAATGACTCCATATATACCGTACCGTAGAATTATAATTGTTGACAACAAAATGATAACTAACAATCAAATTAAATCGATTGATCCTTCTACGCATGCTGACGTACGGAGTATATATGATTGTTTCTTCCTAGATTTTATTTCTTGCTCCATCTCTACAAGCTACATACGTACCTTTCGTTTTTGCGTACATTGATACGGTTTTGGTTAGTATAAATCGAGGAACGGTTAATCTATATATGCTGCAGAAAACCACAAGTGTATATACCTTAAATTTTTTGAGAGAGATCTTAAATTTAATTTGATACGTATTGCAGTCAGTGTTACCAACGTGTGCGCTTGTGCTCACTAGCTAGCTTTTGCATGTCTGGGTCGATGGAATTTACTGCAGGAGTGGCATCGATTGGCGTGTGCTATGGCATGAGCGGCAACAACCTGCCGTCCCCGAGCACCGTCGTCGGCATGCTCCTCGCCAACGGATTCAGCTCGGTGCGCCTCTACTCGCCGGACAGCGCGGCGCTCGGTGCCCTCGGCGGCAGCGGCATCAGCGTCGTCGTCGGCGCGCCCAACGACGTCCTCCCCACCCTGGCCTCCAGCGAGTCCGCCGCCGCCGCGTGGGTCCGCGAGAACATCCAGGCCCACCCGACCGTCACCTTCCGGTACCTCGTCGTCGGCAACGAGGTCGCCGGCAGCGAGACGCAGGTCCTCGTCCCCGCCATGGAGAACGTCCAGAGCGCGCTCGCCGCGGCCGGCCTGGACCACATTAAGGTGACGACGTCCATATCGCAGAGCACCATCGGCGTCCACACCCCGCCATCGGCCGGCAAGTTCACTGACGAAGCGAAGTCGTTCATGCGGTCCGTGGTGCCGTTCCTGGAACGAACCGGCGCCCCTCTCCTCGCCAACCTGTACCCTTACTTCGTCTATACCTTCAACAGCGGCTCCATGGACATCAGCTTCGCCCTGTTCACGGCGAGGGGGACCGTGGTGCAGGACGGGCAATACAGGTACCAGAACCAGTTCGACGTGACGGTGGACGCGCTGTACACGGCTGTGGAGGAGCTCGGGGGGTCGAAGGTGGCGATCGTGGTGTCGGAGACCGGGTGGCCATCAGCGGGCGGCGCGGTGGCGTCGGTGGAGAACGCGAGGACGTTCAACCAGAACCTAGTGAACCACGTGGCGAAGGGCACGCCGCGGCGGCCGTGGAGGATCGAGACGTACGTGTTCGCCTTGTTCAACGAGAACCTCAAGGAGTCCGGCGTGGAGCAGCACTGGGGGCTCTTCTACCCCAGCACCGACAGGGTCTACCCCATCAGCTTCGGCGCCTGAATTCATTCTCATCGATCCATGCATGCATCATCGCACGTGTGCGCGTTGTTAGAGATAATCTTATTTTTGGATATGTGTTGATTTTAGAATCCGAGTAGTACGTGGAGTTGAAACCGAGTCGGCTAAGTCTTGCCGTGTAAACAGTCTTTATAAGGCTGGGTAGACCCCTGTAAACAATGCAAGCTTAAGTACAAATTCGAACTATTGGAACAGAACATTTATACTTAACGGACCAATTATTCGACTATAAACAATGTTTTTATTATTTATATTCCAACAATTGGTATCGAGCTAGATTCTTGATCCGTTACCTGAGATAATGTCGCACTCTCTGTGAAGTGGTGTCACGTACCGGTGATGTGGCTGACATCGAGTGCAATGACGAAGGAGAGTTCCGCTATCTCGCTGTATTTTTCTATACTTACGAAGAGTAAGGCCCTATTTGTTTGGGCTTTTTCATTGGCTTAAAAGCTAAAAAGCTAAAGTTTAAACAAACGAGTAGTTTTTTATCTAGTCTTTTCAAAAGCCGTAAGCTTCCATATAACTAAAAACCAAAAGCCACTGGAGAGAGACTTTTTTGGCTTATTGATGGTTGATTTTAACTAATAACACTAAAGTTAGATAAAATTATCCACCTCTATCACGTACAAAAGCCATTCTCTTTAAAGCTGTTTAAGCCAAAAAGCCGGCTTTAAACTATAAGCTAAAAAGCCTAAGTCTAAACAAACAGGACCTAATTATGCAGCTTGGGCAATCAAGATGAAGGTGTATATAAGGGCTCAAGGACTGTGGGAAGTGATCGTGGTCAGCAACGTTGATGTACGCAAGGATTAGATGGCCTTGAAGGCCATCTATGCAGGCATCCTGAGGAAACGCGGTTCCTAGAAAAGTAGACGGCCAAAGCTGTGTGGGAGATATTAAAAACGATGCATCTTGACGCCGATTGTGTAAAGAAGGCAAAGGTACAGACCCTCAAAGCTGAGTTTGAGGGGCTGTGCATGACAGAGGTGAAGTCGGTTGACAAATTCACCATCCAGTTGACAACAATCGTTAACAAAATCAAAGGGCTTGATGATAAGATGGAGGAAAGTTATGTGGTAAGAAAATTCCTTCGTGCAATCCCTGGCATGCTCCTGCAAATCGTCTCCACCATTGAGTAGTTCGGCGATCTCAAGATGATGACAACTAAAGAGGTGATCGGTCGCTTGAAGGCTCACAAGGAATAGATTAGGGATCCGACAGGGGTGAAGATGAGCACCTACTCCTGACGCGCGTAGAGTGGGAGGCCCGATAGTCGAGACGCGGAGGCAAGGGCTCCTTCGATGACATTAAATGTGATGGTCAACGAGACCACAAGAATTGAAAATTTGATAAGGCAAAAGTGAGGTGATATAATTATTATAGCCATTTCGCTTCAGAGTGTCGCAAACTGAAGGAGGTAAAAAAAGCTCTCCTTGCCAAAGCTCTAAGTGATGACGAACGAGCACTACTTTAACACAGTGTTAAGTAAGAGAGTTGAGTTCGAGATATTGAAGAGGTGTGTTCACCGTCCTAAGTCGAGTCTGTCAAAGTTAACTCTGGGACGTTGAGGAGATGCGTCCGCCATCCAAAGTCATATCCATCGAAGATGAGACTAAGGCCCTGTTTGGGAGAGCTCCAGATCCCAGCTCCAGCTCAGAGCTGAAACTTATAGGCTAAAATAAAGTGAATTAAGTTTATATTTGTAGTCTAAAATGTAAACAAGATGATCTACCTAAACACTCTTAATGTACCACTCAGCTCACAAATTTCGAGCTAGAAATATCTGCTCCACCAACTCCATGATTTTGGTGAGTGGAGTCCCAAACACCCCTAAGACGTTGAAAAGATGTGTTTGCCGTCTTGATTTAAATAAGTTGAGTCCGGGATGTTCAAGAGATACGTTCTCTATCTTATATCAGTAAATATTGGATAAGTCATAATTAAGACCGACTACATCAACAAATTAGAGTTGTATTACAAAATTAAGGCGGTGAATGTTAGAGATAATCTTATTTTGAAAAGCGTTGATTTTAGAATCTGAGTAATACGTTAAATTAAAACAGGGTCGGCCAAGTCTTGTCATGTAAACAGCCTTTATAAGGCTGGGTAGAGCCCTGTAAACAATGTAAGCTTAAGTACAGATTCGAACTATTGGAACAGAACATTTATGCTTAACGGATCAATTATTAAACTGTAAACAATGTTTTTTTATTTTTTATGCTACAACATGCGTACCGTATAGGCGTATTTTTATTGCATGCGTGCGTGCATATTTGTACAGGAATCGGTCACTGCGACCGCGCGCTGGATGTATGTTTACTCGGACGCGTACGCGGGGAGAGGTCGATCTGGATAGCACGAGCCAGCAGATACGCAGGGGCGGATCTACCGTTGGGATGTGTTGGGGCGTCAGCCCCATCTCCGGCCAGCCGTCGATGGAACCCCCCCTCCCTGGATCCCAGCAGGCAACAGTATCTCCCGACCAAGCAAAAACATCAAAGTATGAGACATGTCGTCGGCGGGAGTAGGGAAGAAGAATAAACAATAACTGGGCTGGTGGGCTTAATTGGAATCAATACTACATGGGCCAATGGGCAAGTTTCAGGGAATTTCACCTGTACAGTGTACTCAGCCTATTCTGTAGTGCCGCCGCCGCATCGCACGGGAGATTGGGAGAGGTGAGAAGCCGAGAAGGTTCCAGTCCAGTCTTCCGACTTCTAGACTCCAGAGGGCTGCGGCGCTGCGCCTGCGGACAGGGAGGGCGAGCCGACGAGGCGCCGGGACCGGAGCGCGCGGGGGCTGCGACGGCTCGGCCGCTCAGCATCGACGAGCCAGCTGCGGGTGAGGGAGAAGGCTGGACTGTGGATGCCTGGGCGAGGAAGGGGCCAAGGGGGTAACGCCGGCACGAGCGTGGCAGCCGACAGAGGAGAGGAGCCGAAGAAGTCGCCGCCGAGTCGGCAGATCGCCTCATCGCTAGTCGCTAGAGCCCAGAGGAAATGGGGAATTGAATCAATCGATCACATCGCCCAGACACCAAACGACTAACGTGTGCACGACACCGGACGCCCACTCTAATCGGTATAAAAAATTGCTCTCCGTGCTAGTGCCCACATTGATAAATAGTGACAACTGACAAAGGCTAATCTTTATTCTATTGACTGTTGATTTTTTTATTCTCTCTGATTCACTTTATTTTATTAGAGCAATAACAAACTAAGTTGCAAAAATGGAGAACCAAACGTTACTTTCAAGAGATGAAAAATTGTAGAGTGAAATTACGTCGTACTCAGTACTAGTGCCTTCGTAAGTATTATTTCAATTTATATTTTTATAAGTATTCACAAATTGAAATTGCATCACTGAGTTTTATATTTTTATCTACAGGTCAAATGTTCAATGATCCATCCTCACATATTTATGTCATTCTATCCATTAGTAAGGTACCACACTTGTTTCCTTCCTATTTATGTATGAATTTGAAATTTGGATGGCAATAGATCGGTACGTGTATCGTTAGTATACTTGTCTTGAGTTAGAACTTCAACATAAGAGCCCCCTCTATTTTTATCCTAGATTCGCCACTGACTGCAAATTTGTCAAGCATAACCTTAAAAGAGTATAAGGAATTGTTGCTCTCTCACAGTCTGTGAAACCTTATATAATAATAATCTAGCGTTAAAGAATAGTCTAATATCTAATCCTCTTGTGCATCTCTTATTTTGGACGTATTGGTTTGTAGCTTTTTCTTTGCTTTGATTTTTCATGACTACCTATAGCCCCTTAGTCATCCTCCAAAGTAAGTATGCTACCTTGAAGTTAAGTGTAAAGGCACCTACGTGAGTGTTAAACCAGTGATCAGGACGTTGAAGAAAAAAATCTGGCGTGCTCACCTTTGCCATTAAGGGTCTGTTTGGTAGAGCTTCAGATTTCAGCTTCATCTGAGATCTAAAATTTATAGGCTAAAATAAAGTGAATTAAGTTTATATTTTTAGTCTAAAATGCAAATAAGATGATCTATCTAAACACTCTTAATATACTCACAGCTTTAGTTTTATGAATCAGGTGAAGTTAAAATTTTCAGCTTAAGCTGAATCTCTGCCAAATAGATCCTAAGATGCGAGGAAGGGCTTCAAACAAGACGTTAAGGAAGTAATAACTCAACCTAGCAAGCATATGTAATTGCCAACCAAGCTTTTCATACTTTGAAGTCGTCTTCGTAACATCCCAAGGCACCATCCTTCCTACGAGAGATTTTTTGTTCGAGCGCTGTGATCCTGCTGGAAGCTACGCTCCCCAAGCCTAACAAATTAACTTCCCAGTTCCATCCTCAAAAATAATAATAAGAAGAAGAATACTGCTTCAATGCTTCCCTTCTTAATATAAGTGTACAAATTTTGAAAAAGTAAAAAAATAAATAATCACTATCTACTATTCATTTATACTTTACTATATGTGCAACTGAAAAAAAAACATGAAAACACCTCTCTAATAATAATAATAATAATATATAGTATAGAGGCTGGACTTCCTAGTTCCATCCCCAAAAGTAATAATAAAAACAGTGTCCAATGTACCAACCGGCCTCGACGAGAAGCACAAAAGGCCAGACCCACCACGCCAACAGTCCTAGGTGGGTGCACAGCCATATATCTGCAACTACCGTCTCTACTAGATCATGCCCAGCTGACACGTTCTTCACCGGTTGGAATTTCGTGTCTACTCCGTTTGTGCAGTGATGACAACTTTGCTGCGAGTTTTAAGATTCGCTCTCAAAAAAAAAAAGATCTCCATCACAAGAAGGAAACTTTGGAACATCATCCAACTCGTCTTGACGCAGTGCCTCTTACTCGTCGCTTGAAATATTTAGCATGCATTTGCATTTTAGGGCAGCTTATTCGAACCCAAAGAAATATCGGCCTGTCCCGCTCAGAAACTAATGGAGTACGCCGGCGATTTGTCCGGGTTGAAGAGCCCGAAGTGCCTCTCGGTCTCATCCCCCGTCTTCTGGTTCTCGTTGAACATGGCGAATACGTACGTCTCCAACGCCCCTGGCCTCTTGGGTGTGCCCCGGCCGACATGGTTGATCAAGCCCTGGTTGTACGTCGTCGCGTTATCCACCGTCGCCCCGAACCCGCCGGACGACGGCCACCCGCTCTCCGACACGACGACCCTGACGTTCGGCGTGCCCGCCTTCTCCAGCGCGGCGTAGATGGAGTCCACCATCGCGTCGAAGAGGCACGTGTAGGTCAGCCCGTTGCCGTCATCCGTCACGGTGGTGCCCGGCTGGAAGGTGGCGTAGTTGAGCTTGATGTTTTGATGGTCGTCCTTGTAGGCGAAGTAGGGGTACACGTTGGCCAGCAGCGGCGCGCCGGTGCTCGCCAGGAACTGAGCGATGGGCGTCATGTAGGAGTACCTGAACACGCCGTTGGAGGGCGGGAAGGAGTTGGTGATCACGTCGAACCTGACCGACGTGGACACCTTGATGTTGCCGAGGCCGGCCGCGGAGAGCGCGTTGTTGAGGTTCTTCATGGCTGGGAGGATGTTCTGCGTGCCGTCGCCGGTCACCTCGTTGCCGACGGCGATGTACCGGAAGGAGACTCCCGGGTAGGCCTGGACGTTGTTCTGGACCCAGGCGGCCGCGGTGGAGGGGTCAGAGGCGAGGGCGCTGAGGTTTTCGTTGGCCACGTCCATGATGAGGCCAATGTTTGTGCGGCTGAGAGCTTGGAGGGCTTTGCTGTCCGGGGAGTAGATGCGCATGTTGCTGATGCCCCTGGATTTGTAGAGCTGCACGACCTCTCCCGCCGAGGGCAGGTTGTTCCCAATCACGCCGTAGCACACGCCAATGGATTGAACTATATAATACGTACGTAGATTAATTTGCGAATAATGCAAGCGTGCGAATGGATCGAGTTAGTTATTCTCTTCAACAATTTAATCTCCCAGTGGAATGAAACATATAAAAGGTAGATCAGAATTCGCATTGTCAGCCCAGAACATGATGCTTAACTGGTGAATATTGTACACTCTGAATGCAAGTCGTGTATACTAGCTAATATATCACGTTGCTCCCTTAATTGTATTACCTGTAGGAAGTAGTATTGCTGCAAAGGCTCCAAGGACCAATGCCGCAAGCATGGAAGCAGCACCTTGCTTTGCCATCTTCGCTTATCTGCAGCTGCGAGCTGTATCTCTAGCTATATCTACTCAAACTCGATCTATATATGTTTGCTACGCTTCCCGTAATTTGCACGCAATGTACGAAGCATCCACCCGCTATAAATATATCCAAGTTACTCACCAGCACTACCCAGTGTGCCACCAACGCAAGCAACTTGTTCACGGGCCTGTGGAAACTAATCGAACGCGGGTCACAATCCGGTCCGGCGGGCCTAATTAGCCATGTACAGGCGACTAGGCGAGTGAAGTCGACGACCAGTCGCGGTCGCTCGGAAAAATTGGTCGTCGATCATGTCAGGGCTCGTGGAATTCCAGAGTGCGCTGACCGCTGATCTGACCTGTTTTACGGGCTTGCGACAACGTACGACTTGCTTTGTTGGTTGCTGCGACTTGTTCTTTGTACGTACTCCGCATCTGTGCTCTGCTGGCTCCTTCCGATGGGAATGAGTGATTTTCCAGTCGGATGGTTGCGTACCGATGGCAGTCGAGTTTTTTAGCCACGGCGTCCCGTCCGTTCTCACGGCACGACGACGATGGCCACAGCACGGCGAGGCACACGACGGCAGCACGCATACGGTGAGTCTCATCGGCCGGCTGGTGACCTCGCACAAGGCATAGCATGACGTCGATCATGTCAGGGCATGATCCGATGGCCTAGAGGCGGATCTACAGTATAGAGGTTAGGGTCAAGCGACATCGACATCCTCCGTTCCATCACATGTGGCTCATTTAGTATATAAGCATATGATTCTTTCATTACAAGTTAGAAGCTAGTGTTACAAATTCGTAATGACCCCGACAACCCCGATGAACTTTTCTTCTATATCCGCCCCTGCGATGGCTGGTGCATCGATTTGATGGTGCCATAGCGCTACCCAATGCCTAGATCTATTCATCAGCCACGACAATGTGCGACATGAACGCTGATCACACCAAGGTATGAATCAACGATCGAAGAACCTGATGTATGCTAAGGCATGAAAACAATACCGATCGTGCCAAGGTACAAAATGATAGCCGAGGGTTGGTCGATGCTAATCCCATCCAAAGTAAAACATCGATCGGATTAGAAGAATAAAAAATTATGGAGGGACCAAATAAATCCGACAACTAAATTGATCAAGAACGGTCAAGCAACAAATTTGAAGCGTGAATGGCCTTCGCTCGAAAGCACTCTCGTGTTAATAACATGTTATGTATCAATGTTGTTGTTGACGCATAAATATAAGATCAAAATAGATACAAAATATGTAGATCCATATCTCACTCTTCTTTATTGATATTTTCTAGCATGTGTACAATATGCCACATGCCCTCACTTGTATAGTCAGATAGAAGTAAACTTTTGAATCCGTCTAGTAAAATGTCCACATGTATATAAATAGAATATTCCACGACATTTTGTTTAATTTATTCCCGCTTGCCAGCAATACAATGCTGTTATTATTTTAGGAAACAGGTAGCATTTTTTTATTTTCTTGCAGGTTGCACGCCACATATTGTTCAAGTGCAAAATAGACTTTTCATTCACATTCTCTCTCCTCTCTCAATTGGATATTATATTTAATGGACAGAATGTTATACGGAAAAGAGCCACCAAATTTTAGTGTTTTTGGGTAGAGACACAAAAGGCAAAGTCTTAGAGCAAATGTCACAAAAATTTAGCGTCTTGTTTTGCCTTCATGTAACCTAGATATGCATATATTATGTACACGTGTTGCCCATATATGCACATATTTTTGTGCAAACATTCAATGGTAATTAACCTAGATATGCATATGTTGTGTATAGCTGTTGCCCATATATGAGTATCTTTTACGGAAAACCATTCAATGGAAATTTTATTATGAGAATCAAGGTTGATCAAATAAGATATAGCACGGCTGAAGCAAGAGTGGCCCGAAAACAAATGAGCCAGGTTTTGACAACGGTGCCAGTAGCAGCAGCCTATGAAGCTCATCGAGAGCCCGATTTGGACAATTAACGGGCCGGCAAGCCTCTCGCGCGTAAGCCGTCGAACACTGGGGCCTAAACATATGTAGTATAAAGCTCATTTTTGGAGACCAATGGCTAGTTCAATGTTGTGGTCAGATAAGTGTATTACGTACTTAGCATATTGAAAGTCCATGTAAAGGTCTATCTAGGCTTATGATGATTTATTGATAATATCTGAGTATGTGGTGATAAAATTTAAGTTTGATTTGAATTCTATTTTGAATTTAAAGCAATTTGAGATACTGTCAGTGTTGGACGGCACTACCGACCTTATAGAAGTGGTAGTGCCGGTCAGACGGCACTACCCACCTAAGATGGGTGGTAGTGTCAATCCTACGATAGTACCGGCCATAAGAGCATTAGTTTTTTTACAAAGAGGAGTTCCTCTAGGGTTTAGTAAAGCGACATACCGGCATGCTAAGAGCAGTTGTGCCAGGAGAGCAGCACTACTGGTCCAAAGGCGCGGTAGTTATTATTCAGAGTAAGTCTCTGTTGGGTTTCAGGGATATTGGCTCTACCGGCCATGGGGACCGGTAGTACTGGCCGAGCGGTACTACCGGTCTTAGGTTGGCGGTAATACCGGTTTTCTAGTAAGATGTGAATTATTGTTACTTTAATTGTATATATTTGTGAATGATGCTATGTGATACGTTTCTTGTTTGTGTTAGTTGCAGGACTCCGAGGCTAGGTCATGGTGAAGCGAAGATAAGACCGGGGCTAGGCTAGGGGAGCTGAGGCCCAGATCGGTTAAGGGACGCTGGAAGATGATTGGGGCCAGGAAATAGTTGCAAACCGGAAAGACAAGAAGCCGGAGCAAGAAGCACTAGTGATGGATATAATGGGCAACGACATAGACCGGGACTAGATTCAGGGAGGAATTGATGTCCAGAACGGTCTAGGAAGTCAATGCCACTATGGTGAAACGAAAAAGGTCACATGGTGACCAAGTAACTTAGGCCCGTTTGTAAGCGAGAGCGGTTCGAGAGAGTCCGGACGTGTGAGAGGCTTGACGGGAAGTCATTGGGGCCACATGAAAAACGCAAAGTATGGCGATACTTCGAGAAGAAGGAAGATGGTAATTTGTCTAATATTGATGGTCGATGCAGTTTAGATAACCGCGACAGTAGTCTAAGTGGTGTAGGTCACGTCAAAGTGGTGTTTGATGCAAATTCAAGCTTGCAGAATAGATTTGGCGTCAATGTAATGGCTATTTTGAGAAACATGCTTGTGTAAGTGCAAAACTCGTTAAGACTGTTGGGTTTTGGGTTAGCCCATGTAAATATGGATGTTATCTACTTGTAGTGTCTAGGTTTATGTTTATGGTTGCCTCCACTACATAAAGAGATGTAATAAGAGGTGAGGACTTGAGACCTTAGATTTAGTCACTACGAGTTTTAGATTTTCTACAAGATTTTGTGTTCTTATGTGGTGTGTGTACTCCTTGGAAGTTTTGACTTCAGGTGAGAGCCTTTGTCTTAAGTTTTGATATTCTTCTTACCTTACTCTTGTTCTTTTCTTGTGATTTCTTTCTTGCTTGATCTTGTGCTACTAAGGATGAACGATTGATGGATGTATCTCCTCTATAGTTTTTTCGGTTAATTTGGTTCGATTTTTGAATTTGAAATGACAATTTCGATTCTCATTTTCCAACAACAAAAAAACGAACCGGTTACGCTGAAAAAACTGAATGTCCACTCCTAGTTAGGAGCAGTGGTGGCGGAATCTGCACCGTTGTAACGGCTCTAGCGCGGGGATTGGAATTGCGTCATGCTCCGCGAAGGGCAAGGGAACAGAGGCAGAGGCGGTTAGTGGTGGGAGAAATGGACACGTGTCTCGTTAAGAGGAACGGTAGTGCCGTAGTGGAGTCTGCACAGTTGTGAGTTGTGACGGTGAGCTAGATTGTACATTAGTCGATCTCATTTTATTTGAAACATAAATATCCATACATATAGCATCTACCCGTGCAATTGCGTGGAATTTGCAGCTTGTTTTGATCCGAAAGTGATGGGATACACTGGGGATTTGTTAGGGTAGAAGAGCCCAAAGTTTTTTTCCGAGGGTTCCCCCGGCTTCCCGTTCTCGTTGAACATGGCGAATATGTACGTCTCGATGGGGCTTCTCCTCTTGGGCGTCCCGTGCCCCGCATGGTCGATCAGGTTCTGGTTGTATATCCGCGCATTCTCCACGGTCGCCCCGAACCCACCGGCCGACGGCCACCCGCTCTCCGATACGACGATCCTGACGTTCGGCGCCGCGACCTTCTCCAGCGCGGCGTAGATGGCGTCGAGCATCGCGTCGAAGAGATTTGTGTAGATCAGCCCGTTGCCGTCATCCCTCACCGTCGTGCCCGGCTGGAAGAGCGCGTAGTTCAGCTTGATGTCTTGCGGGTTGTCTTTGTAGGCGAAGTACGGATACACGTTAGCCAGGTACGGCGCGCCGGTGTTCGCCAAGTACTGCGCTATGGGCACCATGACGGAGGGGTCCTTGAACTCGCCTTTGGAGGGTGGGAAGGAGTTGGTGATCACGTCTAACCCCACCGATGTGGACACCTTGATGCTGTGGAGGCCGGCAGCGGCCAGGGCGCCGTTAAGGTTCTTCATGGCCGGGAGTATACTCTGCGTAGCTCCGCCAGTTATCTCGTTGCCGACGGAGATGTACTTGATGTTCACGTCCGGGTAGTAGGGCCGGACGTTAGTCTGGACCCAGGACACCGCGGAAGATTGGCTGGCGGCGAGGTCGCCGACATTTTCGTTGGCGACGCCGAGGATGAGGCTGATGCCCGAGCCTCGAAGGGCGTTGAGGGCCTGACCGTCGGCGAAATAGAGGCGCATGTTGCTGATTCCCTTCGATCTGTAGAGCTGCACGACGTCGCTCGGCAACGGGAGGTCGTTGCCGATCATGCCGTAGCACACGCCAATGGATTGCACACCTGCATCATATAATAATTAATCACGCACAAAGAGAGATCGAGGCTAGCTATTCGATATTCATTAAAAGAGCAACAATGCGTGCTCTGGTTCTTCTATCATAAATTTATTAACAGATGCACTTCTTTATATAAATAGATGCACTAATTAATAGAGAAAGCTTTATAGAACTTAACGGTCTATGATAGTTCCTCTTTGGAACGCAAGAAATCTCCACGACTTCTACAGGAATCGTGTTGTTCCTGCGGAAATTCCTGTAGGCTTTTCGTGAAATTACTACCTTCGAAGCAGACCTAAATGAACAAAAATTCAATCGCATACCTACAGTGATGACTCCAATAGTAAGCAATGCCACTGCAAGAACCGGAGCAAAGCCTTGCATGCCCGTCATATTGCAGCTCCAAATTCACAAGGTGTACTCTATTATATGTAATTCTGTAGCTAGTCGCTTTCTTGAATAAGATGTACAAAGTGCAGACCGACACACCTTAATTTATACTAGAGTAGGATGGGGTACAATGCAAGGATATTCAAATTCAATGTATAGGTAAAATCCATAAAGTGATTAATTGTAATAGATATATCCAGCTATGTCCAACCTCACAAAATCCAACTGATGTTCATTACTAAACTTGAATCTAATTTACCAACGCTATTATTAATTGTTGTACACACTCCTGTTACCACCTCAAATGTTGCAAGCTCGTGCCACCCCAAATATCGCAAGTTGGCTAATTCCACTTCAAAGGAGACCTTAAAACTTGCCAATTTGGAGGTGATGTGACTAATCTACTTTCTTATCTAGTAGTACGTCAATATACAAAACATTTACTACTGCGAATCACATATTCCTGTCGACAGAGAAGTTTTTTACCTGGAGAATCAAGTTGGCATGTTTGAGGTGGAACATACTAAATTTGCCAAATACCAATTAAACTCTTAAGAAAATTCTATTGATCAAAGATGAAGAGTATTCCAAAGAAAATGGGCTTCTCAGGACCAAATCTTCCAGACGATCAAAGATGAAGCTGTCACCTGGATCCTAGCCGGAGCTAAGCACCTAACGAGCATTCTACACCGCCAACATTAATCCATAGGTGTACTTTTAGGGTTTCTTTCCTCTAGCTACTCAGGTTGGGTCCGCGCCCTCTGCGGCCTTCTTATCGTTGTTTCCGGCCTCTTCCTCTCTTTTCCAAACAATGTACTTTCACCCCGTCCTTCTAATCTAATATAATCACAGCTTCTGCTGTTTTCAAAAAAAAAAAATTCTATTGACAGCAATACGTGCTTCACAGTGAAATACATGGGTGATGCTATTTAGTGGGCGTACTCATTTTCCTTTTACATTATTTGAACTGTCAAAATCAGGATTTTGAAAGTTTTCAAATTTTGATTTGAACTTTCAATTTCGGATTTGAAGAATTTTTAAATCGAGACCTTGAACTTGAATAAAGTTTCTATTAGGATTTCAAAACTTTTGAAGTAATTTCAAAGTTTGAATTTAAGAAACTTCTGGTTGAATTTTAAAACTTTCAATTGGGAATTCAACTTTAAAGTAGAAAATTAACAACTTTTAAATTGAAAATTCAACTTTCGACCAGGATTTGAAAGAATTTTCAACTCAAAATTTGAAAAATCAAGTAGAACGTTGGGCAACTTTGACGCCACCTACAAGGCACACATGGAATGGAGGAATCGTCGGGGAGTAGGTAGCTAGCGGCGAGCTTGGCATGCATGGTGTGCAGCAAGTGTTAGCTAGCGTGCATGTTGTCGGCGCCGTGCCTGGCATGTGGTGCCATGTTGGAGAGGAGCTAGGGTTTGGGGACTAGGGAGAGAAGCGAAGAAATGAATGCGGTGGCCGGCTTGCCGACGGCGTGCAGGCAGTGGAGGACGTACGTGGTGCTTGGCCGGGCGGCCGGCAGGCAGGGTTAGGATGTGAAGAGGGGAAACAATTTAAGGGGTGGCCTGCAAATGGGAGATATGCCACCGTGCAATGTCGTCCACGTGGGCGCATCGAGTGGTCAAGATCTCGCGCATACATAATTGATCGTATTTTGTGTATTAAAGTCCTAGACACGAAAGTAGAATAGTCAGAGTCTCACGTGTCCTCCACAACAGGCCAAATTTGTGTATTGAATAGAGGTTGGTTGAACTTTTCAAGGCATTCATTCCATGAGTACACGATTTAATGTGATTCACTTTGCTAACAAATTAAATCAAGTGGCAATCCCCTTCTCTCTCATTGAATTTTTGGGTTTTGGATTTGATTTGGTATTTCTCGATAACAAAAAAAGCACTAATCTACAAATTTGATTTAAAGCAAAGTTAATAATAAAAAATAGTATATCTCTATGCTTTCCCTCTTAATATAATTTGCACAGATCTTAAAACAAATGAAGGAGTATCATTCATTCATGCTTTAATATTTATGTAACTTTAAAAAAGAAACGTATAGAAACACCTCTTACTCGGTAAATATCCATGCAGTGAATGATGCCTATGCATCATATTATACCTCTTGCGAACCGATGCTTAATCGGTTGAAGTTTCAGTTCATTTGTGCGACTAGATACCACAACTTATTATACAACTCTTAAAATTATACTATAAAAAGTGAATTTTGATGAAATTTTCGTGGAGTTTACTTTGGAGTATCTTATAATCAATGTTAGAGTATACTTAAAATGATAAAAAGGTATAATAATATTATTTAAATGGTACAGTGGAGGTGGGATAGTCTCCCAGGAGTACAGAACTATCCCCTTCTCTCTCTATATGTAGCGCGATGAATACAACTCTTATATTCCTTATACAATAGTTACAACTTACAACTCCTGTACCATTATAATTAAAACTCACAAAAATCAATAGCGTAATATTTCTCTTCTCACTCTAATTAATATGGTAAATTCTAGTCTTTAAGAAAGAACCTTTTGTGGTGTGTGACTGAGACCTAACGTGCAACCACCATCGCGTCGAAGAGGTTCGTGTAGGTCAGTCCATTGCCGTTATCCCTCGCCGTCGTGCCCGGCCGGAAGAGCTCGTAGTTGAGGGATGGTTCCCTGCCGTTGCCTCCCTGGTAGGAGAAGTATGGGTAGACGTTCGCTAGAAGTGGAGCAGGCTGGCTATCGAGTCGGTTCGATTCGACTCGTTCAAACTCATTAAAAAAAATAACTCGGCCCAGTTCAACTTAGTTCATTAAGCTAATGTGTTGAAAACTCAGCTCAACTCAATAAAAAAAACTCGAGTGGCTCATGAGCAGCTCGCGAGCCACGTAAGTTAAGGTGAGCTAAATTAACTTAAGTCACGTGAGCTAAGGTAGTTAGTCAAGAGCTGAGCTAAGGTAATTAATCAAGAGCTCAGCTAAACCATGTTGTGAGTATATGACACACATTAACACATACATACAACAGGAAGACTATATAAATGAAACCGTAACTAATTATCCAACATACAAGTAAAACATAGATAATTAATGAGGAGACAATTAGCAATCCTAAACAATTATATTCTAACCTAACATGGTTATATGGGCATATATAATTTAAATATTCATCTAATAAAAGTTTTTTATATCAAAAATCATTACAGTGAATATTCAGTTACCGAACATTAATGAGCTAATGAGCGACTCGTGAGTTAGTTCCGACTCGGCTCGTTAAGATAACGAGTTAGAAAGTCGGCTCAGATCAACTCGTTTATTTTGCGAGCTGAGTTTAGATTGGCTGGCGGCGAGGCCGCCGACGTTTTCGTTGCGATTGTTGATGATGAGGCCGCCGATGCGCGAGCCGCGCAGAGCGTCGGGGGCCTGACGGCCTACGAAGTAGATGCGCATGTTGCTGGTGCCCCTGGATTTGTAGAGCCGCACGACGTCGCTGCGGGACGGGAGGTCGTTGCCGATCACGCCGTAGCACACGCCGATGGATTGCACACCTGCACCGTATTGTTAATTAGGACAGAGCTAGAAGCAGGCTGTTCCAAGTGCAGTCAGTGCATACGCTCCGTTTCTTCAATTCTTCTATCGTAAACTGATTAAACCGGTACACTGATTGATTGATAAAATATATATTTATATAATTAGTACCGTACGTGAAAAAGTTCAGTCACGTACTAGTAGGAATAGAGGCAAAGACTCCAGTGAGCAATGCCACTGCAAGCACAGGAGCGAAGCCTTGTATAGCAATCTTCTTGCCCAAACCGTATAAATCTAGTCATTGATTCTACTCGGCTGCTAAAGGAAGTATAAGCATTTACAAGCTAATCTGATTTATTAGATCAAAAGGAATAACCGGTCTATATTAAATTTAGTATGCCATAAAAGAGCTCATTTATATACTCGTATGCTCAACCTCCAACCGAATTAAACCTGACTAGGACTAGAAAAAGGATTTTATCTTCAGAAAAGACAAGTCTATCATATCTGCAAGGTATTCTCCCAACATCAGAGAAGCAAAGACCAATTGGGTCCAGCTCTCCGCTTGTTGTCGCTATTAGCTGTACACGAAAAAAACTTGCAAAGATTTGCAATCTCTCCCCACTGTTATCTATACATAGGCGACGATTAGTATACTCCTGCAGATTTTTTTATATAGCCGATCGATGGTGCTTCTAGTGTAATTAAAATCTTTTCTGGCGTTAAGAATAAATCATCGACAAAGTACGTAATTTCCGACAACTTGGGCGCTTGAAAAGATGTTACGAAGGACAACACCATGGACAATACACTAATAACTGTCGGGAAGTGTTAAAATTATAGCATACGAGACTGTATATGCAACTTTATTCGTGTACTTAGTAAATTGTAAACATGCATTTCGATGGACCTTGTGCTGACTCCTAAGTCTTTACCTCTCTCAACCACACGCTTCCTAGCCTGCAGTCATCGTGTTTGTTTGATCAGGCAACATTTAGGTGCCATTCACCATTGCTGTGAGGGTGCTGGTATATACAGGCCTATTTGGTCCTACGTTTCTTCGAACTTTCCAAGCTTGCGAGTTATGACAACTGACATCATGTTTCATTAATGTTGTTGCTTACTGCTAAACATGAAAGTTAAATGCCACTTGAAAGTTTGCAGCCAAAATTTCTCGAAAAATATCTCTTGCAGGCTCTTCTTCCAACTAAATTATTCATCCACAATGGTTAAAGCATGCATATGTAGCACGCACACTTAGGCCATATTTGGATGAGTTAAAACTAATTGTTAGCTGGCTAATAGCTAGAGCTAATTGTTAGCCAGCTAATAATTAGCTCATCTAAAACTAGCCCAGGGCTGTTTGAATACATGGCTAATAGTTGGGCTAATTTCTTAGAAAAGTCATGTCTACCCCTCATAACAGCCGGTGATTCACATCTTTTCGTGGGAGGGTATTTTAGACTTTTCCCAGTGTGTTACCTACTATTAACCCAAATTAGCTCCCGCCCACTAGCTAATGGACTAATTGCTAGCTAAGGGGTTGGCTAAGCTAACAATTAGCCAGGGATCCAAACATGGCCTTATCCTGTTCATAAGTGCAGTGCTGTTTACTGCCTGCCTCAATTTCCTGGGAATGTAATAGGGTAAACCGGTGATTTGTCTGGATTGAACAGCCCAAACTTCTTCTCAGTGGGGTCCCCTGGCTTCTGGTCCTCGTTGAACATGGCGAATATGTACACCTCCATCGGCCCGGGCTTCTTGGGCGTGCCCTGGCCAACATGGTTGATCAGGTTCTGGTTGTACGTCCGCGCGTTCTCCACGGTGGCCCCCCTCCCGTCGGCCGACGGCCACCCGCTCTCCGACACGACCACGTCCACGTTGCCCCCGTCGCTTACCTTCTCCACCGCGGCGCGCACCGCGTCGACCATCGCGTCGAAGAGGTTATTGTAGGTCAGCCCGTTGTTCGGGTCACGCACCGTCGTCGAGCTCGGCTCGAAGAGCGCGAAGTTGAGGTCGATGCCCTGGTTGTCCCTGTAGGCGAAGTAGGGGTACACGTTGGCGAGGAGCGGCGCGTTGTTGCTCGCTAAGAAATTCACGATGGGCGTCATCACGGAGGGATTCTTGAACACGCCGTTGGAGGGCGGCGAGGAGTTGTCGATCGTGTCCATCTTGACCGCCGTGGACACCTTGATGCTGCCGAGGCCCGCGGACTGGAGGGCGTCGTGGACGTTCTGCATGGCCCGCGGGAGGATGATCGCGGCGTCTGGCCCGACGAACTCGTTGCCGACGGTGATGTACCCGATGTTGACGTCCCGGGAGTAGGCCTGCACGTTGCTCTGGACCCAGGACGCCGCGTTCGAGGGGCTGGCGGCGAGTTCACGGACGTCGGTTTCGTTGCCGACGTCGAGGATGAGGCCGATGCCCGAGCCGCGCAGGGCGTCGAGGGCCTGACGGTCCGCGGAGAAGATGCGCATGTTGCCGATTCCCCTGGATTTGTAGAGCTGCACGACGTCGCTCGGCGAGGGGAGGTCGTCGCCGAGGATCCCGTAGTTCACACCAATGGATTGCACGGCTGCGGAGCATATACAGATGCACATATTCAGTCAGCTAGCACTACTACCAGATCGACAGTACGCATTTGCGCACGGCCGGGGACATGAATCTGAAACATATGCTTAATTCCTACGTCGAAGTTTACGAACGTACTCGTAGGAACGGAGGCGAACGCAGCAAGGAGCAATGCCGCTGCAAGCACGGGAGCAACGCCTTGCATAGCCATCTTCTTCCACGCCCCTGCGATCGACTAGCTACCTTGTTGATCCTGTATTCCTGCACTGGACGTACGCATATACCAAAACGCAACGCTGCTAACTTTATACCCGGCCCGCTCCTGAGTGAAAACTCCAAACAAATCAAACCGATGACCAGCGTTCATGGTATTATTGCTTACATACAAGACTAGGCAAGGTCAGTCAACTGCTCAAAAACCTTGCCGTTTTATGTACGCTTGCATTGCACGTGGCACCTATACAAAAGGAACAGGCAAAATGAGATTGACAGATTGCTCATTTCCGTTGAAGTCGTCATCACATATAGAAGCATCGCGCTTTCGTTTTTATTCTTTTCCAACCACTTGCGAACGCGGGGATACTGACCTCTAAGTGGAAGAAGTCTCGTACTTCGAAGACCGTTCGAACCAAATTTTCCAATGCCAACATTGACTAATCACTACGATCCGAAACCCTGACACATGAAGCTATTAAGAGCATCTCCAACAATATCCAATATTTTAACTTCCAATACTTTCAGATTAGGACCTTCCCAAAAATCTTTAAGCCTTAAAAAAAGGCCATCCTCCAACAGCTCCCTTATTTTTCCCAAAACATTGGGAGCATGGACAGAGCGCGAAAAAATAAGGCGTTGGGGTGCTGTTTTTGGGCGTGCCAAAATTTGAGGAGTCAAGAAGAGGAACTGTTGGAGTACATTTTTTTGCAATCAAGCCCAAAATCAGATTTTGAGAAGGAATTTTAGGCATTGTTGGAGATGCTCTAATGGATATATCATAGAGCGAGTCTTATACGGCTGCTCTTCTCGATCACACACGTGAACATGCAAATTTGGAATTCCAGGTTCGTCACAGCATACATAAAGTACTCTCTCTCTCTGTTTTTAATAGACGACGCTTCAGGGCATGTGCAATGATACCACTTCAGCTAGCTATAAGGGTGCCATCTCAGCATTTTGCTTAGGTGGAAAAGAGAAAATGAGGAGAAAGATATAGACCAACTACTAATGTATAGTCAGGTTATAACTGATTTCAAGGCACTTATTATCTATTACATGTAGGCCAATATAGACAATGCTATAGCTAATCTATTAAAGAGGTTGTTGATATGCTATCTATAGATGATATAGACATTTCTTATAGCTAGTACCATTGCACATACCATTAAGATTTTACACTTTAACCGAGGTACGCGTAGAAATAACCAAATCACCCTCATTCATTAGCTCACTTATTGTTGTTGAACGTTGTGTGCTACTCTAATCCAAAGTAATAAATAACATTAGAAATAATAAATGGTAGGGATATGCAAAGAAAAAAACGGTTTATAATTGTCTCAAAATTGTAGAATAACATATATTTAGAAATAAAAGTTGAAAGCTAAAATGGTATGTATAATTAGTAAAAGAAGCTAATCAAAAGTTAACATTAGTACTGAATTTTCGATATTGGAGAGAATGGCCCTAGGTAAACTCGAATAACTATGGCACAAACCGTACAAGTTACAGAACAGGCGAAAGAAAATGAGAAAACAATGTGTTCTGAAGAAGAAATGAATTTTTATAAAATAATACATTTTAAAAATAATTTTACAAAAATAATATACTAAAACAAAATTTTACTAAAATACACATCTGTTACCATTTGAAATAACAACAGACCTTCTATCGCCATATGAATTGGCAACAACGTTCTGTCACCAATTCAAATAGCGGCAGAAGTCTCAACCTTGTCAACCAAGTGAATCCACGATAAAATAATGATCCATCGGCTAATTCAATCCGTGACTAAACGGACCTCTGTCAAGTGGACACTATGCTTTAGTCTCCATTTGAAATAGCGACAGAGATGTATTTTTGTAAAATTTTGTTTTGGCATATTATTTTTGTTAAATTATTTTTAAAATATATTATTTTAAAAAATAATTCCAGAAGAAATATCCTATAAATACACTGTAAAACAACTACGAAAGCACAGAACAAGTTCACAGGACAGAAACCCACACATTATGGAATCACAGTGGATATCCTGATGATGGGATCGAGAAGAAGGCTAACAAAGATTATCTTCTCTAATTGGTCATCGATCCCTTAACTGCACTTCACGGTATAAGTAATATATTAGCCACTTGAATGATGCCAAGGCTGTACACAAAATTTTCTTCTGATAATCCATATTTACTTTGTATTGGTAGTGAACAAGGTGGGGAGAAAATTTTCTTTAGAGGACCAATTTCCAGTGGCCTTCCTTTGTCACCTTTCAAAGAATTGACTTCTAGATCTCACCTGCCACAGCAGCATTTTCCAGTAGGAATTTCTCAGCTTCTGCCTTGTCTGCCAGGCACACGCCGTAAATCCGATACCCACACCCTTCCTTCACAATAACTCCATGATATCTGATTCGTGGCAGATCCCCTTCCCAAATCTGATGTCGACGGGTGTTTGTCACAACGCGCAGGGGGACCACCTTAGGAGTCTCCTCTTCAAGCCAATTCGAGATTCTTCTGGTCCTGATCTGATAGTTCATACGCTGTCTGCAGTGCTGATTGCTTTCTACATGATGTCTCACTTCTTTCGGTGCTTTCTTGCAGCAATATTCTGTACGAAACTCCTATAAACCCTTTTGCTCACTTCTTCTCTTAATGCATTTGACAGAGCTCTTACCTTCTCTCGTTCAAAAAAAAAAAATCTGATGTCGATGCCAGCTTCCGTCAGAGTTACTGGAGCTAATTTGTTCTGGATTATCTGCACTGATATACCAATCCCAGTAGCCTGAAAAGGCATATTTGTTACTATTAGAGTAAATATCGCGTGTACCTTATGATTTACTGTGCACAAGTTATGAGTGCTACACACCTTTAGTATAACAATATGCGTACGAGTCCTGTGCTATTACTCAAGGGTAAGGGGTGAACAGCAAATAAGAAACATGAAAAGCTTTGTGTAGCACCTGGTCTTCACTATAGTGCAGTTCCCTTCTTGAAGTCCTCATTCTGATTGCATCATAGAACCCCAACGCGTTGCCACCACAGGCCACCTTGTAGAGCCCAGGAAATTGATTTGAGCTCAACTTTTTTCTAACCTACAAATATAACCAAACAATAGAGCCAAAGAAGTATGGCAGCAACAATGTAGCCCATGTTAAGAGAAACTCAAAGATCTTGAAGGCTTTTGACTAGGGTCATATGCACAAGAATAAGGACTCACAAAGTCACAATAAAGCTGCAACAGTACCAGTATGAAATGTCAGATTGGCATTAGCAGAGAGAGAGAAAAAAAAGAGGAATCCACTCTGATATGGAGACGTGATGCCATAGTTTGAGGCTTTCAGCTACTACTACCGTTGTTTATCCTTCTGACAGTCGTGTCAGTCAGTACTGGGTATTCACTAACCCAAATAAAAGCACATCAAAGTTCAAACCCATTTCATTTTCAAGCATTACATAAAAAATGCAGGTTTACCAGAACATAACATAGCATATTTACCTTGTTGACTGGTGAGTACATAAATAAATGCTCTTTCATAAATGCAAGAGACTGGTTATAATAGGTTTCTTGTTGGAACAAGAGGTAGAAACAGTACAAGCTAAACAGATGACTCGGTTAACAGTATCTGACAAGTTGTGTGGGAACAGGGAACAAAGGTTTCACACAATTTATTCATTGGTGTCATTTGATGCTTATAACTTAATACATCAAGAAAAACAAATAATTTCATACCCGATTCACAAAAATAATAAGTGTTTCAGAGCGACTTAATGTGTATTGAATTTTTTGAAGTGCCCTAGTCATCAAACGAGGATTGTATGTCTTCAGAATTCATGTATATTTCACCTTCAAGTTCACATTTGGGAATAAGTGCTGCCACCTGTCATAAATTCAGTAAAAGCAAGGTAAACACATATAACATAGCTTAAATACCAAGAAAAGAGCATATCATGTCCTGACATGCTAAATGGCTCCAGCATGCTTAAGATGCAGATTAACGATTCTTCCAATTAGAATACTCTGCTCTTAAAACATGTAATTAATATTTAATAGTTCAAGTCAGATGAAATAACTACCAATCCGTGTTTTTCTTTTGTATTACTAGGGAACGCATGATCTTATAATCCAATTCATCTAATCGATGCTACTGTAAGTAATCATCTACTTATAGCAAAGTAGATAGAATAAGCTATTTAATAGAATAAAAAGATTATGGAAAATGGCATAGCGGAGTAACATACAGTATCCACAACAACAACATTAATGGATCCACCAACAAGAGTGTTCACTATGCTTAAAAATTTTTCAGCAGAATTGGGTTGGACTATTAGGAGTTTTTCAGTGTCTACACCGATGGCTTCTGCAAATGAAGGGTTGAAAGCATTTCGGCATCAACGTAAGCACAATAACCTACAAATCTATACCTATACTAATTAGGCACTCTGAGGAAACTTCCACGTTAATCTGAAAGATCTGGCCATCTATTTGTTGGGCCAGAGTTATAACGGTTTAGATTAAAAGAAAGAGTCCATGTCAAGTACAATATAAATTAAGAAAAATTTGAAATAAAAAATTAAAGAAATTAGCAATCCGACTTACATACTATTTTCAAAGTAAATCCATAAATAAATAAAATTCTAAATAATAATTAAATAAAATCAGCAAATTAAAATGATGAGTCTATCTCAAGTACTAGCCAAATTAAGTAAACTAAAATTCAGAATAAAAATGAAGAAAAATTAGCAATCTAACTTCCATGCGATTTCCAAAGTAAATACATAAATATCAAAAATTTGGAATAACAATTAAGCAAAATTAGCAAATTAAAACAATGAGTCTATCTCAAGTACAAGCCAAATTAAGTAAAATTCATAATAAAAATAAAATAAAATAATCAATTAGATTTTCGTACAAATTCCAAAGTAAACCCTAAAAATAAATTCAAAATTTTAATAAATAAAAATATAAATTTTCATATGAATTCCAACCTAAAACTAAAAAAAATTCACCCCACGTATGAAAAAATATGCAAACTCTGAATAATAATTACTCAATCCGTTCAACTTTATAGAGTTCTCTTGGCGCTAAGAACAAGATAAATAACTACAATTTAGAATAATAATTAAAAATTAGTAAATTAAAACAAGGAGTCTATCTCAAGTACAAGGCTAATTAAGTAAAATTCGGAATAAAATAAAATAAAATAAATAATTTGATTTTCATACAAACTCTAAAGTAAACTCTAAAAATAAATTCAGAATAGTAATAAATGAAAATATAAATTTTCATATGAATTCCAACCTAAAACTTAAAAAATTCACCCCAGGTACAATAAAAAATACGCAAAGTCAGAATAATAATTACTGACCATATCCAAGTTTATAGTATGTATTTTCTCTTCGCACACAGACTAAGATGATATTGCAAATGATCATTCAATGATATTGCACAATCTCTAATTATTATCCATACTCGCTATGCTATATTCAATACATGTATGTAGAGGATATAAAGTAAAGTTAGATATTTATTAGTGGTATAGAGGGGAGACCACACTAATTTTGTATTGGAATATAAAATATAATGTATATTTATGCACAAGACCATTAAAAAATACGTCCTATACTTTTTTGACGCAGCGAGTCTATATCAAGTACAAGCCAAATTAACTAAAATTTGAAATAAAAAATTAGCAATTTTATTTCCATTGCAATTTGAGAGTAAACCTAAAAATAAAATTATGAGTAATAATAAATAAAAATAGAATATGGATTTTTATACGAATTCCAGCATAAATTGAAAAAAAAAATCCACCAAAAGTACAATCGAGAAGTATGCAGTTAGGAATAAATTAAAGGATGCTTAAAATTTTGATTTGTATGTGAATTACAATGCTAAATTATAAAATTATTAAAATTTATAATATAATCTATTAACTATACTAATTATGAACTATGAGAAAATTTTCACATTAATAAAAAAAAGAAAAAAGATTTAGGGTCCATCTAACAGACCAAGATTATAACATCTATCAAGTACAATCCAAATTAGCAGATCTAAGTAACTTTATCTAACAAACTAGCCCGTGCAGATGCATGGGCTACCGACTAGTAGTCCCAATCATTAATGTCAATTAGATACTCTGCTTAGCAATAAGAAAAACAATATCAATTACAACAAACCAAACAAAGAGTACAGTGAAAGCACACAATGCATATAATAAAACATTATGAAGTAAATTAACACAGCAAGTCACTTAAGGTGGAATAGCTCTCTGATAGTACTTCATAAGAGTGACATTTTAACCAGTTGAATGAAACTCTCTTGAAGTAGGGTGATATCACTAGCTAATACTGCTACAACTTGTACAAAAAGACTCAGCAAATTAGAATGGTGTTTCCATAAAAAAAAGATAAGCAGTGTTAGATATGTTTGTAAGTCCACATAGTAAGAACACAATATGTTAAATATCCAAGTTCTAAAGTTGCCGATGGATGGTTGCTAATGATGGTATGTATGACTGCTCGAGCATGTACAAAATAAAAATATAACTAACTTTGGAGCTGCAATAAGAATTGAAGTTGGCAAAATAGACTTCAGGAGTACACAACCAACCAAATAGTTGAAAGGATTTTTATTGCCAAGTGAAATATGTGGAAGGATATAGAAGGAGGATGAAAAGATATCTGATATTTCAATAAAGAAATAGCAGGCACCATAAAAGAAATATGGGCCTCCATTCTTTCGGGTTTCCTTGACAATATGAAGTATAAGTGTTGTCTTCCCAGATTCCTCTTTTGCAAATAATTCAACTATTCTACCCTGCCAAACAACTCTCATCGGTACTATTTGTTAAACAGGGCAACCAAAAAATTAAAAATATAATGATAAAATGGCAAATGTAAGCAAGAGACGAGCATCAAGCTGTGCGTGTGTATATTTTCTTACCAGAGATGCTGAAGAGAAAATGCAATTCTTGGGTGTCCAGTCAAAAGACAAATAATAAGCACCACCAAAACGGGATGCTTGCCAAGTGTGAAGGAAAGGATTTCAACACTCAATTAACCAGTTCAATAAATGAAAAAGATCAGACCAGCACATAGGGTAGATGGGCATTAAAAGACACAGAAAGTCATAAAACAGGAAACTACCGTAGTACACACAATACACAAGGGTTATTTGAATTTTGCTGCTTATGTGTAAGAATTATGCAGTACCAAGAGAATACTATAGGTATTAAATAAAAATAAAGCATGTTTATATCATGTGAATAACTAGTTCTGAAATCTAAACATTAAGGAAACGCTTTACAACCTTTGGTAATACTTCAATGCCGAGAGCAAGATCAAGCTTAAGAGGACCAGTAGAGATGACAGAAGCATACCTTGTACCGTTGTACGGCAGAGCCGCTCCAAACATAAATTAGATTCTCTATCAAAATCACTTGCAAGTTGAGAGCACCATTTAGCATCAATTATTTCTCAAGAGCTTTTGCATCATTGAGTGGGGTTCACTTTTGTAGTCTAACTGCATACCAACTGAAAATTAGTACATATTCCTGAGCAATGTCATAACTGATAAGGAAGAAAGTTATGGTTATGGAATGCAGGAGAATAACTATGGTGTCATAACTTTGGATATGCAATGTGGATAATTATTTGATCTTGACTGCCTTTTTTAGGTGTAAAATTTATCTCGAGATTATCATATACTACACATGGTCTAAAACTCAAAAGTTATATTCACCCCTTCGAAGGAGAAATGAAAACTGGAAATGTTTGTGGTAGAAACAGTAGACAGTAGTAACAATTTAGCAAACATTGGGCATACCTGTGGATGACATCAAACAGCCTTGTGACCAAAACCGATAAAATGTATCGCCTTTCCCATTCTAGCAAATCACAGAGAAGAAAAGGTTATCATTATTATAATAACCTCTCCATTTCACTCTATTTGTTCACAGCCCACCATGCACAGACTAAGGAAGCACTAAACCTAAGAAAAAATCAATAAGAAATTATCATGCATACCCTCATTAAATAACACACCACAACCACTTAACCTCTTCCAAAACATTTAAGGGTATAGAGTGAAAACATTGCAATAAATATACTCTTGATTATCTCAATGGACAAAATATTTGAAATGGATACTCCCAAGGCCATGGACAAACCTAACGAAACCGAGGGAGTAGATCAAAGTATTTTGAATATATATCAAAATATATGAGCAAGTGAAGCATTCCAGATCTTGATGTTTGAGGAGAGACAAAGCCTTTGAACCATATAGATAAAATAATAAAACTGCATTGTTCACATCGTAATGGAAGTATGGAACATATCGTCTACACATCTGACAAAACGGATTCACTGTAGCCGAGATGGAATAGTTTCAATTTGGAACACCAACCTACGTTTGCAAATTCATGTACGAACTGTAAAAACTGGAAGCCACGATTATCTCAAAATGCTTAACAGAACATTGGAATAGCACTATGCTACACTGCACATAGCTTATTTTGTCTGCGTTTTTTTACTCTGCTTGTTACTTATGCACATAGCCAGGAACCACCAAAGTGAAATTTGCAGTTGCCAGCTAGTACACTCATGTTTAAACGTTTGCAAATCCGCGCTGTTTCGACCCATCTACTCCATAAAAGGCATTTTCACTACCACAACTAGTCAACTAGCATACAATGCTTCAGATCCCTCTGAAAGGAAAAACCCCGAGAATTACTCATCCAGCAAACAACAAGCCGCGAGCGCCAGAGAGCAAAGAGCGATCGGGGGGTAAGCAAGCACCTGAAGGGGTAAGTGGCGTAGATCAAAGGAGACGGTCGGCCTGAAGTTGCGGCAGCCCGCGCCGGAGAGGGCGGCATCGGCTCGTCGGAGGAGAGTGGGGGACCAAGAGAGGAGGCCCATGGCGGCGCAAGGAAGGGGAAGATTTGGGAGGGAGGGAGGAATAAGAATAAGAACAAGCTTGCAAAGGAGGAATAAGAATGGCCGCGCGCCGGCTGTGCTAGCGAGGGACGGGTGCGCCCACGTCGTCCATCGTACGAGGACTTGGGCCGAATCTAACATGGGCTGCCCACAGCCCACTTGGCCGTGAGAGCACGTCATCGCCCACCTGGTCTTGGCCCAGCTGCACATCACTACACTAACACATCTTTGGCCACTCTCAGCTGTACCATATTATTTTGGTAAAATTATACGAAAAGAAGAAAGGAGGTAAGGAAGGAGAATATATTGTCTATTATATAATAAACAGCATGGTCATACAAGTTAATGCAAATAGTGATTGAATGAGAGGAGAGAAAATATGATTAAAATAATATAAAATAATTAGAGTAATGAATGCTATCTTATCTCTAGGTAAGTTGAAATCTCTAAAAATAATCTTAATAGATTGATTATTATACATGCCCTTAACGGGCAACCGTGCCCATTTTTGACTTTTTTTTTTGAAAGACGAGGTGCAAAGTGAGTAGCACAAACCAACTCACAAGTCACAGTCACAGTTAGGAGGGTTGTAAATAAGCTGAGCTCTGGTCTTCTAAGCTCAAGCGAGTCTGACTTAGGGTTTGAGTCTAGACTAGGCTTAAGCTCAGTTCGAGTAAACTCAATAACAATTAACAATTCAATATTAAGAAAAGCTAAAGTTCGAGCTCGGCTCGAATAAACTCGATAAGTGTTAATATACAGTGATATCAAGTGATTTATAAATTTATCGAGACTCGTGAACTCGAGATCAAACTCGAGCTTAGCTCATTTGCATATTAATAAGTGCCCTAGCTAGTCACAGTATCAAACTCAACACTCGCGTACAGAGATCAAGCAGATCGACTGGTGGATGGACGATTAAACATGTCTGTAGCGTTCGTACACTGCCAACTGGGTACATAACGATCAAGGAGATTCGGATCATAAAACCGAAACGGATCTCGCCCTTACGCGTCAATACGTGTGACGGGCCCTTCAAACTAGAACAATTAAAGCGCGCATCACCCACGCGGCGACGATGAGCAGCAGCACATCACCGACGGCCACCGGCGTGTAGTTGAAGGTTTCCTCGGCGGCCGGATACGCCACCGGCAGCGAGAAGAGCACCCTGACGGTCGCCACCAAAACAATACCGACCCAGTCGACGAGGACTCCGTGTGGAACCGTCCGGGCGAAATCATCGTCTTGTATGTATTTTTTTTTAAAATATGGTTTTTATAAAGATGTAATTGTAAAAATCTGTAGGAGCACGCCACGCGATCGGAGATAAAGCTATATATAGAATTGCATTTGTAAAAGGATTAAATTTACCAGAAAGAAATTTATTATTGGACTAAAATGTGATGATTTCTGGTCCGGGCACGAACGATTTACAAGTCACGGAAGAAGACGGGCAGCGCATCTGTGGTGACAAAGAGTTTGCTAATGACTCTGACCAAAAGGGACATGTTGAAGATGACAAAGTCCATGATGCACAAGTTTAACGACGCCAATATAGTACTCCTTCCGAAAAGAGAGAGCGCAGATAGATTGGAAAGCTTCAGACCAATCAGCCTTATAAATAATTTTATGAAGATTATCACCAAAATCATGGCAAACAGACTCGCGCCAAAACTAGGTAATTTGGTTTCAGTCGCGCAGAATGCTTTTATCAAGAAGAGATGCATCCATGATAACTTCCTATATGTTCAACAAGTGATACGACAGCTACACAAAGACAAAACGCCAGCTCTGTTCATTAAATTAGACATTTCAAAAGCCTTTAATTCGCTGAACTGTACCTATCTTCTGGAAGTCCTACAGGCTATAGGATTTGGCGATAAATGGCGAGAGTGGGTGGCGGCGATTCTCAGGACATCCTCTTCAAAGATTCTGATCAACGGTCAACCAACTGCGACAATAAGACATGCGAGGGGGGTGCGACAAGGAGATCCCTTATCCCCCATGCTATTCATTCTGGCAATAGACCCTCTACAGAACTTGCTTGCGTTAGCAGAAAGTCGAGGTATCCTCAAACCAGTGTTACCGACAACAGCAAGGCTTCGTTGCTCCCTTTATGCAGACGATGCAGGAATATTTTTAAATGCGGATGCAGCAGAACTCACAGCACTTAACAGAATCCTAGATATCTTCGGTAGATGCTCGGGCCTCAAAATCAACATCTCCAAGACCGAAATATACACGATCAGATGCCAGGAGGGCCTTCTGCAAGATTTGCTGGCTGTTTTCCCTAGAAACTGTCAACCTTCCCAGGGAAATACCTAGGCCTTCCATTACACATTAGACAGATAAGAAAAATCGAAATTCAGCCGTTGATTGATAAAATTGGCAATAGACTGGTAGGATGGAAAGGTAAACTCCTCTCTAAGGCCGGAAGAGAGACCCTGGTTAAGTCAGTGCTTACATCCCAACCAATATATCATCTTACTGTCTTCCAAGCTCAAAAATGGCTGATTCGATGCATCGATAAGCTGAGACGAAGCTTCCTCTGGAATGGAAAAGATCCAGATCACTGTAGTGGGGGCATTGCTTGATCAAATGGCCGGTGACCTGTCTACCTAAAGCCAAAGGAGGGCTAGGAATCATGGACCTTGAGCGGTTTGCTAGAGCTCTAAGACTTCGATGGCTTTGGTTCAGATGGAAAAACAATAAAAGGGCCTGGACGGGGCTTGACCTCCCATGCGACGAAATGGATGTAACCCTCTTCAATGCCTCAACAATTGTCACGGTGGGAAATGGCAAGCTAGCAGATTTTTGGAGATCCAGTTGGGTGGAAGGGCAAGCGCCGAAAAACATTGCGCCGAACCTATTCCAAATAGCAAAAAGAAAGAAAATCACTGTCCACCAGGCCTTGACAAACAACTACTGGGTCCAATGTTGTACCCCGGTGAATACTCAAGATGAAACCCGGGAGTTTGTAGCGCTTCATGAAGCAATACGACGAATCAATAGAGATGATCACAGGGATGATCAAATCCTATGGCGCTGGACATCCGATGGTCAATATTCGGCAAAGAGTACTTACCTCATGCAATTCGACACTGTGTATTGTAAGATAAAGATCTCCCCGATTTGGAAGGTAAAAACCGAACCTAAATGCCGTTTTTTCGCTTGGACATTACTTCACAACAAGATATTAACAGCAGATAACATGCTCAGAAGAGGATGGCCATGTAATACAATCTGCAGTCTTTGCAATGTGTCACCGGAAACAACAAATCATCTCTGTAAAGACTGTTCTTTCACTACTCAAGTCTGGGACATTCTCCTACGATGGGGAAACTTGGATAAATGGCAGAACCTGAGTCGCAGCGGTTCGCTCTACAATTGGTGGCACAGGCTAAGATCTCAATATGAAAGTCAAAACCACCGGGAGGTGGATGGTCTGATTATTTACTTCTGGTGGAACCTTCGGATAGAGAGAAACCAACGAATTTTTCAAGGGAGAGCTAGAAATCCAGAACAAGTGGCCACAGCGATCAAGGACGCAGTGCTAAATCAAGGTTTTGCTTGCTTAACGTACGCTACGGTTTAGTTTCGTGCGGCGTCCTTTTATCTTCTTGTGTTGCTGGTTTCGATAGTGGCGTGAGTGGGTTCTAGATAAGATGTTAGTGGTGTGAGTGGGGGTTTTTTGTGAGGTTTTTTCGGACTCGGTTTTTCCCATAAAAAACAGCCCAAGTGTTTCCATTTCCTTTCTAATATAATTTGCGGCAATCCTCTTGCTGCTCTTTCAAAAAAAAAACAAAGTCCACGATGCAGATCAGTTTTTGATCAACTCTTTTAATCGTGGTTTCCTGTTTTAATCCACGAAATTCTCGGATTCTATCGTCTCTATGTGTAAAACTGTTTTTGTTGTTACAAAATATTGTTTCACAAATGGATGTCCATAACCCCTTTTTGGGAGAAATTCTCATACATCAATTAAGGAGAAACTCCTATGCTATTACTATTGAAACCTTCATAACATCAATTCTTGTATTTAGTTCAAACCTCTCATGTTACCTATAAATAGAGGGTTGTATGCATGAAAGAATGAATAAGAAAGAAAGAAAGAAAGAATTCCCTCTACTTCTATATTGTTCATACTTTGAGTAGTCCACTACATTGTTCATACTTTGAGTAATTTATTAGTTATTTTATATCACGTTATCAAGACGATCGCCTCTAAAAGGCTATCGTAAATTTCACATACTAAAAATACTTTGATAAATGGTTTTTCGAGGTAAAGTATTCTCTCAATCCTATTATATCTTGCTTAATTTACACACTATAATTCATAGTTTGCATTTCTATGTATTGTAGTTTACTATGTCGAATCTTGCAAAACTTGAATTCATGGCTTTGGATATTACGGGCAAAAATTATTTGTCTTGGGTGCTTGATGTCAAATCCATCTAGATGCAAATAGCCTCGCGAAACAATCAAGGAGGAAATAAGGCGTCTAACCAAGAAAAGGCTAAAGCCATGATCTTTATTCGCCATCACCTCCATGAAGGGTTAAAAGTGAATACTTTACGGTGAAAGATCCCTTATTCTTTGGAACAAATTAAAGGAAAGGTATGACCATCGAAAACGTAATTCTCCTAAAGCTCGGTATGATTGGTTGCACCGAGGTTGCAAGATTATAAAACTGTTTGTGAGTATAATTCACCATGTTCAAAATCACTTCACAACTTTTGTTGTGTGGAGAAAAGGTTACGGATGAGGAAATGTTGGAGAAAACATACTCCACATTCCATGCTTCAAATTTGCTCTCGCAGCGACAATAATAGGGAAAAAGGGTTCAAGAAATATTCGAACTTATTTCTTGTTTACTTGTGGTGAACAAAATAATGAGTTTTGATAAAAACCATGAGGCTCGTCCAATCGTTCAAGTCCATTCCCTGAAGCGAATGCGACAAGATATAATAGTAACAATAGAGGACGCGCCGAGGACATGGTCGTGGTCGTGGACGTGGATATGGACGAGGTCGTGGTAGAGGAAATTATAATGTTTCCTTCAAAAATACAAATGGTCCCCGAAGAGGCAAGAAAAGGAGATACAGGAAAAATGAAAATTATAAACATGAAAATATATGCTATCACTGTGGAGGCAAAAATCATTTGTCGCGTAACTGCCGTACGCCAAAGCACCTCGTGGATCTCTATCAACAAGCGCTTGAAAGGAAAGAGAAAAGGATAGAGACCAATTTTGCCAATAGTAATGGAGATAATGAATATTTTGGCAAAACTCAAGAAGAAGACAGTGGCCAACATGATACAACTTATCTAGATGTCTCTGATTTTCTTATTCAAGAATAATTCTTTTTAAGTTGTTATTTGTACAAGAATAAATTTTATATGTTACATCTTTAATAATGCAAACATGTTATGTTTTTTGTTCGAGAATAAATATAATATATTATGTATTGAATTATGGTTGTAATGTTTCATGTGTTAATAAATTTTATGTTATAATACTCATTTATCTTATTAAAATTTTCTTTTGAAGTGAATGGAAAAATCTTTGGTAAATGGTGGAGATATATGTATTGTAGACAGTGCAACAACACATACTATTCTCAAGAATAAAAGGTATTTTTATGATTTAACGATGCATAATGGAAGTATCAATACCGTATCTGGGAGTGCAAATTTGATAGAGGGCTCCGGAAAGGCCATAATATTATTACCCGATAAGACAAAAATAAGTGTGAAAAAAGCATTGTATTCCCCAAAGTCTCAAAGAAATCTATTGAGTTTTAAAGATATCCGCCAAAATGGATATCACATTGAGACAATTAATGAAAGAAATAGGGAATACCTTAATATTACAAATATGTCATCGGGTAGGAAAAATGTATTGGAAAAATTGCCATCATTATTATCTGGTTTGTACTATACAAAGATTGATAAAATTGAATCATATATGGTGGTAGACCAGAAGTTTACCAACCATAATGAATTTATTGTATGGCATGAACGATTGGGCCATCCCGGATCAACAATGATGCGAAAAATTATAAATACTTCGTGTGGACATATGTTGAAGAACCAGAAGATTTTTCAGTCCAATGACTTCTCATGTGGCATGCTCTCAAGGAAAATTGATTGTAAGACCATCACCGGCTAAAATAAGGGTGAATCCTTGATTTTCTAGAGCGCATACAAGGAGATTTATGCGGACCTATTCATCCAACAAGTGGTCCATTTAGATATTTTATGGTTTTGATTGACGATCGACTAGATGGTCACATGTCTCTATTATCAACTCGCAACTTTGGCGCTTATGAGATTGTTAGCCCAATTAATAAAATTACGAGCACAATTTTCAGATTATCCTATTAAATCGATACGTTTGGATAATTTGGTGAATTTACCTAAAAAGTTTCAATGATTATTGCATGTCAATTGGAATAAATGTTGAGCATCCCGTAGCACATGTTCATACACGAATGGTCTTGCAGAATCACTTATAAAACGGCTCCAATTAATTGCGAGACCGTTACTTATGAAATCAAAACTTCCAACATCGACTTGGGGCCATGCTATTTTGCATGCGGCATCATTAATTCGCATCGTGCCAACAATTTATCATACTTCTTCTCCATTACGCTTAGTATTTGGAAAAGAGCGATATATCCCATCTAAGAATTTTTGGTTGTGCAAGATATGTTCCAATTGCTCCACAAAACGCATCGAAGATGGGACCACAAAGAAGGTTGGGAATATATGTTGGGTATGAATCCTTCTATAATAAAATATCTTGAGCCATTAACGGAGATTTATTTACGACTAGATTTCTTGATTGTCATTTTGATGAATCAAATTTCCCAACATTAGGGGGAGAAATGAAGCAGCTAAATAAGGAAATTGTTTGGAATGAATTATCATTATCTCATTTTGATCCTCTCACAAGACAATGTGAATATGAAGTTCAAAGGATAATTCATCTACAAAGTTTAGCAAATAATTTGCCTGATGCTTTTACAGATTTGAAACGAGTGACAAAGTCACATATTCCATTGCTAATGCTCTGAAAAATTGGTGTCCCGAAGGACAACCACTATTGCAAATGAGACAAAACCTACCATAAAACGTGGTAGACCATTGGGCTCGAAAGATAAAAATCCTCAAGAAGAAAAGGAGCTAAAGATAGTCAAGTTGAGGAAATAATAGCCCAAGAAAAATCTCTTGAAGAGATGAATGACATGACTAATAATACTATTTCGGAAGAAATACAGGTACCTGATTCTACACAAACTGAGATCTCATTAAACTATGTCATGTTAGGAAAACTTTTGAACCGTGATATTGACGTTAATGATGCATTTGCATATAATGTAGCGCTAGAAATTATACACGGTAATGAGAATCAAGAACCTCGATCAATCGAGGAATGCAAACAAAGAAATGATTGGCTAAAATGGAAAGACGCAATTCAGGCAGAATTGAATTCTCTGACAAATAGAGAAGTTTTGAACTCAGAGGCTCGTACACCCAATGGTGTAAAACCTATTGGTTACAAATGGGTCTTTGTGCGAAAAAGAAATGAGAAAGGAGAAGTTACAAGATACAAGGCACGATTAGTTACCCAAGACTTTTCCCAAAGACCTGGTATAAATTATGAAGAAACATATTCTCCCGTGATGGATGCAACAACTTTTAGATATCTTATCTGTCTGGCAATGATGGAATGCCTTGACTTGCGTCTGATGGATGTTGTTACAGCATACTTATATGGATCACTATATAGTGATATTTATATGAAAATCCCCGAAGGATTCAAACTGCCAGAAGCAGCAGGTTCTCGAGAACAATATTCAATTAAACTGAGAAAGTCATTATACGGATTAAAACAATCTGGACAAATGTGGTATAATCGTCTCAGTGAATATTTGATAAAAGAAGGATACACAAACAATTCTATTTGTCCATGTGTATTCATAAAAAGATCTGGAGATGAATTTGTGATAATCACTGTATATGTTGATGATCTAAATATGATTGGAACAACTAAAGGGATCTCAAATGCAGTTGAATGCTTAAAGAAAGAATTTGAGATGAAGGATCTTGGAAAAACAAAGTTTTGCCTTGGATTGCAAATTGATCATCTTAAGGATGGAATTATTATTCATCAAGCGACTTTATGAGATAAAATTTTGAAACAATTTTATATGGATAAAGCACACCCTTTAAGTTCTCCAATGGTTGTAAGATCGCTTGATATAACTAAAGATCCTTTCCGACCTCCAGATAATGATGAGGAAATTCTCGGCCCTGAAGTGCCATATTTAAGTGCCATAGGTGCACTTATGTATCTTTCTACTCATACACGACCTGATATCGCATTTGCAGTCAACTTATTAGCAAGATACAGCTCATGTCCTACGAGAAGACATTGGAACGGTGTCAAACATATATTTCGTTATCTTCAAGGTACAAATGATATGGGTTTATATTTTTCTGATGCATACAAGAAAGAGTTAGTTGGTTTTGCAGATGCAGGGTATCTATCTGATCCCCATAATGGTCGATCACAAATTGGATATGTTTTTACTTGTGGTGGCACTGCTATATCATGGCGTTCAATGAAACAGACTATAGCGGCAACATCATCTAACCATGCAGAAATTTTGGCAATCCATGAAGCTAGTAGAGAATGTGTTTGGTTAAGAAATATGACAGGGCATATTAAAAGATCATGTGGCTTACTTTTAGACAAAGAAGAACCTACCATTATATATGAGGATAATGCAGCATGCATCTCTCAACTGAAGGAGGGACATATCAAAGGGGACAGAGTGAAGCATATATCACCAAAATTTTTCTTCACTCATGACCTTCAAAAGGATGGTGTTTTGAAAGTCCAGCAAATTCGCTCATGTGAGAATCTCGCCGATTTATTCACAAAGGCACTTCCCACTACAACGTTCAAGAAATTGACCAGTATGATTGGACTTTATCGATCTAGAGATCTTAAGTGATCAGGGGGAGTGAATATGTTATGTACTCTTTTTTCCTTAACCATGGTTTTTTCCCACTGGGTTTTTCTTTGGTAAGGTTTTTAACGAGGCATACATATTCACAAATTAATGGACATCCAAGGGGGAGTGTTACAAAATATTGTTTCACAAATGGATGTCCATAACCCCTTTTTGGGAGAAATTCTCATACATCAATTAAGGAGAAACTCCTATGTTATTACTATTGAAACCTTCATAACATCAATTCTTGTATTTAGTTCAAACCTCTCATGTTACCTATTAATAGAGGGTTGTATGCATGAAAGAATGAATAAGAAAGAAAGAATTCCCTCTACTTCTATATTGTTCATACTTTGAGTAGTCCACTACATTGTTCATACTTTGAGTAATTTATTAGTTATTTTATATCATTTGTAACTTTTTCTTTCCTCTAAATGTATTGGCAGAGCTCCTACCCTTATTTAAAAAAAAGACAGGCAGCGCGTAAGCGATGTACATCCCTAGAGTTGAGATGGACTCATGGACACCATCGCTTGGAACGCCACCTGCTTCGAAGCACAAGACGTTAGCACGAATGCATGATTGGTCGCTGAGGAAGGCATGGTGACGAATTATCAGAGCGACATGAAAACAACAGCATTGTAAGTACGCAACTTAGTGTAAGAGCCATGACGAACGCCACGGCGACACCGAGCCAGACGACATTTATAGCCACGTCTCGTGTGCTTTTTTACCCAGCACCAGACACGCGAAAACGGCATCGCGCCGTCGCTTGAGAACGACGAAACCGCAACGAGCTGCAGTGAGCGGCGAGCTAATAGCCATGACCCATGAGTTCATCAGTACAGTGTGTTGAAGACAAATGCGAACCTAGAACTGCTTGAGATATTCTCTTAACTAAATCTTCGACATGCCATGAGAGGAGCATGGTAAAAGGCAAAAAGAGTGCAGGACGTGAGTCGTGAGTGCTGGGCTAGCCAGAGCTGAAGTCTGAAGGTAAGTGTTCAACTGTTCATCTAGTATGGTAGTTTTGGTGCATGCATAAACTAGTATTTTGTCGTCCTCTTGTCTCTGCCTCTGCTGACGTAGTCTTTTTCTCTAGCTATGTTATCCTCGTACATGCTTCGCAGATTCGTACCACGGAATTTATACAAGAATTTCTCTTTTGTAAATCTCCCAGTTGTGTCGTGCTCTTTTAAAGTAATTAGTGTGCGGTTAAATTATAATTTAGAAGAAGACGGCTCGATCAGCCGCTAAAATCACAATGGTTTTGTCTTTATTAGATGAGTAACTCGGTCCCTAGAAACTAGATGGTCGACACTGTTATCTGCGTAAGTAATAATAGTTGAGTGTAGTATTAGATGTAGTGCACAACATAAATCAATAAAGGAATGTAACAACTCCCTAAATAAATAGTACATCAAACCAATAAAGCATGAGTAATGCTTTAATGCTTTCTCTCCCAATATAAGTTGTATAAATTTTGAAATATGTGAAGGGGTAAGTAATCACCATCTATCATGCATTCATACTTTAATATTTATATAACTGTTAAAAAGAAAAACATGGAAGCACTTTTCTAAAGGATTTCGCCAACTTGAACAAAAACAAATCTTAACTTTTAGCCAAAGATTGGAAAGAAAATAAATTAGAGAATTAAGGGAGAAGGGAATCTTACTAAAATTTAGTATTACCAAAATTTGCTCATCAAATTGGCTACCAATGATTTTTGGCTAAAGATTGGCAAGAAAATAAACTATAGAACCAATGAAGAAGGGAATTTACTAAAATTTGGTAGCAAATCAAATATTTATCAAGTTTGGTCAACTCTACCAAAATTTGGTAAGGTAAGAATTGGTAGCTATTGAAAACAAATCAAACATCCCTAAATGCTTGCCAAATTTGATTAATATTGCCGAAATTTGATAAGTACTCGTAACTATTAGAAGCAAACCAACTAGGCCTTTAGACCCAACCAGGCACATTAGCGTAGCTTAGTCTAATATCGCTTATTCTATCATGACGAGAGAGCTCCTCTTCCTGTATAATTAAGGGGGGCAAATGGCTCTTATTGTATACACCAAGAGATATATCAATAAAGTTTGGAGAAACTAGGGTGATTACGTCTTCTGCTTCCGTGTTTGAGTGCCTAATCGTCGCCAACGTGACTATAATATTACAACACGTTATCAGCACGGTAACGCTCTTGCTAAGGCTTCCTCAGTATGTTGCTTCGATTTAGCTTATCAATTATTAGCGATGTATTTTGTAGAGTTGGTTCCATTTTGTTATGAGATAAGATTTCTGTAACCGTTTCAGTTACAATCTATTTCTTATGTGTGGGCGAATCCGAACTCATCTTTTGCCAGTTTCTTTATATATTGGGCATCCCCCCATGTACAAGGACCAATTGAATAAAACGAGAGATTTCCATCACTATATTCTGTGTGTTCCTTCCATTATCACCGTGATTGTGTTGCTGTGTTGATTGATCAAACGTGGATGAATAACTACGTTTTATAACACGTTATCAGTACGAAGCTCTACCGAGGTTGATCGTGATCGTCTGCCTGCGATAATATACATGGCATCGACATCGTCCTGCTATATGCGATCATCCTACGTCATGCTCTACAACACCCATATAATCCATGGCGAAGGAGGAAATCTGTCTTGTAGACAGCTGCACCACAAATACAATTCTTAGAGAAACTAAATATTTCCAAATATTGATTAAGAAAATTATAAATATCATGACCATCGCCGGAAGCGATGCTCTTATTGTTGGCACTGGCTTGTATAATTATAGAGAATGCCCTATTATACCCTGAATCTAGTCGCACTCTTCTAAATTTTAAAGACATCTGTCTAAATGGTTTCCATATGGAGACTGAAAGTGAGGATGGTACAAAATACCTACTCATGACTAAGTTTAACGGGTATAATAAACGTGTGGTCGAAAAACTTCCTTCTTTCTCCTCCGGATTATATTATACATATATAAAACCTGAAATTTATATTGCAATAAAAACTATAGTAAAAACCCTACAAATATTTAGGATCTGGCATGATCGTTTGGGTCATTCTAGATTGAATATAATGAGAAGAATAATAAATAATTCTACTTGACATAATATAAAAACTACAACTTTTCCAAAACGTGAAGCTTTTATATGTCCTATTTGTGCTAAAGGAAAGCTAATAGTTCGATCCTCTCATTTAAAAGTTAAGGAAGAATCACTGAATTTTCTGGAGAGAATTCAGAGTGATATCTGTGGACCAATTCAACCCCTATCGGGCCCCTTTAGATATTTTATGGTACTAATATATGCTTCTACTAGATGGTTACATATATGTCTCTTATCTATTAGGAACCATACTTTTGCTAAATTAATCGTCCAAATTATTAAATTGAGAGCATCCTTTCCAGAAGAAAGGATTAAGTCCATTCGCATGGACAATGCTGGCGAGGTTACCTCAAAAGCATTTAATGATTATTGCATAGCTCTAGGCATTAATGTAGAGCATTCTGTACCTCATGCCCACACTTAAAATGGCCTTACAAAGTCATTAATTAAGAGAGTAAAGCTTATTACTAGGCCACTCTTGTAGAATTGTAGGTTACCCAACAGCGTTGGGGTCATGCAGTATTGCACACTGCATCATTAATTTAACTCAGACCAACTGCATAACATGAAATTTCCCCCTTGCAGCTAGTGCGTAGGAAAGAACCAAGTATTTTCCATCTGTGAAAATTTGGTTGTGCTGTATATGTGCCAATCTCTCCACCGTAGCGTACCACCATGGGATCTCACCGGAAGTTGAGGATCTATGTAGGTAATCTCCATCAATTATTAAATACCTAGAGCCTATTACAGGGGATCTGTACACTGATTGTATTTTTTATGAGGATAATTTTCTGACATTAAGGGAAAATAAGTACCATGTTGAAGAATGTCGGGGAATAGATTGAAATGCTACTAGCATTCAGTCCTTAGACCTATGCACTAAAGAAGCTGAATTTGAAGTTCGGAGGATAATAAGTCTGCAACAAATAGTTGATAATCTGTCAGATGCCTTCATTGATCATAAGGGAGTGATAAAATCTCATATACCTATAGTAAATACACCTAAAAGAGTGAAAATACCCCAGAAGGTTATTGAACCCACTCTTGCCCCTCATGACAAAAAGAGGGGGATGCCTCCAGATGCACAGGACTTAGTTCCGCAGAGACGTCCGCAGAAATAGAGAACCAAATAAGTGAGATCACTACCTAAGACAGTTGAAAAAACTCAACCTGTTGTTGAGAAAATCCCTAAAGTGAGCCATCTTGAAGATGGTAACCTCCCTGAAGTGAGTCATCCTAAAGATGAGAATCCCAGTGAATATTTGCGCGTACAATCTGACGCTGGGAAGTCAGAACACCCAGACTCCATCGTTGTGGGAAATCACAAGGAGCTGAAAGATATGAATGAAAAAAATACCCACCAATTATGTAGATTCAAGAGAATTGTATAAAAGAAAGACTAAAATTATCGACATTTATTTTGCCTCAAAAATTGCTAAAACTCTTGAATTGAATCCAGAACCAAAGTTCATGGTAGAGTGCTAGAAGCGCTTAGATTGGGTCGAATGAAAAGAAGCAATTGAGTCAGAATTGTACTCGCTTAATAAAAGAAAAGTATTCGGTCCTGTTGATCAGACACCTCCTAAAGTGTTCCCTATAGGATCAAAATGGGTTTTCATCCGGAAGAGAAATGAAAACAACTAAGTGGTGAGATATAAAGCGAGGCTTGTAGCATAAGGGTTTACGCAGAGACCCAGCATCAATTATGATGAAACCTATTCTCCTGTAATGAGTAGAATAATGTTCCGATATTTAATATCAATGACAGTTGGCTTAAATCTAACAATGCAGTTGATGGATATAGTGACCACATATTTATATGGGTCACTGGATTCGGATATTTATGAGTCCCTGAAGGAGTCAAAGTTCTGGATCCTAATAATCGCAACATGTACAGCGTCAAACTGCAGAGAACGCTATACGGATTAAAACAGTCGAGGAGAATGTGATATAACCAGCTTAGTGAGTTTCTCCTAAAGAAGGGATACTACAATAATGATGATTGTCTCTGTGTGTTTATAAAGAAATCCTAGAATAGATTCTGTATCATCTCAGTATATGTCGATGATCTGAATATCATCAGAACCACAGAAGAAATAAAGAAAGCAAGTGCTTTCCTCATGACGGAGTTTGAGATGAAAGATTTGCGTAAAATCAAATTTTGCTCAAGCCTACAGCTGGAGCATTTCTTAGAAGGAATCCTTATACAATAGTCTTCTTATACCCAGAAGGTATTGAAGAGGTTTAATATGGATAAATCACATCATTTGAAAATTCTAATGGTCGTAAGATCTCTTGAAGTGGATAAAGACCCTTTCAGACCAAGGATGAAAAATAAGGAAGTCTTAGGATCTAAAGTCCTATATCTAAGTGCCATTGGAGCACTTATGTATCTTGCGAATTACACAAGGCTTGATATTGCATTCACAGTGAATTTGCTAGCAAGACACAGTGCAGTCCCAATCAGAAGACATTAGGCTGGAGTCAAGACTATACTCAGATACCTCCAAGGTACTCAAGATCTTAGATTGTCTTTTCAGAAGAACCAAGACTTGACCATGGTGGGATATACGGATGATGGCTATCTGTCTGATCCCTACAGTGCCAAATCACATACTAGTTTTGTGTTTCTCTGTGTGGTACAATTGTTTCTTGGCGGTCTTGTAAGCAAAACCTGTTAGCAACTTTTACCAATCACTCAAAGATCATAGCTTTGTATGAAGTCTCACGTGAATGTGTTTGGCTATGACGTATAATTAATCACATCCAAAAGTCATATGGCCTTAACAACGTCGATACCCCTACGATTATCTATGAAGATAATACTGCTTGTGTTGCACAAATGCAATTGGGTTATGTAAAGAGTAATATCACAAAGCATATTACTCCTAAATTATTTTATCCTCATAAACTCCAGGAGAATGGTGAGATAAAGATTTTGCAAACTAAGTTATGTGAGTTTTCCTGAAGTTTTCTCACATGAAGGTTTTTAATGAGGTAACTAGTGCAACATAAAGTGCGAGTGCAATGTACTCTTTTCTCTATCTCCTTTTTCCCACTAGGTTTTTGAGTGAAGTTTTTAGTGAGACATGTACATTACGTGGTATTTGCCCAAGGGGGAATGTTATGAGATAAAATTTCCATAACCATTTCGGTTACAATCTATCTCTTATGTGTGGGCCAATCCGAACTCATCTCTTGCCAGTTTCTTTATATATTAGGCATCCCCCCATGTACAAGAACCAATTGAATAAAGCGAGAGAGTTCCACCACTATATTCTGTGTGCTCCTTCCATTGTCGTCGTGATTATGTTACTATGTTGATTGATCAAACGCAGGTGAACGACTACATTTTATAACACATTTCTCTCACACCATCGCCCTCTCGATCCCTTGCCTATTGGAACGGCTACGTGTGCGCCACTGAGCCATCTCCTAGATGCCTCCTCACGCTAGTTGCTCACGCCACCACCGACGGGCCACCTCCGCATGCACCCCACTAGCCGTATCATTATCAAACGACAACTCCATACGTACTCATACATGTCACTCTAGGGCATCACACTTCTATGACCAAAGAGAGTAAATGATAAAACAAGGAGACCGTATATCAAAATCATAAATTACGACGATGACACAGGAAGATTTGACAGTAAACTCTCAAAATGATTCTTATATACATAATGGAGACAATAGTACAGTACAAAAAATAAAAGGATGAGGCCAGCAACGCGACTTGAAAGCAAATCCCAGCCCAAATATAAACTATTCAGAGCACCGACTCGATGGTATTATCATTGATGAACGTGTAACGTCTAGACTTGTGCTTGATCTTCCGGAGCCCCTTTTCCCTTCGGCTTTGCTACTGCCATTGCCAGCGTGCTTGTCCATAGCTTCCTAATTCTCCTTGTTTTTTGCTACTTGTCCCTACTGAAGTGCCCTTATGCTTCGATAGATCATGTTGTTTTTATTCCAGTACACTTGTAGGAGGGGGATGATCGTGGTGTTGCTCCAAGGTCGCGGTGTGCATGTCATCCGCAAGGCGCCAAGGCGTTCGAGGAATGATGGACCGGCCATGAAGGCCATCCTCCATGGCTGCAATGTGCGCGCCGATGAGCGCCATCCTGTGGATGCACTTGGGGCTTCAAGGATGAGCAAGCCCCACGTTGCATGTGCTCGATCGGCTCCTCGGGCGATGGTCAGGCTCCTGCAAGTGTTCGCGCCTACTACCTCCGACGTACAATGCTGCTCTACTGGGCTGCGACCACACATAGCAATCCAATCAAAATTGCAGTTTGATGAGAAGAGGGTTGTTTCATCGCTGCCATCTGATGAGAGAAGACAGAAAGAAGACAGTGGTAGCGGCAACGGGAGTGAGCAGCGTCGATCAACTGTGCGTTGAGGAGCCTATCGCTGACTATCATGTTGGAAATCCGATGTTCCTGCACTGGGTTTTAACCAACGAAGAAACTCTGAACTTCCAAAAGCTAACTCTGATAGAACAGAGATGTTCAGCGATCAGGAACCGAGGTTCATCTGACAAAGATGAAAAACTGATTTGTGCTGCAAAACAACCACAGTGTTTTTTTGGTTTTCTCATTACTCATTTTTATGCTAAAGATTATAGTGCTTGAGGATAACAAATTCGACTACCAAATCAAAACTAACCCAGATCAAAAACTAATAGATTTTATCTGGGACGCTACACTGTAACTTATTCGGCAAACCGAAAAACCTGAAAACTTAAACTTTCTACACGTTACAACTGCAGACTCTGACTCAACCTAAAGAAACCAAAACTCTGCACAACTAGTTTAGCTTACATTTCACCTCCCTAAACTTGGTGTGCAGCTTTTACTTCTATCACGCCCAATTTCTAACGCATCTCAAGGAATCTGATGTGTCCGAGAGCCTTGGTCAATACATCAGCTTGCTATTCTTCAGAACTAACATGCACTACTTCAATCGTTTCATCCTCAATACACTCTCTGATAAAATAATATCTTGTATCAATATGTTTGCTTCTCTCATGATGTACTGGATTTTTACACAAAAAATAGCCGCTTTGTTGTCAATTCTCAACTCAAACTTCCTGGGTTGTTTCTTCAGGAGACTCCTAAAAGCCGAGCTAACCAAGTACCTTTGCAAGCATTCATTGCTGCAATATACTTAGCATCACAGGATGAGAGTGCCACAATTCTCTACTTGTGTGACAGCTAAATAATCAAACTCGAACACAGAAAAAATGCAGTTCCTGTTGTGCTTTTTTGATCATTCACATCACCAGCAAGATTGTTATCACAATATCCAACTAACCTCAACTCTTCATTGCTATTCTTTTCATAAAAGCAACCAAAACTTGAAGTACCACTTACACACCTCAGCATATGCATGCTTTACAACAGCAAAATGTTGAGTTGTAGGTGATTCCATGAACCAACTAACAGTACCAACAACATACGCAATGTCAGATCGTGTGTTAACCAAATACCACACTGTACATAGATGTAACTACTGATGGATCTTTACTATCCTTACTCAGTTTCAGCTGATTCTCCATGGGAGTTTGACAAGGATTACAGTCTTTCATGCCCGATTGCATGACAATCTTTGCTGCATACCCAACTTGGCATAACGAAATATCATGAACTGATTGTTTCACTTATATTCCCATGTAATAGCTCAATGGTCCAATATCATACATATTAAACAATTTCTTCATTCGATTCTTGAACTCAATGATATCACCCATTTCAAACTGATAGCTTTATGTCCTTCAAGTAATGGCATTAGCTCCCAAGTCTTGTTCTCCTTTATAAAACTCATTTCCTCCTCCATGGCAATATGGCATTCCTCCAACAACTTTCTTTCTTTGCTTCTTGTAAACTTGTTGGTTCCTCCAACGCCAACATTAACAATCTGTAATCCTGTGACTCTACTTCAGTGGTTGCATCATATATTTCGTCTAGAGATCGATAACGTACCGGTCCCTCAAAAGATGACATTGAAGTCGGAGTTGCTAGAGATAATGATGTTGGTACTTGAGAATGCACAGGTGTTGCGGTTACTGGAGAAGCAATGACTGCAAGAGATCATTTCTAGAGATGCCTCGTCCCTTCATCCGATATGCCCCTTGATCAAGATCACGATAATCGATAATGTGGATTCCAACTGATCTTTTTGCCCCTGTGCATCTGAACCTATAGCAGGATTGATGCCCAAATCAATTTCAAACATCTCTTGTGCATTACCAAGATCAACTCCTGTTTCACCGTCCCAACTCCACTCTCTTTCCTTCTCAAAGATCACATCACGACTGACAATTAATTTTCCAATGTTAGTATTGAAGAACTAATAGGCTTTTGAGCTAGGCTCATAATCGACAAACACAGTTGTGATGCTTCTATCTTCGAGTTTCTTGATCCAGGCATCTTCTTATTATTTAGAAGACATCTCGCTGTACCAACAATGATCTGATTCCAGTGTTCAGCTACACCATTCTGTTGCGGGGAATAAGATGCAGTGAGAAGTCGTCTCACCCCTTCCTATGCGCTAAATCCTCAAAATCGTATGACACGAACTCTCCACCTCGATCGGTGCATAAAGCCTTCATCTTCCTCTCCACTTCTACCTCAACCAATGCCTTGATCTTCTTAAAACCGAACAACACTTCATCTTTACTCTTGATCAACACCACCCACATAAAACGTGAATAATCATAAGTAGGCAGTATTTGTTACCGGGCGACGTTGGTGGACTAATTGGGCCACATAAATTTGCATGCATGAGTTCTAATAGCCTCTCTGCTCAATACATGGATTCTTGTGGAAATGGACTACGCCATTGTTTTCCCATCAAGCATGCCTCACAAAGCTGCTCCAAGTGTTCAATGTGAGGCAGTCCTTTAACCATTTCCTTCTGTGACAAATTTTTCAATACCCAGAAGTTTATATGACCATACCTTGCATGCCAAAGCCACTCTTTCTCATCGTATTTTGCCATAAGACAGATCGGTTGTGCACATTTCAGCTGATAAATATACAACCAATTCTAGGATCTTCTTACTCTCACCAATGTCTTGCTATCTCGATCATATATGCTCATCCTACCGTCTTCTATCATGGTCTTGCATTCTAATCTATCAAGCTGTCCCAGGCTGACCACATTGCTGCGTAGACATGGGATGTAATACACCCCTGAGAGCACTTTGTGTTCATCAGACAGCTCCTTAAAGGAGCACTGAACCTTGCCCATGAATCTCTACAACCGATCCATTGCCAAACTTTACTGATCTTTTCACCGATGTGTCCAACTCTATGAACACACTCATGGTTCTGGTCATGTGGTTGCTTGCACCTATATCTAAATACTGTAGGTCGCTGGAGCATTTACCTCCATGTCCTAGATCAGGTTTCACCTTATCCATATTAAGCATTACCAAATCGACACCATGGTCCACAACTCTAGAAAGTTTGCATGCTTCGCAATGTCGGTTCATCATCCTTTAGCTTCTCCACATAATGAGCTTTCTCCTTCGGTTTTGTGCACTCAGATACAAAATGACTCATCGTAAAACAATTGAAACACTTGATCTTTGCTTTATCAAACTTGTGATGAGGTTTTCTATCAGCATCATCACCTCGTCCACTACCGTGCAGCCACAGCCTCGATTACTGCCACGTCCACCACCTCTCTTCGTGCCACAACTAGGACCTTCTCTACCTCTCTTCTCTTTTATGGACAAAGCTTCCCGTTGTGTATGTGAGAACATCAATTGCTCTCCTTCTTCCATGCGGTGACGCCTCCCCTTTACACTTTCTTCAAACATGTGAAGCCTTCCTATTGCCTAGGTCAGAGACATACTTGACAGATCTCCCCATTGCTCAATCATGCCGATGATTGGTAGAAACTTTTCGGGGACAGCATTAAATAGTTTCTCCACAACAGCACTATCCTTCACTTATGTGCCCAGAGCACAAATCTCACCCACCATGCTGGTGAGTTTCTAAGAGAATTCGACAATACTCTCAGAATCCTGCATAGTCATACGATCTAGTTGCCTCTTGAGTGCTTGTACCCTCGCCTTCTTGACACGATCCTCACCAACGCTCATCTCCTTGATGGCTTCCCAAGCTTTCTTAGTTGTTTCTTTTTCTGCAATTGCCATCATCACATCATTAGGCACAGCTTAGGAGATGCAGCTAGAGCTTCCTAATCCTTTTCATCTTCGAGAGGTGCTACTCCTTCAATCGTCGCCCATACTCCAAGAGATCGCAAGATGATCTTCATCTTTACTGCCCACAGGTCGTTGCTAGTGTCGTTCATAATTGGATACTAAATTGAAACTCCACTAGCTCTTGCCAGCGTCCTCCCTATTATCGATGTATCTGCACCAGTCACCAACATGTCGCCGCTCCCCAATGTACCTGGTGGAAGTTCCATGGTTTCTCAACCATGGTTCTGATACCAATTGTTGGAAATCCGACGTTCCTGCACTGGGTTTTAACCAACGAAGAAACTATGAACTTTCGAAAGCTAACTTTGATAGAACAAAGATGTTCAGCGGTCAGGAACTGAGGCTTATCTGACAAAGATGAAAAACTGATTTGTGCTGCAAAACCACCGCAGTGTTTTTTGGTTCTCATTAATCATTTATGTGCTAAAGATTACAGGTGCTTGAGGATAACAAACTCAGCCACCAAATCAAAACTGACTCGGATCAAATACTAACAGATTTTAATCTCAAACGCTACACTGTAGCTTATCTGACAAACCAAAAAAACCTGAAAACTTAAACTCTCTATGCGTTACAACTGCAGACTCTGACTCAACCTGAAGAAATCAAAACTCTACACAACTAGTTTACTTACATATCGGACATGTCCCATGGTGATAGGTGAGGTGAGTGTCCATCTATCATACCAAGAAGACTGCACTCGAAGATACCAAAATATACTGGACTATGTTACCCTCTACACACAGTGATGCAATGAATGAGTTAATGAACCAGATTCCAACTCCGATTCTTCGCCTTGACATTGACCGGGGCAACTAAAAAGAACTACGCTAGCTAATGGCTGCGAGGTTCAGCACTCATTTACCTGCAAACCATCAGCAGGCACAACGCCCTCTCAGGCCCCGTTCGGAACCGCTTTTGTACAGCTTCTGCTTTAAAAAAACGAATTGTTTGCTGAATGAGAGAATTCTAGAAAGTTTCTCCCACATTCAGAATCTACCTTCTACATAGAATCGTAATCCGGCTGGAACCTGATTCTTGCTAATTCTCGCTGGCCTGATCTAGAACTTGCCAGTCACAGCCGGTCAAGCCCGATTCTCCCACAATTAAAAACAGATTCTCCCATAATCCATAATCCATAATATGTTCTAAACCAGGCCTCAATTCACTAGCCATCGAAGGTAGCATGCTAGCCACCACCCTCTATTCTCTCCAATACAAGGTATTCTGATAAGATTTATAGGCTAGTTCAGTAATAGCGGAGCCTGGAATTGCAGAGTAGAGCAAGGTTCAAAATCCCGGTAAAATTTCAGAAATTTGACCGAGATTTTGTATTTCGACCAAGGGCGTGATTCCAAATACTGGCCAAATAAAAAAATTAATAAAATTCAAATTGCTACATTAATTCCAAAAATTTTGGGGAAATTTACTGAAATCTCAGTAGTTTTGATCGGATTTCAAGTTTTTTGGAATGGATTTAGGTCAATATTCCTTAAGAATGTCATCTTCCATGAAAATGTTTTGAACAAAACAGAAATTTTAGACGTTTTATAAAAAGAATAGAAATACTATCAATTTTTTAAAAAATGTCCAACTTGATCATGCTCTAAAAAATTTATGGCACCATCTTTAGCAATCTAGGATCATACAAAAAATTTTCAAAAGAATTTAACTAAATTTGTTATCTTTGAAAAATCAAAAACACAAGGAACATAAATAAGACAATAACCATGTCAGAATTTTATAAATTTGTTCCAGTGCGTGATCATGATCCAAAATTTTTAGAACAGCTTAAGCATTGCCTCAACACCCTTCTCTAAAATTTTAAAAATTCTAAACTTATTTTGGTTGCTCAATCAAAACTATGAAAGCAATACATGTACTCAACCTTTTATCAAGACAATAACACTTTCAAATTTTTTACAAATTCCTCAGGATTGATCATTATCTAAAAATTTTATGGGAACAGTAGTGATGCGTCAATACCATCAACAAAAATTTTTAAAATTTTCTAATGTGGTTTGAAAATTTTCATTTGAAATTTATCATGATTTCAGCTGAAATTTTTCCAAAACTTCACAAAATTTTGAATATTTTAACCGGATTTGGGACAATAACTCTTAAGAATGTCATCGTACATGAAAATGTTTGAAAAACCGAATTTTTGAGATATGTTATAAAAATAACAAAAATACTGCCAAATTTTTTTACAAAAATATACAAGCTTGATCATGCTTTAAAAGATTTATAGTACCATCTTTAGTAATATAGGATCATGCATAAAAATTTTGAAAAATTTTGAGCTTCATTTGTTATCTTGGAAAAAACAAAAACAGAAAGAACATAAATAAAACAGTAACCTTGTTAGAATTTTATAAATTCGCTTGAGTGTGACCAATGACCATGATCCAAAATTTTTAACAGAGCTTAAGCATTGCATCAGAACCCTTATCTAAAAGTTTCAAAAATTCTAAATCTATTTTGGTTACTCAATAAAAAATTTCTCACTATAAGACTTTTATCAGAAGTTCAAGATAGAAGCAGTCAAAAATTTTAAAGTGATGCTTCCATACTTTTTTTTATAGTTGCATAAATATTAAAGTATGAATGTAAATATTAAAGCATGAATTAAAGGTAGATAATGATTACTTACCTCTTCGCTTGCTTCAAGATTTATGCATCTTGTATTAGAAGAGAAAGTATTAAAGCAGTGCTCAAATTTTTAAAACATTAATGATACGTCAGAATCATCCATAAAAATTTTTAAAATTTTCTAACATTGCATAACCATTTCTCGTTCGATTGAGATTTTACTGGATTTCAGCAATTTCGTCCTGAATCTCAGAAATCCCGGTTCAAAAAATTCCAGATTTAAATTTTGCTTTTTGGATTTTATTTGGATTGTCCAAAATTCTGAGATCTCACCTAAATTTCAGATTTCGGTTACCTCCGAGATATTATGATCCAAAACCGAAATTTGAAACCTTAGTCTAGAGTACAGTTAGAATTGCCAGATGGCGTGCCAACTCCCAAATCCCACTAACCGGCAAGAATAACGGAACTTACAGAACCACATTAGTTGATGTAAATCATGAGTAGATGAATGCACACCAAATGTAGGATCGGGCACAAGCAGTCGTTCACGCACAGAACAATCGTTTACAGGTTTTGTAAAAGATTGCTAGTACATATAGTACTTCAAAAATAACTACACAGCTGCTCGATCTCTTAGCATCTATGTGATCGGCGCACAAATAGCATGAAATGCATTTCAATTGCAAAAACTACAGCATGAACAAATAGATAGGCTCCACACAGCCCGCTTAAGATAAACATTGCACTTGCGGTGCAGCTCAACTTTCTGAAACAAGTATTTCTTTTCTCCCCATTTCCACAATTCCCCTAGAGGTAGACTAAGACATCATTTAACAGCAGGCTCAGTAAGGTCGGTATCGCCAATCTGTTCTTGATCTGCTACTTCCGCTTGGGCCATAACCGTACTGGATGATGACAAGATTTGTTAGTGAACGTGCACATATGATTAAGAAACAATTGGTTACAGCCACAGAACAAATTTTAAGCACAGCCTCTGTTTTTGAGGAACCTACTAGAGCAATTTAATTTATATAAGCCTACTAAGCACCATGAGCGCACAAACAGATATGTGTACTTACATCATAATCTAGACCGCCACAAAACCTGCCATAAGATTGCATCGCACCATAAGCTCCATAAAGATCCATGGGTTCCATGTAACCACCACTTGAATCACCCTCAAGTGGTGCAGCTGTGTCTATTGCAACCTGAAATATTTGAACAATATTATTAGAAACTTTTTTGCCCAAAAGAAAAGCTAAGGTCAATACTATCATTTTGGCAGTAGATGCAGGGGGAGTGATGCAAGGAAACAGTGAAACACCCACAGCCTTACCTCATGTCCCAGAATCTCATGGCTTCTGCGAGCTACCCGATCTGCCACACCCTCATCAGCGAAGGTGACAAAACCAAATCCTCGATGGCCACTTCTTTTAGGGTCCTATAAGGCAACTAGAAAAGTTGAGACAACACAAAATGTAACTCCAGTACAAGCAATGACAGTCATAACCGTACCTTTGGAATATATGCATCTACAATTCGACCAAATCTGCCGAAGTAATGTCTTAGGTCATCCGTGTTTGCTTCTTGTGGAAGCCTGCCCACAAATATCTTTTTCCCCATTCCTTGGGAAGATCCATAGTATCCTCCTAGCCAATGCAAATTAAACAGAAAAATACTTAATCCACCAAACAAAGTTGCTTTTATGTCAAATCTAACACATTTTTTATCACAGAAGACTTACTTCCGTAAGCTGATCCTGGATGGTCGTATAGTGTTGGTGCACCCAAAGCTGCATACCTGGTAGCAGCTGAAATGTATGCATTATATGCACCATAGCCACCCTGAGATGTCCTGCTTGGAGGGTATCTGACATCTTCATCCTGATAGACAGATTTTCAGGTGCTAACAAGTACTTAACTAAATACAAGATGTGCCAGAAGAGATAGCCTGGTAGTAATGGAATTCAACCATCACTGAACCCTGTTGCAGAATAGAGTAAGGTACCTTTGGAGTTGCACGGTCAACAACTACAGTAGTACCATCTAGCACATGCGCCTCTTGCATGATGCTGTCCACAGATTCTGTTATATTACAGTTAACATGAGGATAAGGTAATTATACAAATTCAGACTGAGCTTACCGAGAAGATAATTTAGGAATAATTAAGACAAATCATTGATCATGTAGAGGAAAGAACACAAACATAAAACGATTAGCTCAGGAGGATGAGTATTAGACTAGCTAGTAACTATTATGTTAAAGAGTGAGAAAAGGTAACTACAATAATATAACATGGTGCAAGAACTCTTACAATTTAACATCCTATCCCAAATCCTAATCCTAATACATCAAAATGCCAAGCACATAAAAGAAATAATCACAAAAATAGAACAAAAGGGATAGGCCAACAGTTGTCTACAAGTGCAATTTGCTAACCATATCACAACAGATTCTTTGCTGTAAGAACAAACTGCGACAAGATAAATGCAAGCGTTGTGAATCACTCATTGGCATTGCTAAGTAGTCAGCTCGGCTGACTACTAATTGTTACATAGATGACCCTCCTTCAACATCTGCATGGGTTTATTACTTCGCCATTGCTACTAGTAACATATGCATGTGTCGTGGATGCCAAACATAAATATATGACTCGGGAAAATATTTAATGGAGAACTCATAGCATTATTTAACAACTATCTGAATGTTTTTTTTAACAAAGAAGATTATGATTAAAATTCGGAAATAAGTAAATTACATTGGCTGCCTTCCTGATTTCAAGCATATAAATAGGTGAAATGAGTGTAAGCCCACATATCAAGACATGCATTTATGGCTGTGTCCTTTTTCTAGCATATAATTTCACATTTTGAATATGCATTCATGACTGCAGAAGCTGGGATCATGGAAGTCATCACTCATCAGAATGATAGCACACTGACATATCTGTGTCTACCACAACCAGAGCTAGAAAAAAAATGGATGAACATGGGACTTAAGCGAGGCATACACGTGAAAATGATTTAATGTTTATTTGCCAGTACTGTAAAGGACATATTGTACTGCCATGCCAAATACAAGATGTCTAAATGGATGCTGGAAGATGTCTGTAAACACACCTGCACTCTGAAAAGTGATAAACCCAATTCCACGATGACCTTTTGAACCATGTTCCTACACATGACATCAGAGGGTGGAATGCTCATTTTAGTAAAATCTTATCATCTCAAGCTGTAGTTGATTTCTACTCTTGCAATAGCGCATCACCATTGAATGCGTCCAATTACAGTGCTTTAGTACCACCAGAGCAAATACTCGCATAAAATGGACTTATCTGCAATTCTGCAGTATAAACTTTATGCTGATTGAAATTACAAGGACTATCCTATTCAAAATGCAGAGAAATATGCTGATATAAATTCAATCCTCAACTTCCCTAATGCTTCTAGACTAACTTCGTTCCATGTCATCTCAAGCACTAGCTAGGCTCACTCTTATACATGATATATTTGTGCTTAAGATTGCATGCCAAATCTACTAAGAACATAAGCAAATCTAACGCTTGTTGGGGGGGGGGGGCAATAAAGCCATCTTCAGAAAAGACAGTAAGCCCTCAAAACAGCTTGGTTTTAAGTGACTTTTGGTATAAGCTAGAAGCCACATATAAGTAGCAAAAGCTAAAAACTAGGCAGGACCTGCTTTTACAGATTATTGCTGAGGGAAATTAGTTATTTGTCAAATAGCCTCTTATAAAAAGCGACAGCTACTTTTCAGCCCAGAAAGACAAAAAACAGCTTTTTAGAAAAGCTACAACTCCCCCAAAAGGCCCTTTGGAACGGCTTGGGCTTATGCAATACCAAGCTTCTAGCTGGCTACCCTAAAAAGCCGCTTTTCAGAAACTTTTGCTTCTCTTCACAAATAGGCTTGGGATTGGGCAAATAACTAAGCTAGAAGACAGTTATTTGGCACAGCTTGTAGCTTCAGCTGTGCCTAAGGGTGCCACAGATAGGGCGTCCCTCACTTGTACAGGCCATAAATTACAACATTACAGAAGATCCCCAAAATCATATTTTCAAGAAATTCATCAATAGAGCAGGGAACAACTAACATGGGTGCCCTTATGAAACAATATGTAGGATACTAGTTGCAACGTAAAATTAGTTCCAGCTTTTCTAACCTTTGGCATGTAAAGATCGGTAATTTCCCCAAAGGCTTCAAAGTGTCTGTTACGACAACATACTAGTTTAGACAAGCTCGGATATTAATCAACTAGTAAGTAATCGACATTGAAGAAAAAGCAATGAAGTTATAGCTCACCTACGAAACATCGACTCATCCACAGACTGTGGAATTCGAGCAACGAATATCCTAGTAGCTTTTTTTGTTCCCTGTGATTTCATTTCTTCCTGCATTAAGAGAAAATTACACCATAATCAATTACAGCTTGACAACGCAATCAACTGCAGAGCACATGGATAGTAGACAAAAAAACAGTACTTGTATGTTATTTACCTTGGGAGTTGCTATCTTCACTTCTAGAGTTCGGTTCCCAAGAACATGCTCACAGTCAAGAACATTCTGAAACAGTGTTGCAGAACGATTTAAGAGCAACAAATTGCAAATTTATCCAATAAGATTATAGCTGTGAAAAGGTGTTACTAAATCACTTCCTAATTGCACGAGCAGTGAGCACCTATTCAACATTCGGATGTTGGAAGTTGAAAATGAAACTATATCACAGTTGACAGATATGGACTCTAGTAAAAGGTGGCTATGTACAAGATTTGTTATGCAATATCATGCGTTAAGCAAATGGCAGCTATCCACGAGTAAAATGCCACTTTGCCAATGGTTTGAGAGACAAGGTAGAGTCACTGAAGTCAAACAGAATGAATGGTCCCTTTTTGTTCTTTTAGTACCTTTGCATCATCAGCTGATGAGAATGTTACGTAGCCAAACCCACGAGATCGACCAGACGAGCGCTCCTGTTATTTTTAACAAGCAAGAAACAAGGTGGTAAATCAGTACAGCAATCAGCATACAAATGATGAAATCATGCAATGAGCTGATGAACACAGCACAACAATAAATAGTTGTGATAAATAATCATCTTTAAATTGACAAGATGCGTCGTACATCTGTGTTAGAAAAGTAGTACTATTTTTCCTTGAAAAAACACAAAACATTAAAAAAAAACTAAATATCAAAGCAAGCATGTGAAAGAAAATTAGCACATAGCCATATCTATTCCAAAGTAAACTCATTCTAGAGAGGAATAAAATGTGCAAGAAATTGTCAACCAGACAAAACATAAAGAGATTATGGCTTTCCATACAACTTAAATGATATATAAGGAACATATGCTTCTAAATCCCCAATACTGTAAAATTAAGGAAAAGAAACACAAAGAATGGCATGTGATATTTAATCTGAAAGTGAAATTATTCCAAACCTTCATCACAACGCAATCATCTAGGGGTCCAAACTTGGCCATGTACTCTCTTAATCCTTCGGTATCCACATCCCAGGGGATTCCAAGAACCTAAGCACGTTAATGACACATCCACAGTATTCATCAACAGAAGCATTCATGTAAAAAATCTTACTAAACAAGAAAGTGTAATCACTCACAACAAGCTTTGTGGCCATTATACCACTGGCTCCAGATGAAAACCACAGAAACTCTTCAGCTCCCTAGTCCTTCTGAAGGTTCCAAAGAATCACAGAGGTATTGCCTTGTAAAGAGGTATCATGAAGAAGCAGGTACACAACTTCTAAGTTTCTTGGACACGCTTAATGTTGTGTTGGAAACCTTGGGTTTGATGGTTGATAACTTGATATGATTTGGTAGAAGTGGCTCTGACAAAAATAAACATTCATATTCAAACTCTAAGAACTAGCATATGGCAAAGTAGCATTTAAAATAATATCTGGATAAATAGAACCCCTCTGTCTATACTAAACGGTGAAAGCAAAATAAAACTACCCCAAGCTCCAACGGGACCTCTTAGAATAGTAAAATCATGCTTGTGATACCGTAGGAACTAAAAAGGTATGTTACAACAGCTGTCAACTCATTCAAAAGAAAGGGCAAAGGATCATACAGGCGCTTAGTATGTTAAACCAAAACTACTCCAATGCACTGGTCAAGAAAAAATCATATGGATCTTGAACCAGGGCGCATTTGTCTATCCACTGAGATGAGAAAGCTAGCTGTACAGTTCGGTGTTCCCCTCTGTCACACTCGCCTCATGCCAAATTCCAAATTCACATATCCCTAGTTTCCTACGTAGCACGTTCCTACGGCTTACCAGCGTTCTTCTATCCAAATAGTATGCGTCTCTCATCTTCACCAAGTGAATTCCAAGGTTACAATTACACAACCAGCAATGAGTTATCCAAAACAAAACTCGCAATTCGCCTTTACCCCTCAAAATTAACAGAACAAATAAAATTCCTGACAACCGGAAACGGAACCTAGCAGCGGCGAGCTCGGGAGCTGGCAAATGAACCTTAGCAACCAAAGTTATCCAAATTCCTACGGGAAGGAGTCGCCCTCCCGGATCTAAATGCTCGCGACCGTTCAGACCCATATATCGTCAGCAAGAAGAGAGGGGGGGAGAGGGGAAAGGACGGAGGGGTGCGTACCACGGCGAAGATGATGAGGCAGCGGCGGACGTTGTCGTGGAGGTGGAATCGCCTGGGAGGAAGGAGGAGAGGATTTGATGGGAGGTTAGGGTTCGTCGCGAGGCACCGCACGGGTCGTAATTTTCCCAGGTAAATTAGCTTCCCTTGATTTCATAGTTTTCTTTGTACGGGTTGGGGAGGTACTGATAAATGTTCGGCTATATTTGCAGTCTAGCCCTTGTATATTGTGGGCAAATATATATATATACTTTCCTAAATCTTGAAAGATTTATGTACGCTGTTTGCTTTTAGCCACGGCGCGCCGGCTGCGTGGCTCGGCTCAATTTTTTTTTTTTTTTTTTGTGTCTGAGCCCTTCGGAAAATCCCTAATCTTGAAAGATTCCTGTGCACTGCTCGCTTTGAGCTCGGCTCGGCTCAAAAAATTTTTGTGTGTTTGAGCCCTTTGAAAAATCTATAATTACGTATCAGTCCTTTTCTCATTTTTTAAAGAAGAGAACCTAAAAAAATCGTGAATCTTTCGTGAGAGGATCATAAATAGATACAAAAAAAACGTAGTGGCGTTTAAATCATTCTGGCTGTTTTTTGCGAAAAAGACCTTTTCAATTTAGTGGATCCGGTTTAGAAAATCGCGGATCTTTCGTGAGAGGACCCTAAATAGATACAAAAAAAACGTGGTGACGTTTCGATCAATCCGACTATTTTTTATGAAAAGGACCTTTTCGATTTAGCACGATCGCGGATCCTTCGTGAGCGAACCTCAGATAGATGAAAAAAAAACGTGATTTCGTTTGTGTTTTTTCAACCGTTTCGCTCATTTTTTCGATGATTTAAAAAAAACACCACGAAAAAAAATTCTTCAAAAAAACGACACGCGCGACGTATTACGCCACAAAAAGTTTCCTAGTATGTAGTATAAAGTCATCATTTGGTGCAACCATGGGAACTGTCTCCCAATTCAAATTCAATGGTTGAGATCTCTCTCATCCCTATCTTTCTTCCTCTCCCCACCATCTCTCCCTTCTTCACCATCGTCTCCTCCATGAGCCGACATTGGTGGCTCAGCATAGTGAACAAAGGCTCGGCAAATGGTGACACAGCAACGGACAGTGGCAAGAGGTACGGCGGCTCACTGACCAAGAGAGAGTTGGGGAACAAGAGATGAGAAAGAGTGGGCAAATCTTAGCCTTATGATTTGAACCGGACGGTAGTTTCCATGATTCCAATCATCCGAGTTTGCTCTACATATTTTTCCACTTCTTTTCATTTGTGCCCAAATAAAACCGGGACTCACCTTGTTTGGTTGGTCGTGCTTGAGCTCCTTGCAAAATTGACAAATATAAATGGAAAGAATGAAGAGGGCTTCTATTGGGCTAGCTGAATGGGAGGGGGCCAGCAGAGCTCTAGCAAGCCTCACCTGCGTTGCATTGATGGATCCGCATCATGTGCAAGCCCTTGGAGGCGGTGTAATTAGGATTGAGAGGGAAGACCAAAAAAATCGGAATTGCTAGGAGCTGGACGTTCGATTTTTCTGGACACTGTAACATTTTTTTTCGCTTGTGAAACATTTTTTTTCTACGCGTAAAACATTTTTCTTCGATAACAGTAGAAATGTCGATCCGGATCGTTGCAACATTTTTTTTCCTACATGTGAAACATTGTTTTCCTACGCGTGAAACATTTTCCTTCGATAACAGTAGAAATGTATGTGTGAAAAAAAATATTGCAGACGTTTGAAAAAAATGTTGCAGATATTGGAAAAAAAGTTGCACCGAGCGTCCGACGAAACATACTGAGATCGGACATCCAGGTGCTAGTTCTTGCCAAAAAAAATAGAGGACACTTTTTCTTTTTTTTAAGGACACACCACACCACATTTATTTAGTTGAGTAACTTTTGAGAATGGTTGACTTGACCTTAAATTGGGCCACGCATGAGACTGACACAAATGAATCAACGCGAGCCTTTTGCCCCCGTTGCAGTCAGCCTTGTAACTCTTGCCTTGTCTCATAAGTAGGATCAGATTGCGATTGTTGCACTGTATGTAGAATCTAGTTGATTACATGAATCTCCACAAAGAGTAATAAGAAGTAGCATAGAACAAAAACAATTGGATGCTTGTTTATTAATGAACCAGCTATCTGGTTGTACTGGTTCTTTCACATTTTTTCTTCCCTTTCTAAATAGAGGATTTGTGTTCTTAATGATCAATGAAATAACCCTGGTACATTAAGTAAGCAAATGGGATCATCAACACAATTTAAGCACACACATAAGTAATTGCTCAACAAATTAATCACCAACTTTATTGATTATTAACATGTCATACAATTACATAATTGCAATGTAATATAAATAATAAAGTTACATTAAAAAGAAGATTACAAAAAAATTTAAATTTCCTAAAAATCTACAACTTCTCTTGATCCTCGCCTTGTTTCCCCTGCAAAATAAACCATCCTCACACAAATATATAATGATAAGGTAGGAGATGTGGAATATTATAATTTTTGGAGTTGCCGTCAGATCATATGCAAGGGTATCGTTAATTGAGATACCTGACCTCTGGGGCCAGTCAGCACCTCTCGTTACTTAAGGTTTCATTATACGGCATATACAAACTTGGTAGAATTGCGAGTAGCTGTAACATAGCCGAAATAGTGCTAAAATATCCTATGGTAAAATGATAAAAATGTGCATGGTGAAAAGTAAAGGCTTTAGGATAAGGACCACCCTAGCTTCAAGCCAGTGAGCTACACCCCCATTCACCCCAAGAATATAGAAGCACTAGCCTTCCCAAGCACAAAGCTCTCAGGAAGCAAGCCTCCCACACAACCAAGCCACCAAGAACACAAACCCAAAGCCAAGAGCAACTACCAGGAGGTCTCAAGTAGCCAAGCAAGCCAGGAGCTCCAAGAAGCAAGAGGAGGCCGCCACAAGAGCAAGACCACCAGGAGCACCACAAGCACAAGGAGGGTAAGCACTACCAAGAAGCAAGGCCACTAAGGAGCAAGGAGAAGCTAGCACACCCACAGCACCATCACCATCCCATTCCTACATCCTATTTCACCCCCCACATCACAGGTAACCCCTGTATTCATACTCATAGTCTGGACATAGATGACAACAGCGAAAATCAATATAGAAGCTAAAGACTACTAGGGTAGCCCATGGCCTTAGTAGAGATCTTCGTAGAGGCGGCTTTACGCTTGCCAAGTGAACCATCGCACTCCCTAGCATGTGGGAGGTTCCTATCGTTGCAACACCGTCAAATACACGAAAATCCCCACGTTCACCATTGACCCAAATCAACAGCACCCATATGTTCCATTCACATTAAAAAATGTACAAAAATCACAATAGCATGCTCTATAAGGAGATAAAGAAAGAGGGGGGGAGAGCTAGGGTCTTACCAACCCTAGTAATGGAGGAGCTCGGCCATGAGAGCTCATGGTGGAGCTCAGTAGAGGGGGAGGAAGAGGGTGACCGGCAGCCAAGGGAGAAGCTGGGGATGGCGAGGCCATGAGGGCGAGCTAGGTGAGGCCAGCTCAGGGTGGTGCTAGGTCGAGGTGGAGCCGGCCTAGGAGGGGAGGTGGTCGAGCAGTAGATAGCCAAGAGGCCGGGTGAGCGAGCCAAGCAGTCGGGGGTTGGAGTGTCCAAGTGAGGGAGGAGGCCAGGGAGAGGCATGGGGGACGGTGAGGTAGGTCATGCGCGTACGCACGCAAGAAGGCTGGGGCGTGGTTGAACCTAGGTGTGGAGGTGTCGGCCAGCGTTGGACCGAGCTTGGCTAGAGGGCGACGAGCTGACGAGCCATGCAGAGGAGCGACCGAGGTGGGGGACAACTGGGCCAACCGAGGAAAGGAGAGGAACCAGATCGGGTTTAAGGAAGAGAGGAAGAAGAGTAGAGAAGAAAGAAGAAAAGGAGGAAAGGAAAAGGTGACCTACCGAGTGAAGAGAAAAAGGAAAAAGAGAAAAATAAGAGAAAAGTAAAAAGAAAAGAAAGAAGAAAAGAAATTAGAAATAAAAGAAAAAAGGAGAGAAAATATATAATTATATAAATATAATAAACAACAATAACACCTCAATTGTAATATTTTAAAATTTCATGAGTCAAATTAAATCTAGCAGAAGATCATCTTCTGCAACCATGTGAGAATGCATATTATCACTCTATTTTAGTCAAGTTTCCTCTTGATCATATTTGAGAAATTATTTTTAAATGATTTCAAATTTATTTAAACTATCATCAATGCATATGAAAATATCTTTTAAAGCAAAGCCTCAATTTGGAGGCGGTTGGAATGATGGTTATGATGATGAACTACTACGGCAGTGGTTAGTTATGAATATGTTGAAAGGAAGTTTGCTGTTGAGGCAATGTTTAAATTATTGATATGTTGAAATGGCTCACCCAATTAGAGGAGCTAGTGACGTATTTATATATATGGTGGATAGAGGATGCCGATGAGAAGGATTGTTAGCCGGTAAGGCCCTCTATATATTCTATAATATAAGGTCGAACAACCACACTCAGGCAATGAGTACTAATTATAGTACCACCATAATGTGTGAAATCGGTCAGAGAAGGTTGCCTTATGAAGGTATTTTGATCTCCACATTGGATAACAGTAGATAATTAGGAAGTGTGAAGCTGGAAAAATGCCGGAAAGACCCAGTGAATGACTCAAAATCAACGATGGTTGATTCAGGCACTATATTTAAAGCCTAAGGTGGAGTGTCTCTGATGTCAGGCAGGAGTACAACTGGCATGCTGCTAGTGGGTAGGGAATGTTGGTGAAGGACACCACAACTCATCGGTATGCCAGGATTGGAGATCTAATACTGGATTAGTGATACATATTCTTGGATCTCACAAAATGGAGTTACTATAGGTAAAGTAATACAACTCTGCGCAAGGTCAAATCATGAATTCATGCCTATCTCCTGGATTGAAGGCTACGGAAGCTAAGTCTGTCTTATATACGAATGTTAGCAGCTATTTTCATAATTAAAAACCAAAACCTAATTTCTATAAAAAAATGGATTTTTAGGGGAGGTGAACATTGGATGGATATAAGAAGAATTCATTTATTACATTTGTTATTAATGCTTGCTGAGTACTTCTGTATTCACTCTTAATAAATCCCCTCTTTGCTTAGAGAATAGCTCCAGTGGTCAAGTGTCCAGTTGGGACATGCAACCTAAAGGACTCGCCTATGAGGCATAGGGTGAGGGGCACCCTCAAGATCAAAACTACGAGGAGGTGGGCTACCAGGAGAGCTAGATTGTTGGGTAGACTGTACATCGGCTTTGCTAGTCTTTAGGGTAATTAGTAATTTTATATTATATTATTATTGTACTTGAATTGTATGTATTATTAATATATTAGACTTTTAGCCCTACGTGGCAATGGATTGTAATACTTTTCTATTTCAATCTCTAATTATTGTTCTGCTGCAACACTCTGAACATGGTATATTAACTGATAAAACACTAGGTGCGCTCGATGTTTTGATTAGCTAATATGCTGAGATTCATGTAATTATCTTAGAGTAATAGAAGTGTTATTATCATTACCCTGAGCTAATTATGCGGCCCGCCACAATCAATAAATTAATTCTATTCCACCAAATCTATGACATTGTTCATATGTGAAACTGAGACATGAATAGTGGAAATTAACCTGTCACTTGCTCCATGCGCTCAGCTAGTCAATTGCACCGTCTCGTTAACGTTATCGTTAAACGCTCTTAGTTATGATCCCCACACAGAATCGCTTTCTTGAGCTGGTCACCTAGTTGCTACTCATGTTCAAACTACTATAATCTTCTTTAATTATTAATTTGACAATGTCAAGTATTTGCTTTTGTCATCATGGAACATGCCCAACCCTAATCATTCTGTCAGTCTTCAATTGGATGACCGTTGTTTCTTTCTTGGAAAAGCTCTACCTGCTAGCCTGCCCCCTTATCAAACGCCTTATTTAGCATATGAGATCAGCTTATTGAGAGTGAGAGCTAATAGAGGATTGCTTACGGTCTACGTGGTGTACTTACTCTCACCTCTAATATAACATTAAACAAATTCAAATACTCTTTTATCACTTTAGATACACTCATATGCTGATTATAAGATACTCTAACATGAACCACACAAAAAAATTACAAGGGAGTCCATAGTTTTCAGCGTATTTTACAAATACCTTCGTATACGCACATAAAAAGGAGTATGTCTAAAAAATATACATACCATATCTGAAAAAATGTACGTACCACCTAGATATTCTTATATACTTGTATACTACAAGTACATACCATCCATTGCATGAAATACTCCATAAGCTGTGAGATATGGTTTAGGTGTAACTACTATCGGGAGTAGAAAATAGACTTTATATATATATATATATATATATATATATATATATATATATATATATATATATATCACTTTAGATACATATAGGCGGTGTATTTGGTGCAAACTCTCTTTCTGGTGCAAACTTGAAAACTAACAATCTAGGCCTTTAGATCTTTCCTGGACGGTTTAGATGCATAGAGGTGGGAGGCCTGGAATCCATTTATGCTAATTTGCACTAAACCCCCCACTAATCCCGTCCCTGTTAATCCCCGTGTGCTAATCCCTCCGGACTCTCCCTCGCGCAGGCCCTCCAAGTCCCGTCCCTCTGCCTCCTCCCTCACGCAAATACGCCAGGCCGGGCTCCCTCCGTCGCCGCCGCCGCCAAGCCCGGCTCCCTCCCGCACCGCCAGCCCTCCCACGCCCACGCGCGCACCTTGAGACCTCTCCTCTGCCTCCTCCCTCACGCGCCGGCAGGCTCCTCTGCCGTCGCCGCCCGCCCGGCTCCCTCCGCCGCCGCCTCCAACGCCACCGCCCGACATCAAGGCCCAGCCCTCAGACGGCCGAGCTCGCGGAGAGCTTGAGCCCTCCTCGCCTCCTTCCTCACACGGCCGAGCGCCTCCCACGGCCGAGCGCTCGCGTCGCCAAGTTGATGGCCGGTGCAAGCTTGCGGACAAAGGCAGGGTCAGCCTGGCGTCTCTTGCCGGTTGTAGCAGCAGCGCTTGCAGCTCCCATGGCACAAAATATTGAGATTAATCTTGTGCATAATAGTACCAGTTTCGGTTATGGTCAGCAATCCGGTTGTTTTCTGGTTGTCATCGGAGTCCTCTGTTATTCAATTCAGAGTCCAGGTTGATCTTTTGGTTTATGTCTTCTGAATCGGAGTCATCTGCTAGCAGAGTTTGTATTGGGTTTTGTTGTTGTCGGACAAGCACAGTAGGTTGTGTCGGCTGGAAGTTCAGATTGATATATGTAATTGGTTTCAGATTATGTTTTGTAATCACTAACTATGTAAGTAATAGATGTGAAAATAGAAAAACTGCAGGGCAGTATTTTGACAGGAAATCACTTCACTTGACCACCATTAACATTGAATCAGTATTTTGGCAGAAAATAACATGACTTGTACAAATATCTCTTCCTCACAAATATAAGCAAATCTAACTTGCAAGTGCAAATCTTGACATCAGCTCCTGGACAACAGGCAAAAGTTTGGAGAGCTCCTGGCAGGCAGGCACGAGGCACCTACTCAGCTGGCAGAACTCCTTAGCAAGGACCCAAGTCCTGGTAACCTCAACACACCAAATCGGCAACATGTTTTGCTGAGAACACATTGTGAAAATTACGTGAATCGGTAACTTAAGCGCCTCTGCTACATGTACATGCCCTGGATAACCATATGCTGCTGGATTAGCTATTATAGCATCTACACAGAAAGGAACACCAGTATCAGTGTCCAGATCCTTGCAAGCAGGAAGCAAGGAGAATATAATATCTCTAATCTCCTTCCACTGGATAGGAATTTCTGACAGAGTTGCTGGCAAGAACCCTTTATTCTTAACCATGTCTGCCCAAATTACCAACCTTGTACTGTTATGCATGACATAGTAATATCTGGCTCCTTAAAACTGAACAGTACAACAAAAATAATAAATTGTGATAGGAATATCAGATTGAGGTTCTGCGCATAAAAAGAACCACGCATTTTGCACAGGTTTCTTTCCCCAGTTTTCCCGTGGCGAAAACATGAGACTAGAGGAGGAACATGTATGGTATCAGGAATTCATCCACCCAAAGATCACAACTTTATACCCCCAAAACACCAAAGCTCATCAAAATTCAGCCCAAATTAATATCAAGAATTACCCAGGTCTGATCCCCAAGAACCCAGAGCAAACATCACATGGAAACCTTAATTGTGCATGGTACTTGGCGTCGGCGGCGTCAGAGCCTCGCGCGGTTGTAAGTTCAACCTTCATTAGTTATGGTTTTGGTGTTAATGACAAATCTAATATTAAGATTATCCAATAATGTGATTTTGTTATTAATGACAAATCTTATATTGAGACTAACTTGTTTATTTAGAATATCTTTGATTAGTCTCATCGCATTGAAAAATGGAAAACCTAAGGTATGTTTATGTATTCATTCCAATATTAGTTGCATACTTTGGAGTCAAGTTAAAATATGAATGTCCCCATTATATTAACCACAAAACGTGCATCATGTTTCACAATCCATATATCACATGGATGCACATACTTAGGGGGAGTTTGTAGTTTAACTTGATAGTTTCTTTGTATTGATCGATTCTTTATTGATACACATAAGGATCAAGACAAAGAAACTAAATCATTGAGTATATATTTGAATTGCCTAGTTATAAGTATACTCATGGTAATATAGGATATACTCCAATATGATTAAAGTAAGTATGTGCATATTATATCCAAGTCAATCATATTTATGCACATATACATGTGGAGTTTATTCTATAGTTGATGATTTAGAGTAATGATCATTTCCATACAATTTACATAAAATGGATCATTACTTTTCATCAACATGAGTATATGAAAACTTGTGTAGTTGATATATACTCATATCAATTTAAATGATAATTTAATTGAGTTCATTTGTCCTATTAATCATTAAAGAACACTTCATCATGTGTTGATTATGTTTTGTGATTAATTAAGGACAATGAATAGTTCTTAAGTATAATAAAGCATGAGTTGCATTATTGTACTTAAGACACATTTACAATCATTTCAATTGATTTAGGTTGTGCTCAATTGATCTAGAGGCATCCATTATGTGTTAATGGAGTGCAAAAGATAATTGAGACAACCATGCATCTTGGACTAACAAGTTTCTTGAGTTATGTTTGAGTTAGATCCAAAGATGATGAGAACGGACAAGGACGGCATCATGAGTTGATGGGCGCCAAGAGTGGATCCCGAAGATAAAGTCGAGTGACGATCCCGGGAATATCAAAGTGAAGATCATAAAGACCCCAAAGGGATTGCTTCTTGCTGGCAAGGTATAATTAGATAGGCTAAGGACTTTTGTAGTCTTTGAGTCTAAGGTTTTAATCGCCGTGCTATTAAGAGGGTTGTCTCTTTTGCTTGAGCTTCATCATGTGTTGGTGATCTCATTCGCGCTCACTCAAGCTCAACCATTTGATTTGGTTTTTGCATATGGGTTAACCATTTGGCATGTGTTGCGAATGGGTTAAACTTATGCTTGGTTGTATTTGGTTTTCGATAATGCTTTGATTTGCATGTGTTGCAAGATGTGATAAACTAGTGCGTTGGCTTTTGCGTGAAGTTCACTTTTGCATGTGTTGCATTAGTTGAAGCTTCATGTTTTGGTTTCGTTCAAAACAATCTTTCAAAATCTTGTGGTTGCTTGGAGCTAAGTTTTGCATGTGTTGCAAAAGGAGAGAGCTCAAGCATGATTCGGTATTTGTGTGGTTGTATGGAGCTAGAGGCTTGCATGTGTTGCGAGTAAAGAGCTCAAACGTGTGATTTGGTTTTAGTTGATGTTTGGTTTTGGTGTTGCATGGGACTAGAGAATTGCATGTGTTGCAATTAGAGAGTTCATGCACCTTGATTTGATGTTGCTTGGAGCTAGACTTTTGCATGTGTTGCAAAGAGTAGTGCTCAAGCATGAAATGTGTTCATTGAGTTATTTGCAAGTTCAGCAGCGAATAAACCGAGGTTTATGAGTCCGGAATCCCGAGAGCATGTGAATGGGGCTTGCACGGGTGTTGGCAAGTTGACCGGTCTTGTGTTGACCTTCACATGGCTAAGGGATTAATCTCATAAACTCGAGTTTGATTTGCTTAATACGCTTTGCAAATAGATCTTGAGTTGATTAAGTAAATGTGTTTTGCAATTTGGTTGAGATTCTTTGAGCATGAGCTAAGTTGGTGCAAATGTGTTTTGCATAAGTATATGATCATGTGTTGATCATCTAATGGCTCAAAGAATGGCATTTCGTTTTTGGAGAAATGATTTTAGTGTGAAAAATCTTGTTTTCTCTGTGAGACCGGTGCTACCGGTGGTGGTAGCCCGGTGCTACCGGTGGGTGGTAGCACCGCCCCTCTGGCCGGTGTGAAATTTTCAGAGGGGGTGTTCTTGTGCCTCAGGGCCGGTGCTACCGGCCATGGTGGTCCGGTGCTACCGGAGGAGCGGTAGCACCGGCCGAACCCCCCGGTGTGAAAATTCCAGAGGGTGTGTTTTGAGGTTGCGGTGGTCGGTGCTACTGCTTGAGGCCGGTGTTACCGGCGAGCAGCACCGCTGCTAGTTGGTCGGTGCTACCGGATTTCTGTAACTGTTAGTTTGTAGCCGTTGGCCTGTGAGGGGTGCTCTGGGTTCTAGTAGGGAGGTAGCACCGATTTTTCGGAGTTCTGCCCATTTCGACCCCCAACGGCTAGTTTTGGCTTGGAGGCTATAAAAGGAGGCCTTGGGGTGTTGGGGCAGTGAGCTGGAGTTATTGTGAGTGTGTGGGAGTTGTGTGCATGTGTTGCCCTCTTCCATTTGATTCTTGAGCTAAGAGTGAGCCCTAATTGCATGTGTTGCAATTAGGAAGTGGTTTGAGAGGCTCTTGTGCATGTGTTGCACTTGAGTGAGGTCATTGTGCATGTGTTGCACTTGGTGATCACCGGGAGCGCATGAGTTGTGCTCGGTGAGGTTCAAGCGAAGGAGCGGCTTATTACTCTTGGAGGTTGCCGACTCCTAGACGGCGTAGGCGTCGTGCGCGGGAGCTCTCAAGGGTGTGAGAAGCCCCGGCAAGTTTGTGAAGGTTCAGGTTGAGCCTACGCGCAAGCGTGAAAAACCACGACTAGTGGAAAGAGGCGGGTGCTCGAGCGGGAGCCGGTCCAAGTGTGGGCTTGCCTCAACGTGGACTAGGGGAGACCGGCAAGTCTCCGAACACCACGGAAAAATATCGGTTGTCTCTTTTACTTTCAAGTATTTACATTTATTCTATATTGTTCAATTGCTTGATTGTAATTAGAATTGCTTAGTGTTAATTGATTGATCAATTTAGCAATTCTAGTTTAGAGACATAATTTAGTTAGTGCACTAGTGAGCCTAGTTGATTTAGGCTTTAATTGTCAAAACCTATTTATCGCTTCCCATATATAATTGATTAGGTTTTGACATAGGGGTTGATTAGAGCGAATTGTTTAGTGAGCGATCGAATTTCGTAAAACGCCTATTCACCCCCCCTCTAGGCGCATCCTCGACCCTACAAGTGGTATCAGAGCCACGGTCACTCTCATTTTAGGCTTAACCGTCTAGAGAGTAAAAAGGATGGCGCCTAGCGGTTTAGTGCACTCTCACGATCCACTCATGCTAAATGAATCAAACTATGCTCAATGGAAATTATTTATGATTGATTATTTTAAATCCATGAGCCCACAAATTTGGTGGATCGTAGATGTCGGCATTTCTTCTCCACTAAATGATATTGCTCCAACTAAAGGAGAGGAGAAATGTCTACATCTAGACGCTCAAGCTACTAACGTTTTATTTAGCGTTGTGAGCGTAGAAATATTTAATCTCATATGCAACCTCTCGAGCGCTCATGATATGTGGATCAAGCTTCAAGAAAAATTTGAATCTTCCACAACATCAATTGAGGTTTGCAATGAGGAGGAAGTGTCGGTTGAAGATTTTTCAACTTCAACATCAATTGATGAACCGACAACTCCGTCAACCTCAACCTCCGCCTCAAGCGATGACGATTGTTCAATTCCATCAAAAATTCGTTGCTTTATGGCGAAAGGTAAGAATGAGGTAAGTGATGACGAAGGTGAGCCCTCATATGATGAACTTATGAATTTATTAGAGGAGCTCAATGAATTTCTTGGGAAGGAGAAAAGAAATATAAGATTTTAAAATTAGAACATGAATCACTTCAAAATGATTATGATGTTCTAAAAGAAAATCATGAAAAGTCCTTCTCAAGGAATTCACTAAAGCTAGTATGGATATGTCTATTCAATGCAATTTAGAAGATGAATTGCCTCACTCAAATTCTATCACAAACAATTCATCAATTAAATGCATATCCACTTCTAGCGATGATTTACCTTGTAGCTCAAGTTCAATTGCTAGTACTTCCTCTATGCATGTTCAGATTAACCTTGTAGAGGAAAACAATGAGCTCAAGGCCCAAGTCATTAAGTTGGAAAATGACTTGAAGAGGTGCGTTAAAGGAAAAGCCCTCCTCGACGAAATCTTGAGCAAGCCAAGGGCACCTCAAGACAAGCGAGGACTCGGCTACAACTCCAAGAGGGAGAATAGCAAGACAAGGCACAACGCGCGTCACTCGAAGACCATCAAGTGTTTTGCTTGCAACAAGAAGGGCCACCTCGCCTCCGTGTGCCCTAATCAAGTGGACAACAAGGCCACAACACCAACAATGAGGCAAACCGGCAAGGAGCAAGTCAAATCGGTCAAGAGAGGGCCAAATAGCGTGACATGCTTCAATTGCCGGGAAAAGGGGCATTTCGGTAAGGATTGTCCCAAAGGTATCACCCCTAAGCCCACTATTATTGATAATAATTATTTGCTTAGGAAGGACAAGAATGACAATGTGTTTGCCAAGCTTGTCAAGTCCCCTATGCCCGCTAAGAATGATATTCATTTGCATAGGAAGAGTAATTCTAGAAATGTGTTTGCTCAAAATGCTAGATTTCCTAAGAATAAGAAAAATCATGATGATCATATGCTTAGGAAAATAATTATAGCAAAACATTTGCTAGAAATGCTAGATCCTCTAAGCCAATGTATAATTTCAATAATCACATGCTTAGAAGAGATTAAACTAGAAATAATTTTGCAAAGTATCATTGCCCTCCTAAGTCATTTCATAAAAATGCAAATTATTTGCCTAGGAGAAATAATTATTGCAATTCTATTCGTAGTCATGTTAGTCAATTCAATAATGTTAAAATTAGGACCATTTGGGTTCCAAAATCCATTGTGACTAACATTGTCGGACCCAACAAGGATTGGGTACCAAAGACCGCCTAAAAGAATTTTAGGCAATAAAGAGATGGATTGGACGCTTGCACATCAAGAGGAGAAGGATTACATTCGTCTACAAGTGGTGTCAAGCAAGAAGATTATCAAGTCCATCATAAGCCAATGCCATCTCGGTAACAAGTATTTAAATTGATCCTTATGCTTTATAGCCTTGTGTAGGTTATATTGAAATGATGAATGAATATCAATTTAGATTACTTGTTATGGACACTTGCTCTCGCCTCTTATCTATTCTCTTATTGCAAATCTTGAGCAAGTTATGGAGTGGCACATTTAGGGGGAGTGTTAATTCATATTCATGTGTATCACATCCCTACATGTGCCCATATTAATATAAGTGCATATATATTTTCAAAATCAACCATTTAGCCAAAAGACAAAATTTTGTATACTATTACTAATCTTGTGAAAACTAGTTGAAAAATGTATACAAATGCTTTCAAAAGGTTTTCCAATGGTTTTGGCTTTACAAAAACTAATTTCAAAAGAAAGTGAGTTTTAACTTCAAAATCTAGTTACTAGTATCTTGATTTTGATTTAATCTTATAATTTTCATAGAATTAAAAGTAAAAGGATTTTGAAAATAATTCCAAAACGAAAAACCTAGAGTTGGTCGTTCTTAACAATTTTCGTGTTCAAAAGGTTTTCAAAAGACCAACTCATCAAAAGTTATTTGATTTTGAAACTCGCCGAAAAACTATACTTGACCCATAACGGTCATATTCTTGCACTTAGTGAGTTTCTCCATTTGGATCCATTCTTGTGTAGAATTATGATTCAAAATGGTATTTTAGACTCATACACAAAATTCAAAAATCTATATCTTACCCCTTGCTTCATTTGAAGTTTTGTGTTAATTGGATTTGACTTTGCTTCTTCATTTGGACTATTTAGGTCAAAAGTCAAAAATCATATTTAAAAGGCCCAAATTTGAGAAAAGCTTTATAAAAGTATCCTATTAAGTATTCCAAAGGTTTTACAAGTTTTCAAAATGAAAACTCTATGTTAAAATCTAATTTGGCTCAAAAACGATTTGATTTGAACCAAAATGGCCTATTTAGGCATATAGATCAAATCATGGCATTCGAGTTGGATTTCATCATAAATCTTGGTTAGAAACATTCTTGATACACCTATCTAAGCCATGGAAAAAGAAATTGCATGAAATCCAAACCGAAGTGCATTTTGAGGCTTTTCGTGAAAATCGATTTTCGTTTATGCCTCAAAGCGCATATTGCCATATCTTTTGAAATAAATTTCATTTTATAAAAATTCTTTTTGTAAAACCTTCCAAATAGTCCAAAGTTCATTTCTGGAAAGTTTCAAATCAATTGGACTTCATTTGAATTGTTTTTGCTATAATTTGCAAAAATCAAAGTTTCAGTTGTCAGAGCGGTAGCACCGCCAAGATCATGTGAGAACACGAGTCCGTACTACCGGCCATATGAGAGCGGTAGCACCGCCCGAACAGGTCTGCTCTGAATTTTAGAGTTTTCAAAATTGCTTTTGGGATATCTTTTGATTGGAACCTCCTTTTTCAAGAATTCTTTTGTAAAAGTTTCTTGTAATCCCAAAGTTCATTTGTGCAAAATTTCAAAAGCTCTGAAATTTATTTGAAAGAGTTTTCTTGTGGTATCAGTTTAAGAGCATTTAAATGACTTAAAGAGTGTTTTTCACTTGATCTTTCGAAAAGACAAAACTTGTGCAATTCAAATGCAAATAACTCCATAATTCATTCGTTGAACATCTTGGGGAGTTTATCTATTGCAAGTTTTGGGCACTTATTGGCTTCCAAGTGATATCATATCTTTATTTTGCTCTGATACTAAATCTTTTGGATTTTATTGATCCTTCTTGAGTTTTGATACCCGTGAGTATATTGCTCGAGAATATTGCTCGATACCCATCGATATTACCGATAATTCTTTCAAGTGGTATCAATTCGTGTGAGTTGATCCTAAGTGGTATCAAATCAAGCAGTTATTCATTCCATATGCTTACAAAGTGGTATCATTGAGTTTTTCTTTTCTCCAAGTGGTATCATGGATCTTATTGTTCTTTTCTCATGTGATATCCTTGATTATTTGAATTTTTTTTAGTGGTATCATTGAATTCAATTATTTCCTACAAGTGGTATTTCATTGCCTCTTTGTAGTATTATTGCGATACCCATATTCTTGATTAAGATTGTTCCTCTCAAGCTAAAATTGTAAGTTCAACCGCTTAAGATTTCTCTGTGTGAGATTCTTTATGAGTTGAAATACATAAAAGAGGAAAATCTCTTGTTGAGCATTGTTCTTCATGAAAATTTGAAAATGCTCGGTTCTTTTGGTTCTTCATGCAAAACCCTTGAGATTAATTTTACAAGTGGTATCTATTGACTCAAGTGGTATCTATTTTTCCTTTGGGTTCCTCGTTTGACCCTATTAGGCAAAGTATTGGATTCTTTAAAAGAATCATGTTAAGAAGTTGCAAAACCTAATAAAATGAGGAGTGATTTATTTGAAACACATTCAAATAATATTTCAAATAAACCGTGCGATACCCTTCTTTGCTTTTCATGCTTATTTGTTTTTACTAGTGGTATCCATATTTTAATGCAAATCTTTACAAGTGGTATCCATAATTGCAAGCGCTTATTCTTCCTTCAAAGTGGTATCCAAAATCCCGAATATGGTCTCTTTTCGAGTTTTCTTCTTTTGGTATCAGGCCATATTTCAAATGAAAACTTGTTTTATTCCTTGTATATCCTTTTCATTTGGGATTTTATTGCCTACCTTTTTCAATTGGTATCTAAGATCTAATTCACTGCCAAGGTCATAAGTATTCATTTAAATTCTTGTATGACCTCCATTAGATAAGACCCCTAAAATAAATTGTTAAATGCCAAAAAGGGGAGAATAATTGAATAACCAAAAAGGGGGAAAATTATGATGAATGTTTAAATGCCAAAAGGGAAGAATGTAATTCAAGTTAATCTTTTAGTTTTTTCATTTTTGGTGCTTAATGCCAAAAGGGGAGAATTAGGAAGCTTAATGTCATTTGGTTAAAAGAGAGCTTAATATAATTAAGGGGAGGATTAATATTCATATGGGTTCAATTAGCTTAAATTCTCTCATTATGATTGTTTTAACCAAAATGTGCTCATTAAGCTTGGATTTGTCATTAATCACCAAAAAGGGGGAGATTGTAAGTTCAACCTTCATTAGTTATAGTTTTGGTGTTAATGACAAATCTAATATTAAGATTATCCAATAATGTGATTTTGTTATTAATGACAAATCTTATATTGAGACTAACTTGTTTATTTAGAATATCTTTGATTAGTCTCATCGCATTGAAAAATGGAAAACCTAAGGTATGTTTATGTATTCATTCCAATATTAGTTGCATACTTTGGAGTCAAGTTAAAATATGAATGTCCCCATTATATTAACCACAAAACGTGCATCATGTTTCACAATCCATATATCACATGGATGCACATACTTAGGGGGAGTTTGTAGTTTAACTTGATAGTTTCTTTGTATTGATCGATTCTTTATTGATACACATAAGGATCAAGACAAAGAAACTAAATCATTGAGTATATATTTGAATTGCCTAGTTATAAGTATACTCATGGTAATATAGGATATACTCCAATATGATTAAAGTAAGTATGTGCATATTATATCCAAGTCAATCATATTTATGCACATATACATGTGGAGTTTATTCTATAGTTGATGATTTAGAGTAATGATCATTTCCATACAATTTACATAAAATGGATCATTACTTTTCATCAACATGAGTATATGAAAACTTGTGTAGTTGATATATACTCATATCAATTTAAATGATAATTTAAATTGAGTTCATTTGTCCTATTAATCATTAAAGAACACTTCATCATGTGTTGATTATGTTTTGTGATTAATTAAGGACAAATGAATAGTTCTTAAGTATAATAAAGCATGAGTTGCATTATTGTACTTAAGACACATTTACAATCATTTCAATTGATTTAGGTTGTGCTCAATTGATCTAGAGGCATCCATTATGTGTTAATGGAGTGCAAAAGATAATTGAGACAACCATGCATCTTGGACTAACAAGTTTCTTGAGTTATGTTTGAGTTAGGTCCAAAGATGATGAGAACGGGACAAGGACGGCATCATGAGTTGATGGGCGTCAAGAGTGGATCCCGAAGATAAAGTCGAGTGACGATCCCGGGGGAATATCAAAGTGAAGATCATAAAGACCCCAAAGGGATTGCTTGCTTGTGTGAAGGTATAATTAGATAGGCTAAGGACTTTTGTAGTCTTTGAGTCTAAGGTTTTAATCGCCGTGCTATTAAGAGGGTTGTCTCTTTTGCTTGAGCTTCATCATGTGTTGGTGATCTCATTCCGCGTTCACTCAAGCTCAACCATTTGGATTTGGTTTTTGCATATGGGTTAACCATTTGGCATGTGTTGCGAATGGGTTAAACTTATGCTTGGTTGTATTTGGTTTTCGCATAATGCTTTGATTTGTATGTGTTGCAAGATGTGATAAGCTAGTGCGTTGGCTTTTGCGTGAAGTTCACTTTTGCATGTGTTGCATTAGTTGAAGCTTCATGTTTTGGTTTCGTTCAAAACAATCTTTCAAAATCTTGTGGTTGCTTGGAGCTAAGTTTTGCATGTGTTGCAAAAGGAGAGAGCTCAAGCATGATTCGGTATTTGTGTGGTTGTATGGAGCTAGAGGCTTGCATGTGTTGCGAGTAAAGAGCTCAAACGTGTGATTTGGTTTTAGTTGATGTTTGGTTTTGGTGTTGCATGGGACTAGAGAATTGCTTGTGTTGCAATTAGAGAGTTCATGCACCTTGATTTGATGTTGCTTGGAGCTAGACTTTTGCATGTGTTGCAAAGAGTAGTGCTCAAGCATGAAATGTGTTCATTGAGTTATTTGCAAGTTCGTTGTGCGAATAAACTGAGGTTTATGAGTCCGGAATCCCGAGAGCATGTGAATGGGGCTTGCAACGGGTGTTGGCAAGTTGACCGGGTCTTGTGTTGACCTTCACATGGCTAGAGGGATTAATCTCATAAACTCGAGTTTGATTTGCTTAATACGTTTTGCAAATAGATCTTGAGTTGATTGCGAAATGTGTTTTTGCAATTTGGTTGAGATTCTTTGAGCATGAGCTAAGTTGGTGCAAATGTGTTTTGCATAAGTATATGATCATGTGTTGATCATCTAATGGCTCAAAGAATGGCATTTCGTTTTTGGAGAAATGATTTTAGTGTGAAAAATCTTGTTTTCTCTGTGAGCCCGGTGCTACCGGTGGTGGTAGCCCTGCTACCGGTGGTGGCACCGCCCTCTGGCCGGTGTGAAATTTTCAGAGGGTGTTCTTGTGCCTCGGGGCGGTGCTACAAGCCATGGTGGTCCGTGCTACTGGGAGAGCGGTAGACCGCCGAACCCCGTGTGAAAATTCCAGAGGGTGTGTTTTTGAGGTTCGGTGGTCGGTGCTACGGGCTTGAGGCGGTGCTACTTGGGCGGTAGCACCACTGCTAGTTGGTCGGTGCTCTAGGATTTCTGGTAACAGTTAGTTTGTAGCCGTTGGCGTGAGGCCGGTGCTCTGGGTTCTAGTAGGGAGGTAGCACGGATTTTCGGAGTTCTGCCCATTTCGACCCCCAACGGCTAGTTTTGGCTTGGAGGCTATAAAGGAGGCCTTGGGGTGTTGGGCGTGAGCTGGAGTTATTGTGAGTGTGTGGGAGTTGTGTGCATGTGTTGCCCTCTTCCATTTGATTCTTGAGCTAGAGTGAGCCCTAATTGCATGTGTTGCAATTAGGAAGTGGTTTGAGAGGCTCTTGTGCATGTGTTGCACTTGAGTGAGGTCATTGTGCATGTGTTGCACTTGGTGATCACCGGAGCGCATGAGTTGTGCTCGGTGAGGTTCAAGCGAAGGAGCGGCTTATTACTCTTGGAGGTTGCCGACTCCTAGACGGCGAGGCGTCGCGCTTGGAGCTCTCAAGGGTGTGAGAAGCCCCGGCAAGTTTGTGAAGGTTCAGGTTGAGCCTACGCGCAAGCGTGAAAAACCACGACTAGTGGAAAGAGGCGGGTGCTCGAGCGGGAGCCGGTCCAAGTGTGGGCTTGCCTCAACGTGGACTAGGGGAGACCGGCAAGTCTCCGAACACCACGGAAAAATATCGGTTGTCTCTTTTACTTTCAAGTATTTACATTTATTCTATATTGTTCAATTGCTTGATTGTAATTAGAATTGCTTAGTGTTAATTGATTGATCAATTTAGCAATTCTAGTTTAGAGACATAATTTAGTTAGTGCACTAGTGAGCCTAGTTGATTTAGGCTTTAATTGTCAAAACCTATTTATCGCTCCGCATATATATTTGATTAGGTTTTGACATAGGGGTTGATTAGAGCGAATTGTTTAGTGAGCGATCGAATTTCAGAACGCCTATTCACCCCCTCTAGGCGCATCCTCGACCCTCTGTGTGGGCGGAGGTGAGGCGTCATGGCGTGCGGCGTCGGATGGGGCTACTGTGGCGACGTCGGATGGCTCGGGTGCGATCGGGAGGAGGCAGAGGGGCGGGAGGGCTCAAGCGTGAGGACGCCTGGAAATTAGGTTTGCATCAGTGGTTAGTAGCTGCGCGTGAGGGACAGGGACGGGATTAGTGGGGAGGTTTAGTGCAAATTAGCATAAGTGGATTCCAGGCCTTCCACCTCTGTGCATCTAAACCGTCCAGGAAAGATCTAAAGGCCTAGATTGTTAGTTTTCAAGTTTGCACCAGAAAGAGATATATATATATATACATATATATATATATATACATATATATATACACACACACACACTATTATTCACCTAAACAAAGAATAGTTTATTCTACGCTTGATCACCTTCCATTGGTTAAAACCCACATCCCACCTTTGTCAAAGATTGGTCAAAAAACCCATCACCTCCCACCTCTATCAACCACCCACACTTTTCATGCTAAAATGATGCAGAAATTGTCTACCTTAGGTACAATAAATTCACACTGTTGGTTCATTAATGATCTTCTAACAATGTTAAAACATATTCATCATGTATCTCTTTTTGTAAAACATATTTTTCTAGTAAAATACTTCAAATGGATTGTAAATATGATAAATGGTTTTGGAGAAATCATCATTCAAACTTTGTAATCAACCCACGTTTCTCTCTCCATCTTCCTGTATGTGCTTAACATGACAATATATCAGAATGCATTTGGGCATAAATGTAGTATCTATTTCTTATTGCCGCTATCACATGGCCATCATGAGACATAGTGAGGTTCGATAGTAAAATCTAATAACATGTCCAGTAAATTAAGAATGTATTTGACAGTAACTCTGGTATGTTTCGTATTGCCGCTATCATATGGCCATCATGTACCACAATGAGGTTTGGCAGTAAAATCTAAATATGCGATTAGTAAATTGGAGTGTATTTGGTAGTACCTTTGAACTGTTTCGTATTGCCATTATCACATGACTATCAAGCGTTATGGTGTGGTTCGACAGTAAAATTTTATAATACATCTAGTAAAATAGAGTAAATTTTGGCAGTAACTTTGGGCCATTTCGTATTGCCGTTATCACACGACCATTATGAGCTACAACGAGATTCGGAAGTAAAATATAACAACACATCTAGTAAATAGGAGTGCACTTAGTAGTAATTTTGTTCCATTTCGTATAGCTATCACAAGGTCATCATACGCCACAGTGAGGTTCAGTAGTAAAATCCAACAACGTGTCCAGTAAATTGGAACACATTTCTTACTGCCGATATCACATGACCATCATACGACAATGCTAGGTGTGACAGTAAAATCTAACAACACATCTAGTAAATAGTGTAAAATCTCATTCATCTGTTATTTATTAGAAAGACTTATATAATTATGTTTATGTCATGTCAGTAATCTACCAATGACTTATGTTTCTCTCTGTGTGTGAAAATGGTTCTATACTCTGCTTAACACAATTGTCGCATGACTTATAAATTCCCGCATTCTGAATAGTTCTGATGCCTGGTTACCAGTGTCCCTAACTTTCTATCCAAACACCAAGGCCTTGTTTGGATGAGTAAGAATTTTTTGCAAGGTTTTGAGATTTAGTTCAAATTTAAGCTAGATCTTAAAACATTCTAAAGAAATACCCCTAATATATCTTGACACCCACACAAAGGGAACACTCTAATTAATTAAATTAACAACTCAATCACATGCTATACAACTTAACGAAGCTGTAGTGGATTAGTTGTTCATCGATGAAAAAACAATTATTGAAGCTGGATTAATACACACTCCTAGGCCTAGGAAACATGGACTGCCTTTTCAGACTCCTAAGGTGCTGTCAAACCGAAGGGCGGCAATTGCTTTCTGCGCGAGCCATGCATGCTCCAAAATCAAAATCCATACTGCGACTTTTGCTTGGAGCATATATAAAAATGTTTGAAAACTTTTGAAACCTACCGCATTAACTTAAACAGCAGGCCAATTCTCGCATTATTTATGTCACGCGTGCGTCAAACCAAGTGAGACCCTGATTGAGATTACAGGAAGCTTTTTGACGAACCCACCAAATGTGAGCCGTACTGTCAAGTGTCGACGCATCAGGCAGGCCAGAGGAAATTATCGCTTATCTAGCCTTCTTTATCATATTTTTTTCAAATTTAATTTCATATATGCGTTTGTAAATTTAGTCACATCCCTTACCACCATGAAAGGCGCGCGGGTGATATTTGCCCCCATCCACGTCCGGGGAGTGTAGAACCTGATTGGCGCCGCAGTAGGGTGGGGGAGTGCGAGAGGAGCTCGCTGCCGTGTTCGGATAGTGTGGAAGCCATCCTGCGCAGTGGGCCACACAGCTCCCACAGTCGGCCAAGCTCCCAAGGCGCCGATCACTTTCCGCGCTCCTCAAGCCTAGCAGAAGACTAGTGTTGTTTGCTGTACCTTCCGTAATAGGAGAGATGGCTAAATTTGCAAATGTATACATGAAGATGGCTAGATTTGTAAAAAGAAAATAGAGGTACAGGGCTAGATCATATCCGCTGTTTTCAATCTAGAGCCCTCATATATATTTTTCTCAACCATTAGCTGTTTAACAGGTGGTACATATGAGTTGCTTTGTTGAAAATTCTAAAGAACAAGTATCCTGATTCGTTCTCTAAGACGTGAAAAAGATTGCAAGTAACCTATAGTCTAAACAAAAAGTGAACAGGATCACAATGCAATTCACAGGTAATCTGGCTGGCTTCCTCCTGGTATGACTGACGACACAAATTACATACATGTACGTTCTCTTCAAGACATGCTACCAATTCACAATCCAATATTCCCCTGCATGTACTAGCAAGTAGTAGCATTTTGTAGTACATATATGCATGCTGTCTGCTGGCTTTGGTCGGTGGATAGATAGTAGCCCGAACATGCATGGTTGGTGCATCAGTAGTTCAGTACTTCTAGAGTTGTACGTAGTTCAGTAGACAAGTAGCAGTACTACTCTTGAAGGGAACTCCAGCTACAAAGATACTCATATAGATGCATGTCAGTCGTGTAAAGTGATCTCGGTTCGTCGGTTTGAGTCGAGACTGGAGACATTTGGCTTCCTGGTGAATGATTAATTCTTCCAGAAGAACATCACCAACAATTTTTGAGGTCGTCACCAATAATAATTATATATATGCACAGCTGATTCCAACAAAAGCTACTTATTTCTTGCTTGCTCCGAGTGCCTGACGATCCTCGATCGAAAAAAGGCTAATTCGCTGGCCAAATGTCGGAACAAGAGGAGAGAGGATACAAAAAGTGTTTTATAGTGCGTGCATGTGACCTCAAACTTGTATTGTGGTTGTACGGAGGCTCTGTTTGCACGCCTATTTTCCATCGTGATTTAATAGTGCAGTGAATAAACAAATCACAATCTTATGCCACCGGCAATCGCAGACCAAGCTTAAGTATCCGTATAATAAACCCACACCTTGTAGCTTTAGTCCTCGAAAAAAACATCTAGTAGCTTTGAAAACTTCTTGTGCATTACTGTCGATTTAGCCAAGTTTACATATAATTGCAGACAACAAATACAGAAAAGCAGGAATTGTGCACGATCCAGCATAAGTGCATGACTAGCAAACGAATGGATGTTTCCGTTTTGCTGAATAGAAAACGGAAACCGTTCTGACGAAGCAGCTCAGCACCGCCCGCGCCTAGCTAGTAGCTGTTGAACCGCCCGTTCGTCCTAACGACCCTACCCCACCGCCTTCAACATTTTTTTTTAAAAAAAAAACAGCACAAGAATCGTGTATTAAACCGAAATCATCGTGTGTCAAATTTTTTAAAAAATGTATGCTTCTTTCGAAGTAATGATAAAAATAGCTCATTTCTAACCGTGAAACGCCGTAAAATGACACATGTTATCTTCTATGCTTCTCTATCGTGGAAGATCACTGGAGCTCTGGGATTATGACATAGCACCTTCTATACTGCCTGAACGAGGCAGCGGGCCTTTCGCACTGCCCAGCCGTGACAGCACGTGCTCCCTCGCGCCTATGCTTTGCACCCACCCCAAGCGTGCCGCACCTATCGCTACTCACTTGCCAGCTCCTGTGCACCCCAAGTGTGGCAACACCAACTCTTGCACTCTCTAATTGTGGTAGGGGACAGATGTTACATGTCTTGCCTTTCATGATAGTGAAAGATCACCGAAGTTTCGGGACTATAGCACAGCACCTTCCACGCTACCTAGCCTTGGCAATAGGCCTTCCGCGCTAGTCAACTATGGTAGCGCGTGCTCCCGTGCCCGTGCCCTCTCCCCGGGCAGGTCACACCTGCTGCTACGCGTCTTGGTGTGGCAGCGCTAGCTCCCACGCTCTTAAATCATGGTAAGAAATAGATCACATGTCTGATCTTCCGTTATAATAAAAAGGACCAAATATACTAATACATTTATAAAGGAGTTAGATTTTAGGAGGAAAAAAAAAGAAGTCAGAGAGCCGAAGTAGAGGGGCCAGAGAAGTGACAGCTTCTTGTATTAAACCGCCCGCCCCGCGTCTGTCGCCGGCACGTCCTCTGCCTCGCGGCCTCAGCTTTATAGCCTCCCCAACGTCTGTCTCTGTGTCCGCCCGAGGAAACCCCGGCCCAACCCCATGGCAATTCCAGATCAGGACCGCACCGCCATGTCGGCGCCCCTCCTCCCGCGCGCCGCCTTCCTCTCCTACTCCTCCTCCTCCGCCGCCGCCTTCTCTGAAACCGTCCCGGCGGATGTGGCCGTGCTGGGGTCGTCCTCCCCGATGCCGCAGGACTCGTGCAAGTCTCTCGCTGTGTTGAGGGACCACCCGGGGTCCGTGACCTGCCTCTCGCTCTGCGGGGAGTTCCTGCTCAGCTCGTCCACCGGGGCCGACATCGTCGCGTGGCAGCAGCCCGACCTCCGCCGCTTCGCGCGTTTCGGCCACGGGGAAGGGTCCGTCAAGGCGCTCGCCGCGGCCGGGGGGAGGGTGTTCTCCGCGCACCAGGACGGCCGCGTCCGCGTCTGGCGCGTGTCGCGCCGGTCCGAGAACGCGTTCAAGCTCGTCGCCGCGCTGCCTACCACCAGGGACTACCTGGGCAGGATCTTCCGCAAGGGAAGCTACGTCCAGACCCGCCGCAACCGCCGCCGCCTCTGGATCGAGCACGCCGACAGCATCTCCTGCCTCGCGGTGCACGACGGCGTCGTCTACTCGGGCTCCTGGGATAAGACGCTCAAAGTCTGGCGCACGTCCGACCTCAAGTGCCTCGAGTCCATACGCGCCCACGACGACGCAATCAATGCCGTGGCCGCCGACGGCGGCATCATCTACTCCGCCTCCGCCGACGGCCGCGTCAAGGCCTGGGAGAAAGGCAAGGCCTCGCATTTCCTCCTGGGCATCCTCATCTCCCGCGACGGCGTGTCGTGGAACGCCGTCGTGGTGAGCGCCGACGCCGGCTGGCGGCGCGTCTACGCCGCCGGGTCGGACGGGCACGTGGTCGGTTGGCACCGGCTCGGCAGGGGTGGCCGGTGGAGCCTCACGTGCGACGTCAAGGCGCACGACATGGCCGTCCTATGCCTGTGCGTCGCCGGGGACCTGGTGTGCACGGGCTCCGCCGACAAGGCCATCGGCCTGTGGCGCCGGCAGGCGAGCGGCGCCCTTGCCAAGGTGGGCACCATCAGAGGCCACGAAGGCCCTGTCAAATGCATCCAGGCTTCATGGTGCAGGGTGAGCAATGGCCGCATGGTTTACAGTGGAGGGCTCGACAAGAGCATTAGAGTTTGGTGGGTGCCGAATGGTTGGAATGGTAATGAGCAGCAGCAGCAGCAACAAGAAGAAAAGGACATGAAGGATCAGAAGAATTGTGTGTTCTTGAGTTGAAGTTTGTTTGGTCAAAACGGTTGTCTACCGGTGGAAAGGTTTGTGAGATTGTTGTGGTTTAGGTTGTAGTTTGGATTGTTTGGCAGCACTACCTGTGGCTGAGAGGAGAGAACTTACATTTAAAGAGACATAAAAGTAGTCATAGATTCGGTGTAAATGGCTGTATACAGTACTTCGATTTCCATATAGGTTTTGACTGATGGCCTTACTGGAATTTTTTTTTTCAATGGAATGGTTGCACCCATTATAGCGCAAGGTTTTGCCGAGACCAGAGATAATCCACCTATCCCCCAAGGCGTTTTTGCAAAAGAGCCTCTCCATTTCTTCAAATTACGGATAGGTCCTTCCGGATTACAAATAGATCCTTCGCGATTTTTTGTGAGAGAAAGATTTTTTTTTTCTTCGCGTTTGAGTCCCTGGCGCGGTATTTTAAACCCGTCTGAGGCCTTCTGACCGGAGCTGGGCCTGAGAGGGTCCATTTAGTACTCGGTAGATATTTAGGATAATCCCATCTGTGAGGCGGGACTTTGGTAATGCCCTTCCAAAGATTTTCTACGATCTTGTCGCGATGACCGTATGACTGAGAGAAATATGATCTTGAAGTGGATGTATACTTCCCTGTGGAGTACCCCCCCAGTATGAGTATTCGTCAGTAGCCCCCGGGGCCATCCTAAAACTCATGCGTTCCCAGATGGGCCCTTCGTCCGCAGCGGAGTGATCTTCCTCAACGGGCGTGACGACGCTTTGGCTTACTTTGGTGTTCAGCTTGAAGGTGATGGGGAGGTCCCTTCTCATGGAGCTCCCGATCGGACGAGTTTGCCTGACCCAATCGTTCGATCTTGATCGGGCGTCTTGTGCGCGACTTGATGGTGTCGCCCCGAGTGGATCGGGAGCGGTCGGGGTTACTTGATCGGCGAATATTAAATGGGGAGTCTGGCGGACTTAGTCGGACTCGTGCCCTCAATGGACGGAGGGTCGATTTTGTTGGCGGAGTTCAACCGACTTGGTTTCGGCGCTGCGGGCAAGACGCCTGCATCTTGCCGGTGGAGTTTTGAGCCCCGAGTAGGTCGTGGAGCTAGTCGGGGTTACTCTTGAGTTGAGTCCGTCGGCCCGCTTGAGCGCCGTTTTGATCGGGTAGAATACCGGGCGCTTACGAAGGTCCCTCCGAATGCTCATTTTACGTCAGAATGGACGTGGCCGTGATCGGCGAGGAGGTCCGATGCCTTCCGAGAGGTTCGGTTCCGGTGCTCGCTTTTACGTCGTAGCTAAACGGCCGTGGTCGGCAGGGAGGTTCGAATGCCTTCGCGAGAGGTTCCGTTCCGGTGCTCATTTTACGTCGTAGCTAGACGCGCCATGTCGGCGAGGAGGTTGAGATGCCTTCGCGAGAGGTTACAGTTCCGGTGCTCATTTTACGTCGTAGCTAGACGCGGCCGTGGTCGGCGCAGGGAGGTCCAGATGCCTTCGCGAGAGGTTACGGTTCACGGTGCTCGCTTTTACGTCAGAGCTAGACGCCGCATCGTGGTCGGCAGGAGGCCCAGATGCCTTCGCGAGAGGTTCCGTTCCGGTGCTCGCTTTTACGCCATAGCTAGACGCGGCCGTGGTCGGCAGGGAGGCCCAGATGCCTTCGCGAGAGGTTACAGTTCCGGTGCTCGTTTTACGTCGTAGCTAGACGCGCCGTGGTCGGCAGGAGGCCCGATGCCTTCGCGAGATTCCATTCGGTGCTCGCTTTTACGTCGTAGCTAGATGCGTTAGTCGGGTGGTTTAACGCCGCACTTGGCGAGTTAGTTAGGTTGGTTTAACGCCGCGGCTTAGCGGCGGGCGCCCATCCCGAGTCCTCGCCGAGCGAGGCTATCTCGCGAGAGGAGAGGCATTGTCGGTCCCACATATACGCCCGTCGCGCAGTGTGGGACTCGGAGGGTGAGCAAGCGTGTTTACTATCGTCGGCCAACACCGTGCTCGTGGAGCTACAAACGGGTTATCCGAGTAGGCCACGGGATCCCCTTAAGGGACCCTTAGCGATCGTCCTGCGTCGGGCGTCGACTACTGAGGCGACCCATAAAAAACCTTTCTTTACTTGACCCATCCTGGACCCCGAGCCGTTCAGAACTTCGGGCGCGGTGGCTATGACCCTTCGAGAGCTCCATGAGAGCGTGAAGTATGGTCTTGGACACGAGTTAAGGCGATTGGGTCGTCCGCCAACCCAATTGAAGACCCACCGAGGGTTCGCCCTTGACCCGCCCCTCGCTCGGCTCGCCTGCTGGGGCGGTCGGGGATCCACTTGGTGGATTTTCGCCTAGGCACCCGCAAGCGTGTCTCAATCGCGAGGCATTCAAGCCTCTCGCCACCTCGAGGCGCCACGGACCGGTGGGCTTTCAGACGGCCTCGGCCTGGTTCGAGACAGTGAGGTGGAGACCCTAGTGTCTCTGCTAGTACTTAGCAGCGTCGCGGAACTTAAACGTGAATTGAAATGGTTGGGGTGATAGATCTACCGAGGCGACATTCGCAGGTGGACGCTCACCGTTGATCGTGGTGCCGCTTTGGTCCGTATCTTGGGAGTATGCGACTGTTCGACGAGCGAGGGGGTCGGCCTCGGAGATCCTTCGGTGCTTCTCTTGGTCTCCGTCAAGTCGGCCCGCGCGCCACGACGAGCGTTGGCCGGATGTCGCCATGGAGTGTTCTCCACAAGAGGCGGAAAAAAGGCAAATGTTTTGTTTTTAGACCTGTGAGGAGCCCCATCGTATAACAGATCAAAGCTCGTTTTATGTTTTGGCCAATCAGGCCGTCCTGTAGGTCCATCCTTATCCTTTGTACTTTTCCTGAGGTGATACACGTTCGTCGACCGTAGCTTCGGGAACCGCAGAGGTTGTAGAAGCGTAGGTCGGCATGTTAACACCTTCGAGGAGAAACCCAAAAAAAGGACGGGGGCCTAGAGGATGAACCGCTTACTTGCACTCGACATGCAAAAGGAGTGTTCCCGACCGGCTGTGGGTCGTTCCGCACGAGTACTCCCTCCTCCCACAAAGCACCACTTCGCAACCGTAGCCACTGGGGCGTAGGCCGTAGCGCTTGGGTCGGGGGGATTACCACTAGGGAGGACTGAACGGTCGGTCGGGTCACCAATCCGTGTGAGTGTATAAGCTTGCAGCCTCCGAGCAGCGCGTGAGGGCTGAGTCGTGGCCATCACGCGGCGCTGGAACTCGGGGGAACGAAGGACTTAACGCGGGAATGAGTAAGTGTGAGGTGTGAAGTTGTCTTAGCTTTTATTCCGAGCGCTGGGGCCGTCGTAGCGGTTAGGACCATCGCTCAGCCGTTCAAGATGACGAGCGGATGGTCCTTTCGTCATTTTGTGGCCGCAACGGCCCACGCCGGCCCGCCTTCGTCCGTGGCCGGTGCGCTTGGTGCAGGGTTGAAGCCGGGTCGTCGTGGCTTGCTTGCGGCAGCGTCCTGCCGTCGCATCGTATTTTGACGCGCAGCAGGAGGGATGGAAAGGGCGCATCGCGTCGCGCAGGGCTTGGAATTAATGCGCGTGTGGCTCTTTGCCCGACGAGGCGTGCGTTTCGACCGCTTCGCCTTGCTTCTATAAAGGCCGCATAGGGTGCCGGAGGGCGACGATTCCTTGCCGTTTTTGCTGCTTCTTCATCCCCCTGCGCCCTGCCTTAACACAAGAAGGGGAGGTCGTTATACCTCGAACGGGAGATGGCAGACGGTGGTGACGACCGGAGGGCCGTGAAACGGGAGGCGGCCATAGGCCCGCGGGCCTCCGACGCCAAGAGGCCTCGCACAGATGTCGGGTCTCCATCGCCTCGACGAGGACGAGGATCGCTACCGACCCCATCAGCCTTCCGCATTAGGATCCCCCTTCGAGGGTAAGTGCGCTTTGTCAGGGTCCGGGACTGTTTTGCTTCTGCTGACGCCGGATCGTTTCCTCCTCTTCTTAGCGCTTCTAGCTCGGGCCAGCAGCAGCCTCCTGTGGCGCTCCCGTTAGCTGCCGGAATGAGGGAGGTGGATGCGGGCGGTGCAGCTTCCATTGGCCCTCCGGCCGTCACGGGCCATCCCCCATTGGCGGGGGCCCAGCGACGGACCTGACGACCGCATTGGCGCGGCTGGAGGCCTCTCTTGATGCCCATGTTGCGAGGGCCGCTTCCCTTGCGGCGGAGGTGGCGCGGCAGCGGGCCTTTGCCCAGGCCGCCCGGGAGGAGCTCGTCAAGACACGCGAGGAGGCGCAGTCGGAGCGGGCTCGAGCCGAGATCGCCGAGGCGGAGCTGGCCAAGCTACGCGAGGAGCACGAGACCTCACGCGAGGCCCTCCTGTCCATGCTTCGGCCAGCCTTCGAGAGCATGGGGAGGAGCCTGGTGCCGCTCGGGGTGAGGCTGAATGAACCGCTGAGCCGCACCCCGCCGGGATACGCCTTCGGCCTTACCCAGGCGGCCGATGCCTGCCGACGGTTTCGCGCTTGCGCGAGCACTCGCCCACGAGGGACGAGAAGTCGCCGCCGATGTGGCGAACGCGTCGCGGCTTTCTTTGTGCGGTTAGCCGCGACGCCTCCTTCGACCCGATGGCAGCCGTCGCGGGTATCGAAGGAGACACAAGCCCGATCTTGGGCGAGTGCGGCAATGGCAGAGAAAGTGGTAACGTTGGCGGCGTCGTCGAAAGCGAAGAATACTTCGGATGACGACGCCTCTGGTTAAGGAACCTCCCGGTGCCTCCGCTTTACTTTTGTTTTTTATACGATATAATGTATTTTTGGATGCTTTTGTTAATATCCTGCCTCTTTGCCTCTTTCCTTCACGACTAGTGCCTGCTGAATGACCGCAGCCTTTAGGAACCGCAAGGGCGGCCTGAGCGTAGGTCCCAGCACTAACCCTTCAAGGGAAAAATGCAAAGACAGCAACGGACGTCACGGCCCGCGAGCACGCTCCTCGAGCGACCAAGGGGCCATCCCGCAGGGGTACCCCCTTCTCCCGCAGAGCACTACTGCCGTCAGAGCCGCTTGGGCGTAATGCAATACTCCGGGTCGACGGGGATTCCGCTTGAGAAGTCCTAATGGTCGGTCAGGGCGTAAGCTTAGGCGGGCACGCGTGCGCTGCCGCCCCCGAGCGGCGCATAGCGACCGTAGGGTGGGTCGTCATGCGGCGCTTTGGACTCGGAGGAATTCAGAAGGATGCGGGGGCAATGGAAAGGTTCTTTTAGGGGTAGAGTTGGCTTAACCTTTCCATACTTTCCGCGTCGGGCGTGATGTCGCCATTCGGGGTCTTTGATTTGAACGGTGCCGGGCTGGGGGAACCTCCACGGCGGCGGAGGGTTCTTCCCATGGGGGTCCTTGGCGGCATGGTGGCGCGGACACCTCGCAGCGGCGCAGTAAGGGCCGCCTTCTTGATCGCTTGAACGCACTCTGGAAGATCTCGATCCGGCTCCCATCGAGAATGCGTCGTGCGCTAAGGAGACCATCAAGGGATGGTGGAGTCGAGCGAAGACGACGGCCATGAGCCCCTACAGCGCGCCAACCGCTTGTTTCGTGAAACCGCAAGTAGATTTGTAAGTCAAGGGGCGCGCTCCCTCTCCTTGATGGTTGACTCAGAAGCCCAAGATTTATCTTGGTTCGGTGAACGTCCCTACTTCGATTCGTGGTGGTGGATCTCGTTGCTCTGGGTGTGTGGGATTACAAGCGAGAGCTAGGGCGTGCCCCTAGCGCTCGTCCAGATGAGGAGGCCCGGAGCGGCGAACGCCCACTCGGGTCGGACGACCGAATCGGGTCTGGAGAGCGAATGGGATTGAATGCAAGATATCAAAGTCTCCCTGTCCCAGAGGGCTCGCCTCCTTTATATAGCCGGAGAGGCGGGTTACAGGGAGAAGAAAAAAAAAAGGTAGGGTAGGTTACATCGGGCCCCGGTCCTCGGTCTCGATGATGACATTTCTGTTCGTCCCACGCTGGTTGGTAGACACAAATAGATAATGTCTCTTTGGAAAGGTGCGCACCGCCCTCTGTTACTTTGTCGATGATCTTGGCGTTATGCCGTGTTTGTCTTAGGGCGGAGCGCGCCCCTCCACTTGTGCTCGACGAGGTGATGGATCGCGTGTTCGTCCTAGCGGCCCTTGCGCCACCCTGGGAAGGAGCCACCTACCCAGCATGGGCGTCGTGTCCATGGGACAGGCGCCCGACTTGGAGTCGTCCGTCAATCGGTGAAGATTTATCGAGGCTCTGTCCGGGGGACCGATCGGAACCTGTGGGAATTCCCGACCAGAGGCTGGGTCGGGAGCCGCGGGGGCATCCGACCCGAGGCCAAGTCGGAGTGCTGCCGGGGGTCGCGGCGAAGGCCGTGGGCCCTTCGTGGCCCGTCTGAGGCCTTCTGACCGGAGCTGGGCCTGAGAGGGTCCATTTAGTACTCCGGCCGATATTTAGGGATAATCCCATCTGTGAGGGGCGGGACTTTGGTAATGCCCCTTCCAAAGACTCTTGGCCGATCTTGTCGCGATGACCGTATGACTGAGAGAAATACGATCTTGAAGTGGATGTATACTTCCCTGTGGGGTACCCCCCCAGTATGAGTATTCGTCACAGGTTCAACTCTAGAAAAATACCATTCTTCTTCTATAAATCCATTTGCACTTTAAAGGTTTCTTGCCTTTTGGAAACTTAACCAAATCCCATGTATTGTTTTTATGAAGGCTCAATTTTTTATCATTCATAGCTGTCAACAATTTAGAAGAATTTTCACATGAGATAGGTTCAGAATACGAAGAAAGTTCAAAAGTATCACAAATGTCTTGTGCAGCAAGAAGAGCGTAACATGCCATATTATCAATGTCACGATATCTAACAGGTAATTGAATATTTCTTCTTAGTCTATCTCGATCAATACAATGATCATTAGTACTAAGGGATGCAAAAACTGGTTGTGATGAAGAATCACTAGGTGCTGAAATTGGTTGTGAAGAAGAACCACTAGAAGAATCATTATCAATGGTCGGTAAAACTACATCAAATTCTGCATTTCTTTCTACAGTTTCAGAATACGAAGAAGGTTGGTATTTCTGGAGTTGAACCTGCAGGATGGAAAGCCCGTTTAGTGGTAAAAGGTTTTAACCAAAGAGAAGGTATCGACTTCAATGAAATTTTTTCTCCTGTTGTGCGCCACTCTTCCATTCGGGTTATACTTGCTTTTGTTGCTCTGATACTACTTGTTAGGGTTTGAGACACCCGAATATATCTCTAACAATATAAATTGCACAAAGCTTGAAGTAAGCAAAAGAGTGAGTAATCATCATCTACTATTCATTCATGCGTTAATATTTATGCAATTCTAAAAAAAAAAAGCATGGGTTCATATTGATACACTTCCAAGGTGAATGTGCGAAACGGATGATTGTGCCGTCGCAGTTACTGGTTTAAATCACACAGCATTGCTGCTGCTGTTCCACTCCGATTGCTGTTTCCCTCTTTGAACAATTTCATCTTGATAATTTTCTTGATCTGGAATTACTGAGAAACGAACCCTGTCCTTGTCCCTGTCCGACAATGAAGATCAATCTTTGCCATCGCATGGTTCTTCAGTGAGTTCAGTCAGTCCATGCCGTGGCGTATACTAACATAGGAAACTACTATTGACTGGTTGGAGGAGGCACTTGATGACTAATTGGATCCTTGCCTGTTTGGGCCCAAAAAATTCGATTTGGGCGGGCTGAGCTGAAGATTGCTGTGTTGGGCCCAACTGACTTGACCACGACGTAAATGGCGGAGACTATCCATCCCTGCTCTACTCGGTCTCGGTCTCTCCATTGCGAATCTACTTGTCTCTGTCCCTCCCCCGCATCTGATCTGATCTCAGTGTTGACCTCGCCGGCCGAGTCGTCGAAAGCTCGACATGGAGGACGAGATTGCTCTGGGCGCCGAAGAAGAATACCACGCGGCTGACCTCGCCGGCGACGGCTTCGATCCGACGGAGGACGAGCTGGTGCTCCACTTCCTCCGCCCTCAGCTCCGCGGGTTCGTGCCGCGCGTGGCGGGCGCCGTGGTGGAGGCCGATCCCTGCGGCGTCGCGCCGTGGGAGCTCCTCGCGCGGCACGGCCGGCATGACCAGGGATACTTCTTCGCCGCGCGCGGCCGCAAGAAGCCCTTCGTGCGGCGGTCCGTCGCGGGCGGCGGCGCCTGGATGCACAGCTCGACCAAGAACGGCTGGTCCGTCACCGACCTCGGCGTCGTGGTGCGTTGGTGCAGGGTCAAGTTCTGCTTCTACGTGCGCGGCGACATGGGCCAGAGGAGCACCGGGTGGATCATGGCAGAGTACGAGATCACCGACCCGCGGTGCTACCGCCGCGCCGACGACGGCGAGGAGGACGAGTACTGGGTGCTCTGCCACGTCAGGAAGAGCACGAGGACCACCGCGACGAGCTCCCCAAGCGGGCGCGACGCGCCGGCGCCGGCCAAATCACGGAGGCGAGAGCTCGCCGCATAACGCCTTGGATCTAGCGACGACGAACTCGATCGGGAGTGAATCCACAGGGCATGTGAGAGAGCACGAGGCGATGACCTCGGTTTCGTTCGATTACTACTTCGATTATTGATCGATGGTTAAACAAACAACGCCATTTCTGTTTCTTGTTTTCGTCGCCCATCTGTCAGTCTGTGTTGGGC